>CAJQZJ010032244.1:5706192-5718804 GCA_907164525.1 Lophiomys imhausi
ACACACACACACACACACACACACACACACACACACACACACACACATACACACACACACACACACACACACATACACACACACACACACATACACACACACACACACACACACATACACACATACACACACACACACACACACACAAAATGAGTTATGGTGGAGACATTTTAGAGGAAGGAGGTAAATATTTGAAAAAGAAACTTACAAGAGAGGGAGGATTTAATTGTCGATTTGGAGAAAAGACTTGTAGGTTATGGGAAACAAAAGTGATCTGTTTTTAGTTTTTACACCACGAATTAGCCCAGCTAGAAGTGGGAAGCTCAGATAACAGGAGGCAAATGTCTCTACGTATAAACACTCATCTGCAGACATTTCTTCCCTCTCTGTTTGTGCTCTCAAGAGTTATTCTGAAGGAATATCTTCTGTCGAGAGCAGAAACACTTTCAAACAAAGGTGAAAACAAAATTAGAAATGTGGTCATTACTTAAGAGAGTCTTCTGTCCCTAACTTGAAACTTAATGGATTCTCTCTCTCTCTCTCTCTCTCTCTCTCTCTCTCTCTCTCTCATCATTTTTAGGGAACCTTTAGGTGTATCCCAATAATGGATGGAAGGGTTGGGCACAGGGACTGAGACACATTTCTTTTTGAGAACTGGCAGTTCCAGTTTGCCGTTTGGCCTGGGACTGATCAGTTCTATGAGACTCAGTTTTTCTTTATGTGGAATAAGCATAGTATTTATTGCAGATTTACTTAGAAAAGTAAATGATCCAATGAATACAAAACTGTAAGTGAACGCCTGCATATAGTAGATAGCAATCAATGGCTGCTTCAGTGATTCATATTAACAGGTGGTTCCAAGGAAAAAATGGAAAAAAATGCTTCTTTGTTCCATTTGTCTTCACAATTTAAACAAAACTCAAAAAATATGCTTAAGCATTGTAATTATAATCCTTTCACATAAAGTGAGAGCAATCAGCACAGAATGTAGTACTGCTAACTGCCATGTTGGTACAAAGTATGCTAGTTACTTTTTTCATTGCTATGAAAAACACTTGACAAAAGCAGCTTAGAGAAGAACACATTCAGTTTGGCTCATCATTCAAGGGCGCAGTCCATCATGGCAGGACAGTCATACCGACAGGCACTTGAGGGAGTTGGTCACATTATACTCACAGTCAGGATGTAGAGGGAGAAACAAATGCTGCTTCTCAGCACCTTTTCTCCTTTTCATTCAGTCCAGGGCCCTTGCCTGTGGGATGATCCTTCCCATAGAGTTAGGGTGTGACTCCCCACCCCCATTAACCAGATCTAGAAACTCCTCATAGGCATGTCCAGAGCTTTGCCTGCCTGACTGCCTCTCAAAGAAGACCGTAATCCCAAATGGCCATTGTCACATGCTATGAGTTACACTTGCCTATCAGTTTATTGCTATTCAGAGAACTGAAAAATCCTGTCACATAATGAAAAATAGAGGGAAAGACCATGTTGAATGCTATTAATATAATAAATATAATAATATAGTAAATATAATATAATAATATAATACTGTCAATTTGACAATATTAACCATCTTATGAGCAAGTCTATTATATCTACTCCTGAGAACAAATATTTATTCAATAAAAGGTATGTTCTACATTTAGAGAGAAGTAAAACATGAGTAGAAATAGTCCATATCTTCAAAATGCTCATGATATGGAGGAAGGTACTTCTGTGTGATTACCCATGTCACACAGTATGATGACTCAGTGCTGGAGACAGATGGCAGTATTGGAGTGAAAGGCCTGAGTGGATCTTCATAAAGGAAGTGCGTGTGGTTCCTGCGGGTAGGATCTGGATTGAACCATTGATGACTGGTGATTCCATCTCAAAGTCTAGGAAGAACCAGCAAAGACTGGGAGGGCTGAGCTCTTGCTAAAAGGGAAGGTCAGGTACAAGTGGCCAATAAACATGCAGAAGTGTTCAACAGTCCAAGGCATTAGAGAAACGCAGATAAGATTATGCTGAGAGTCCATCTCACACCAGTCTAGTGGCTGCCACCGGGAAAAGAAGTGAAAGCTGGCAAGTATGTAGGAACCAAAGAATCTTGTCAATGGCAATGTAAATTGGTCTGGATACTATGGAAATTGGTGTGGGATTTAAAAAAAAGTACAAATAGAATTACCATGGAATCATTAGGCTATGCCTCCATATATACCCATGGAATCTAAGTTAGCACAACACACAGATATTTTTTTTATATCTACATTTATTGTTATCTCATTTATAATGACCAAGGTATGGAACCATCTAAGGTGCTCATCAATGGTCAATGGATAAGAAAAATAAGGCACATAAACACAATGAGGTATCATTCAGCCATAAAGAAAATATAACTTTTGTCATTTACGAGAACAAGCTTGCGATCAGAAATCAACATGCTACACAAAACAGTCTGTACTTAAGACCAAAAGCAGCCATTTCCTTGAATGTAAAGACTCTAAATTGAAAAAGAAAGACATGAAAGTAGAAGAGGAACCATTTTAGAAGAGAAAGGAGACCAATAGGAGGAGACAGAGGGGGTAAGAAAATGTAATATGTGTGTGTGGGATGGTGATCCAAATTCATTTATACATGTATGAATGCATTAAAATTGTAACCTATCATGTTGTACAATTAATATATTGTGATCTATAGGAGCCCTGTTCAGGTACAGAGGAATTTGTGTATGTGTAAGAGACGGGTTGAGATGAAAAGATGGCAAAAGGATGTTGGTGTCATTTCTCTGAGGTTTTCACATACCACTAGGAGATTTGTAGTTTAGCTGTTAGATGATAAGAAGTCCCTGAAGATGTTTGAGCTTGACAATGACATGATCCAATTAGAGTTTTAGAAGCAAGAGCTCCGAGAAAAGAGAATTGAAAAGTGCTGAAATAGAGCCAAGAAGTTCAATAAGGGTCCTGCGATTAATCTGTTAATATCCAGGAAAGCACTGAAGACCAGCTGGATGTGGATTGCCTTAGGGAAAGGTAAGGTAAGGTTGAACATCATTTCAGAAGTAGGATCCATGGCATTAGGTGAGTAATTGGAAAAAGGCAAAAAATTGTTATCACTCAAAAAATCCTTACATAAGAATGATATACTATCAAATATAATGAATATTAGTGGTCTCAGAGACAGCTGTGTATTTGGAACTAGAAACTGGGGGAAAAGTGTTTGGATTATGGACTTATGTATTGTTGGAGGTCTGCTATACTATCACAGGATTGTGAATCTGTTTCCAGAAGTAGAACTGAGAGGTTGAGACACGAGAACAAGAGAAAGAAGAGGCTATTGCAGAGGTAGAAGGGCATGTGGACAGCTTTCCACTACTGTACGGAAACACTGGAGGTAGCTCATAAGAGAGAAACTGCTTTTGTGGCTCATTGTTTCAGTGCACAGTTAGGTCATCCTGGCACTTTGGGCCTGTGATGAGGCAAACCCAGCAGGTTAGGAGAAGCTGCTCCTCTCATGTATGTCAAAGGCAAAAAGAGGTAGCTGAGAAGCTGAACCCTACAGTCCTTTCCAAGGGCATGCTCCAATAACCTAACTTCCTCCCATGAGACCTTTTACAGTTTCATCATCATCTCAGATGGCCACACTGGGGCCCAAGACTTCAACACATGAGACTTTAGGGAATTTTTACCATACAAATTATATAGAAAATACAGATACTAATAATAATGGTATTAATAGTGTATAGTTTGATGATATGTTCTCCTTAGTAAGCCAAGGAGAGCAATAGACTTAGCTGGAGAAGGAGTAGGACCATGTTTTTTTTTCAGTTTAACAGAAGGAAGCAAGCAGATGATGAAACTGGAGCAACTGGAAGAGAAGTAGGGATATGAGTGACTTGGGTTATTATTTTCATGAGCTAGTGAGCAAGGACCTTGGCTAGGAGCCAAGACGGTTAGATGTAGAAGTAAATTGGTAAATTATTTACCAGTATTTTAATTATAGTTAATTAGTCAGCAGGGCAAATCCTTAACCTGACATTATAAATAAATACACACAGACACCTAATGGATTTTAACAAGCCTTAGCCTGGATTGTGCAATCTTGGCCCATCTACTCTAGCTTATAATTCTATTCCCCAAATAAAACCCCATATATACATACATCCCCTTGGGCTTTTATTCTCAATGCTAGATTGATGTTCCAGGCCAAGCAGCATGATGTCCTTCCATCTCTAACTCATGTGCCTGTCTCCTTCCTCCAGCCTGGCTTCTTCTTCCCATCAATCTCCCTGCCTCAAAAGCCCTGTGAACCTTAGTCCCTCCTACCTCTCTCTTTGGCCAATCTTAGACCTCAGCATTTATTTAACCAATCAGAGACAATGGTTAGCAAGCAAAGTAACAGACGTGAGTAACAGGCCTCTGTGAGTAATTAGCATTTAGAATACATAATAGATCACTGCATCAGTTAGGAACCTGATAAAAAGCTAGACCTTGAACTATCCATTCTTTTAGATGGAGAGGAGAATCAGTGATGTATTTTCTTTCTTTCTTTCTTTTTTGCAGTTCTGTTATTTTTTTTAAAAATTAGGCAACAATTATGAAAATTATAAGGTATAACGTACGTTCCCAATGTCCAGTCCATATGTATTTGGCAACTAATAATAATATTCTTATTATTATTAAAACTTAATTAAAACTTAACTGTGAGACTATAATTATCTAGTCTTTTCCTCAACCACATCAGAGACCTGAGAAGGATGAATATATCTGAATAAACAGGAAGTATAGAGCAAGCAGCATCCAAAATGACAGATAACTGTCTGCTTGGACAGTTCCCAATTTCTCTCTATAACATTGGAGAATCTATCTTCAGCCTTTTGGCCCAGTATCTCTGACAGACATTAATTGTAAAGCAGGAAGTATGAAGGACTTGCCCACCCTGTATTGGAAGAGCTAGGCTGTCAACAGAACCTGGAAGCAGGTAAGTCGACAGCCTAGCTCTGCCAAGACAGGGTAGGTAAGTCCTTCATAACCCCTGCTCTACAATCAATGTCTGTCAGAGAAGCGGGGCCAAACGACTGAAGATTGATGCTGTAATGTATGGAGAGAAAATGGGAACTGTCCAGGCAGCCACTGGTATGTCATTTCTTAGTTTGGGAAGCTGCAGACCCTGTACTTCCTATAAAATCAGATATATTTATCCCTCTCAGGTCTCTGAGGTGATTGAAGAACAGATAGATAAAGTCTCATAATTAAATTTTGAGTTGTTTAGGAGTCAAGAGAGTGTTATACATCTAAGAAGATACTTTTAAATTTGTGTTGCAATTAGTATGAATGTTGAGTCAGATATAGAACTTTAAACTCATGGAGATGTTTAGATAGTAGAATGTTAAAGTCAGGTACCAAATACATATGGACTGGTCATTGGGAATGTACATTAGGCCATATAACCCTCATAACTGTGGTCTAATTACCTCTGTTGTACTGTATTGTATTTATTATTATAAGAGAAAGAGCCATTTGTTGGACTGAAAGAAGAAACTGTAGGGGGAAATAAGATATACCTTAAACTTAAAAGAAAAAAAAAGGGAAGAGGATGGGGGGGTTGAGGGTGGGAGGGTGGGACTGGAGGGGGAATAGGGAGGGGACTGCGATTGAGATGTAACTTGAAGAAATAAAAAATAAAGGAAAAAAAAAGAGGGTGTCATCACTTGATTTAGCATTTGGAAGCTATGGCAATTCTTCGTAGTTGTGGAACAGCAGTGAAGTGTGGCATGACTGAGCAATTTAGCACTAAATGCATAATAATTAGAGACATATTAGAAGGTATGGAATCATGTGTGAGCTTATGTATTGGCATGCTAGTGGCCATAGGTGAAATATTTAAGTAGGTGAGGGATGGCCACTTATCTGAGACTAATTAAAGAATTATTTACTATCATGTGTATTTTTCCCTATGTATTTATGTGCATCATGTGCATACTGTGCCATGGAGGTCAGAAGAGGGGTTTGCATCATCAAAGACCAGAGTTACAGATGGCTGTAAGCCATCATGTGTATGGTAGGAATTGAACCCTGGTCCTTCGGAAGGACATTCTAGAAGACCTACCAAAGCAATGGACAGTATTCTGAAGTACAGTTACACTTCACCTTGAAGGTGATTCCGTTTGATGGCTTCCCCCACAGGCTGTTTATTTGGCTACCGTGACTTTCCTGAGGTGACTTATACTTTTTACAGTCAGTCCTTTTAACTACTGTGACATCTCGCTGGCCACTGTGAGAATAATTTAAAGTGGAAAAAAGTATCTGTAAACTTTTTTGATATGGCATTACTCCCCGACCTTTCTAGACAAACATATGTTTTTGTCTTCTAGAATGTTCTTTGGTGCTTCCTTAGGCTTAGTACAGATATTCATAATACTTAGGATCCTTGTACTATTACTGTTTCTCTACACAGGTGTCCCTTGATTGACAGTTTTCTCTCCTTTTGATCTTTGGACTATTGACCTCTTCCTAAATTTCTCTTTTCAGTGCTTACATAGCTGAGTACTTTGTATCCATCAGTTTCTAACTCATTCCGCTTTCCTAGAGAGCTTTCCCTGACCAACTTAATTGAAAGAGCACCCTTGCAAACTTTCCCATCGGGTATATTCATTCTTCTATTTATTTACTTGTTGTTGTACAATCTTTCCTTCCAGAATGGAAGTCCCTAGAGCAAAGAGGCCCTTTTAATCTCATTTGCCATTACCTATCAAAGCAATGGACAGTATTCTGAAGTACAGTTACACTTCACCTTGAAGGTGATTCCGTTTGATGGCTTCCCCACAGGCTGATTATTTGGCTACCGTGACTTTCCTGTGCTGACTTATACTTTGTACATTAGTGTGCTCATATATGTACTTTCTTTCCTAGTTGAAGCCAGTGTGTAGATTTTCATTCACACCATTAATAACAGCTTATAATAATATTAGAGACTACTTTTATATTCTTCCTATTTTAAAAAGTCTGGACCTTTCAATTTTACAATGATATAACCTACCAGGGCAAGTATCTCAAGCATGTTGCTAACCAGGCAATTTTGTGACAAGAGAAAGGTGATTTCCAAGGATGAAGCTTTCAAGAGGGATAGAAGGTTTGGAGAATGGAACAGGGAATGCTTAGTGATGGAGGTGATGAAGGTGTGCTGGCAATTCTGTGAGAGTAGACATTAAAGAGTAATTACAATTAGGTGTTGTGTGACACTAGTCCTGAGGAGAGGTGAACAGACATGTATTCACACAGATAGGAGGCCTATAACAGAACAACAATACTGCTGAAGTCCAACAGAGTCAACCACTGTTTTGGGGGGTTTCTTAAAGGAGTATTGGTGAAGGGTTGTGTATAGGAGTGTGATGTCTGAAAAGGAACTCCATTGCTGAAAGCCTATCTCAGCATGAGTGATGAGTCATGAAAGCTGGACCCCAGCATCTCTCCACATGACTTGCAGGCACCTAGGTGGGTCAGAGAGTCTCCTTTCCCCAGCAGCCATTACTGAGAGAGAGGGCCTTGTAAATGTTAAGTCTCCCTAAGTTTTAGGCACTTACTAAGACTTGTGAGTTGTATACGTTCTGAGTCTTTAAGCGGTCTCCTTTCAGAACATCAGGAGTCCTAGTAGGCATGTTTCGACTCAGAGAGAATTGCTACATAGCAGTAGAGGAGATAAAAGGGTGACCACAAATCACAGATTCCCTGAAAATGTGACAAATGTGAAGCTCAGAGATGCAGTCAGTGAATCAAATGAATAAGTGAAAAATCCCCTACTTATTTCAGATGGTGCAATGCAAGCACAGACGGGGAGGAACTGGGGCCACTCATCCTGTTTTGATTCTGCTTTATCTTGCAAGGAAAACAGTTGTTAAACTGGAAAAATTTAGCAGGAAATTGAAAAGTGAGGAACATAGAAGATCATTCTTGTGTTTTCAATGTGTTGTCTTAGGCTGTGTGTGACAGTGGATGTTTTGGATAACTATTAAAACCACCAAGAAATGAAAACACTCCAAAAGACCAGGTAGGAGAAAACAATGTCTTGACGGACAATACAGAGCAGTGTGTCAAGTATGTAAATGCTTATGAATACAGCAAGGAGATGGGTACAATCACCTGATATTCATTCTCAAAGAATTTTGTTTGAGTGACTCATTCATTCACCTAGAAAGCAGTATTTAGATGTTTTCTAACAAGACTCTGTTTAAAAATTGTTTTGTACATTTTTGTTTTAACTTAGAGTTATATAAAGACATATAGGTTTGCTTATCAAATTTGTGGATAGCAGAACCTGGGAAAGAGGGATAATATGATGGATGTGAATCATCATTCAAATGGATTGCATCAGCTTGAAAATGCAGGTAGAACTCAACAGCACAATATTTCAGGAGGATAAAAGTAACCATCTGGATTATCAAAGGAACACCTCTGAGAGTCTTGGTAGTGTGTAAACACCTGGGACACTGGCTTCCACCTAAGAAAGTTTACATTGTTCTGAAGTCCATCATCGAGAGTAAAGCTGGCAATGATATTGTTGCTAACCTGACCATATCTGCAATACAGTGTTCCTTTCGAAGGGGTACCGAGAGGCAGAATAAAATGACAAGGATCATAAAAGTCTCGTAACTTACAAGGAATAATTCTGTGCATCTGGGACATTAGAACATGAGACAAGGCTTGGGAGAACATGAAGGCTCTGTCTGAATTAGTGAAAGGGCACCACATCAAAGGTGGAGAACTAGACACATCCCCACAGCAGTGGCTTATGTATCATAAGCTATAATAAATTATTAATGTAATATTTTGCCAAGTAACTGGGCTTCGAGAGGAGATAAGTTGCAAATTAATATAAATGTCATACAACACATATTTCCCAGACAAATCTTATTATAAATACTTATGACTTTTGCTATATGTTGATCCAATTTTTGCTTTTTACATATTTGTAGTACATCATTGTCTTATTACATTATATAGAATTTGTCACATTTATATCGACTCCATCTTTATGACAAATATGGGAGATGTTAGGCACAATGTAGACATGAGAAGTGAAGGTGGGAGAAGTGGGCCTAGAGGACAGTACAAGGCCTCTGTCTTTTTGCACAGCCTGATGTGCTACTGTAAAAACCTAGCCCCAGCTTTCATAATCAAGCCTGAATTGGGTGTTCTGGATCTAAGAAGATGTTTTTAAAATTGTGAGGCAAGTTAGTATGAAAGCTGAGTTAGATATAGAACTTTAAACTCATGGAGATGGTTGGATAGTAGAATGTTAAAGTCAGGTGCCAAATACATATGGACTGGACATTGGGAATGTATGTTAAGCCATATAACTCTCATAATTGTGGCCTATTTATTTCTGTTGTTTTGTATTGTATTTATTGTTATAAGAGAAAGAACCACTTGTTGGATTGAAAGGGGGAGCTGTTGGGGGGAAAAGATATACCTTAAACTAAAAAAAAAAGGGTAGAAGATGGAGGGGTTGAGGGGGAAGAGGGTGGAAGGGTGGGACTGGAGGGGGGGAGTAGGGAGTGGATTGTGATTGAGATGTAACTTGAAGAAATAAAAAATAAATTATAAAAATATCATGGACAGGTAGGATCAACATAATAAAAATGGCCATCCTACCAAAAGCAATATATAGATTCAATGCAATTCCTATCAAAATACCAACACAATTTTTTATAGACTTGGAAAGAGCTAGTCTCAATTTCATATGGAACAACAAAAAGCCCAGCATAGCTAAATCAATCCCGTACAATAAAAAAAACATCTGGAGGTATTACCATCCCAGATTTCAAGCTGTACTACAGAGCAATAGTTGTAAAAACAGCATGATATTGGTATAGAAACAGACCAGTAGATCAATGGAATCGAATTTAAGATCCAGAAATAGACCCACACACTTATGGAGACCTAATTTTTGACAAAGAAGCCAAAACGGCACAATGGAAGAAGGACAGCATCTTCAACAAATGGTGCTGGTCCAACTGGATGTCCATTTGTAAAAGAATGAAGTTAGACCCATACTTATCACCTTGTACAAAACTTAAGTCCAAGTGGATCAAAGACCTTAACATAAGGCCGGCCACACTAAATCTACTAGAAGATAAAGTGGGAGAAACCCTCGAACTAATTGGCACAGGAGACAACTTCCTGAACAGAACACCAACAGCTCAGGACCTGAGATCAACAATCAATAAATGGGACCTCATGAAACTGAAAAGCTTCTGTAAGGCAAAGGACACTGTCATTTGAACAAAATGGCAGCCTACAGACTGGGAGAAAATCTTCACCAACCCCATATCTGACAGAGGGCTAATATCCAAAATCTACAAAGAACTGAAGAAATTAAATGCCAAGAAACCAAATAATCCAATCAAAAAATGGGGGACAGAGCTAAATAGAGAATTCACAAAGGAGGAATCCCTAATGGTTGAGAGACACTTGAAGAAATGCTCAACATCTTTAATCATCAGAGAAATGCAACTCAAGACGACTCTGAGATTCCATCTCACACCTGTCAGAATGGCTAGGATCAAAAACTCAAATGACAGCACATGCTGGCGAGGGTGTGGAGAAAGGGATACCCTACTCCACTGCTGGTGGGAGTGCAGGCTTGTGCAACCACTATGGAGGTCAGTCTGGCGATATCTTAGAAAACTTGGAATAGCTCTGCCTCAGGATCCAGCCATACCACTTCTGGGTATACACCCAAATGCCTCTTCACAGAATCATAAGGAAGTTTCCTCATCTATGTTTATAGCAGCCTTATTTGTAATAGCTAGAAATTGGAAACTACCCAGATGTCCCTCAACCGAAGAATGGGTTAAAAAACTGTGGTACATCTACACAATGGAATATTATTCAGCTATCAGAAACAATGAAATTATGCAATTTGCAGCCAAATGGATGGAACTAGAAAAGCTCATCCTGAGTGAACTAACCCAGACTCAGAAGGACACATATGGCATCTATTCACTTATAGTAGGATTTTAGCTATATAGTAGAAGGTATCAATACTACAACTAACACACCAAAGGGAACTTGGACATAGACTTCTTATTTTTAATTTTAATTTTTTATTTATTTTTTATATATTAGTTATATTTTTTCTATTTTTTAGTCTTTTATTTTTATTTTTTTAATAATTTATTTATTGTTTCTTCAAGTTACATCTCAATCACAATCCCCTCCCTACTCCCCCCTCCAGTCCCACCCTTCCACCCTCCTCCCCCTCAACCCCCCATCCTCTTCCCTTCTTTTTTTTTTTTCAGTTTAAGGTATTTCTTTTTTCCCCCCAACACCTCTCCTTTTCAGCCCAAAAAATGGTTCTTTTTCTTATAACTATAAACACAATACAAAACAACAGAAATAAATAGGCCACAATTATAAGAGTTATATGGCTTAGCATACATTCCCAATGTCCAGTCCATATGTATTTGGCACCTGACTTTAACATTCTACTATCTAACCATCTCCATGTGTTTAAAGTTCTATATCTAACTCAGCTTTCATACTAACTTGCCTCATAATTTTAAAAATATCTTCTTAGATCCAGAACACCCTCTTGATTCCTAAACAACTCAAAATTTAACTATGAGACTCTAGCTATCTATTGTATGCTTATTGATTTTATCTATTTTTCTGCTTATTGGTTTGTTTGTTTAGTAGTTCTCTCTCCCAGGCAATGAGACACTTTTCACTGATGATACTGCTTCATAGATCCCCAATGAATGAAGAGGCTCTTGGCCCTCATACGACCTCTCAACTGAGATGAGGGACTGTTATATAAGGACACCCCACCCCAGAGAAATGGGATGAAAGGGTTAGGAGGTAAAGAAAAAAAATGAAATGTGATGTTTCGGCCTTTTACTACTAACTGTCATGAACTGTTTAGGATAATTAAGAAATGCAAACTAATGGTTATGCAAGCCAGTCATTCTGTTAGGTACTATGACAGCCTATTATAGTTACTTGCTAAGCTAATCAGAAATAAACCTGCTAAGAGACAAGCAACATCTGCTTACCCTAATATAAGAGATAGATAGGGCCTCTTCAAAAACCTCAAGAAATCTGCAGAATATGGCATTCAAAGATGTTTTCGTAACTTTAGATTTTTTTATATCAAGACATATCAACTCCTGACAGCACCCCCTATTCTCCTCCTAGAAGATGAGCATCGAAGAATCTCCAGTGGGAGATGATTGAATTAGTCGCAAGCCTATCTCTTGGTAGGAAAAGCCCCTTGCTCCAACTGTAGACAGAATGCTGTCCAAAAAGGACAAAACCTGGATGCAGGTAAGTCGACAGCCTAGCTCTGCCAAGACAGGGTAGGTAAGTCCTTCATAATTCCTGATCTACAATCAATGTCTGTCAGAGAAATGGGGCCAAACGACTGAAGAGCGATGCTGTAATGTATGGAGAGAAAATGGGAACTGTCCAGGCAGCCACTGGTATGTCATTTCTTAGTTTGGGAAGCTGCAGACCCTGTACTTCCTATATAATCAGATATATTTATCCCTCTCAGGTCTCTGAGGTGATTGAAGAACAGATAGATAAAGTCTCATAATTAAATTTTGAGTTGTTTAGGAGTCAAGAGAGTGTTATA
>CAJQZJ010032253.1:0-16168 GCA_907164525.1 Lophiomys imhausi
ATCTGCTTACCCTAATATAAGAGATAGATAGGGCCTCTTCAAAAACCTCAAGAGATCTGCACAATATGGCATTCAAAGATGTTTTCATAACTTTAGTTTTTTTATATCAAGACATATCAACTCCTGACAGCACCCCCTATTCTCCTCCAATAGAAGATGAACATCGAAGAATCTCCAGTGGGAGATGATTGAATTAGTTGCAAGCCTATCTCTTGGTAGGAAAAGCCCCTTGCTCCAACTGTAGACAGAATGCTGTCCAAAAAGGACAAAACCTGGAAGCAGGTAAGTCGACAGCCTAGCTCTGCCAAGACAGGGTAGGTAAGTCCTTCATAACCCCTGCTCTACAATCAATGTCTGTCAGAGAAACGGGGCCAAATGACTGAAGATCGATGCTGTAATGTATGGAGAGAAAATGGGAACTGTCCAGGCAGCCACAGGTATGTCATTTCTTAGTTTGGGAAGCTGCAGGCCCTGTACTTCCTATAAAATCAGATATATTTATCCCTCTCGGGTCTCTGAGGTGGTTGAAGAACAGATAGCTAGAGTCTCATAATTTAATTTTGAGTTGTTTAGGTGTCAAGAGAGTGTTATAGATCTAAGAAGATACTTTTAAAATTGTGTTGCAAGTTAGTATGAATGTTGAGTCAGATATAGACCTTTAAACTCATGGAGATGTTTAGATAGTAGAATGTTAAAGTCAGGTACCAAATACATATGGACTGGTCATTGGGAATGTACGTTAAGCCATATAACCCTCATAACTGTGGCCTAGTTACCTCTGTTGTACTGTATTGTGTTTATTATTATAAGAGAAAGAGCCATTTGTTGGACTGAAAGGGGAAACTGTAGGGGGAAATGAGATATACCTTAAACTTAAAAGAAAAAAAAAAGGGAAGAGGATGGGGGTTGAGGGTGGGAGGGTGGGACTGGAGCGGGAATAGGGAGGGTACTGTGATTGAGATGTAACTTGAAGAAATAAAAAATAAAGGAAAAAAAGAAAACATAATAATAATAATAATAATAATAATAATAATTATAATTAGCTCTTTGATACATATGTGAAAAGGATAACATAGTATCTGGTACATACAGGCATACAATCATGGGCAAGCAAGAAGAAAACCATGTAGAAATTAATTAATATTAAGCAAGATATAAAGTAGCAGAAGGGGAATATTGAAATAAAGAATGCTACGCTTAAACACTATTTTGGGGCTTGAAATCTAAGAACCAGAAGACCATGTGGAGTAGCACTTACTATTCTCAAACTTTACTACCTGGCTAAAGGATGTAACCAACAGTGCTATAAGACCTAATAAGTATGTCAAGATATCAGCAAACAAGAAAAGAAGCAACTTTAAGACTAGTGTTTCAAGTGATGTGAGCATTAATCAGAACTAAGCAGATTCTTGGTGCAAGAAAATCTATACTTTACATAAATTGTCAAAAAAAGCGCCTATGTATATATACATAAAACACCATCAGAGGGAAAAGAAACTCTAACTGGAGCAAAACAATCACACAGTTTTTATGCACAAAGTGACAGTAGAGGGTGCTGAAAGCTGCTGGTGTCCGTTGTACTGTGTTGGTGGCTCTGTGTTCAGGACCCCTTTGTAAGTGTCATTAACCTACACTTCACATGGACCTTGATGTTTATAAATTCAGTAGAACTAACAATTAGTCTTTGTGGGTCTTTAATGATCAATCTCAATTAAAAATTATTTAGCAGCAAGTTTTGGTGAATCCAGAGTAAGAAAGAACTGGGTCTAACATGTGTCTATCATGTGGTAGGAAGCAGAGGGCTTTTATTAGCCATTTCAAGGCAAATTTTCTTTTTGTCTTTGGGTAATAAGATTTATGACATTTGTGTAATTTTTTACTTCTGACGGTTGCAATGTAATGAAATAATAAGAGAAAATGGCATTTCAGACAATAAAGCAATAGTCAGGCCACAAAGAGAATAATTTTTTAATGATACAAGAATTTAGCTTACAACTCAGCTTCGGAATCAATTAATTAGCACTAAAAATTGCCTGACATATGCAATATATATATACACATACCTCTCAGAGACTTTTGTAAAGGAGAACTTTTCTCTTGAACCTTCTTTTGGTTAAACTCCTATAATCTAATTTTTACCATTCTACCTCTAGCCCTTACTATTTTTAATTTTGAGTATTCCAAGAGTCTGCTAATTGGTCCCTCTGCTTCATTCCTTCTTGATTAGTATTAGTTGAGTTTCTAGGTCTGTAATAACCCTGCAGTAATATTTTGCAAGAAGTCGGATTGCTTCCCTCAATGAGAAATCCTTTAAGTGACATGTATGATATAAATGTAAATATATACACACATATACATTGTTTGTATATATATATGTATGTGTGTGAGTTTGTGTGTATGTATGTGTGTGTGTGAGTGTATATGTGTGTATGTATATGTATGTGTTTGTGTGAGTGTGTGTATGAGAGAGAGAGAGAGAGAGAGAGAGAGAGAGTAATCATACAATTCTATCCATCTCTGGCATCACCTCTGAATTTAGATTTCTAACTTCAAACTCTTTTCTCCAGATGGCAGAATTGATATCTTAAAAATTTTCAAAACTTTCTATTGCATTTAGGGATAAAAATCATAGTTCAGCATTCAAGATTTTCCAGAACACATTTTAACTGCCTTTTAAAATTTTAAATTCTGAATTTTCCCCATCTAAGTCCCATACTTAAAGCAGACTTAAGTGTTCCATCTCCACTCCAGGAATGGCCTTCCCCTTGCGTTTATCTTCACACTGTTTTTCTGCTATCAGTCCTTTCTCTGCTGTCTCCTATCATGGTCCAATACCTGGCTTCTTCACATTTTATATTCATTCCTCTTCTTTTCCCATATTTTCCTAACCACTCAGTTCTTCAATCTTTCACACTTGTTTTCATGTCATGAACATTTTATTCTACCTAACATTAACTTCATTAGTTAAATTATAGCATCTCTGGTGATGACCAGGTGGGGTAAAAATAAAAATACCAGCAGGGCAATACACTAGAAAATAAAATTACTGATGCAATCTGGAAACAGGACCAATAGATTCTGCTTGGGGCTTCTTTTGTTCTTCATGGAATATTCAACAGATTTTGAACTAATAAAAATCATGGCAAGGGAAGCTATGGTTGCATAAGCCTTAATTCCAGCATAGGAGGGAGAGACAGGTGGATGTCTGCGAGTTCAAGGACAACCTGGACAATATAATATCTATAGAATGAGTTCACAGTCAGTCTGGGCTGCAGGGTGACATCTTGTCTTAAAGAATAAAAACATTATGGCTACCAATATCACCCCTCTCTAGTCCTGCTAGTATAAGCTGAACACGGTCCTCTTCTAAAATTCTCTAATATTTTGTTTCTGAAATTATTTTAAACAAAATGTATACAGCAGTTACTATATTTACAATTAGTCTTTACAACTACTATATCATAAATGTATATTTAGTTAATTTCACCAAAAAATCCAATGAAGAAGGAAATATTTAATCACAATTCATAGAGAGGTAAATAAATACAAATTGCCTCTATCAGTGGGTGAGCAGAATTAAAGCAAGCTAACTTTAGAGTCTGCACATTTAATTACTTCTTAGAGATGAAAAATCAATCTTTTACATACTTTCAAGGGCATTATTAGTACATGGGGTTAAAGCGGGGCACTATGTGGCTCATTCAATATTTATCCCTTGTTTGTGATTTCTGTTTTCATTATTCATTAGGGTAGCAGCATTGATTGAGCACTGATGTGTCATATGGCAATATGCATCTTGGAGAATGTCCTTGCTTCCTTGAGGTAATTGGGAAGGCCAATACAGACAGACAAACCAAGACACACACACGGGTTTAGGTGCTGTGCTAAGGGTAAAGACTGTCTCCTTTGACTAATTTGTTAGTCAGGTTCCTGATTATTTTGTATTTGGAGTTTCTTTTTTTTTTCTTCTTCTTATAAACTCCAGTTTGGGGAAGAACCTTGCTGAGTCTGTTGAACAAGAACACTGCACCCCCCAGCTTTTGAATCTGTTTACATTCAGTAGTATCAGTCTGACATGCCTTTATTAACAATCTTATTATGCCTTGATGTTTCTTCTTAGCAGTTTTCTATTCACTGACTCCATCTTGATCCTTAGTTATCAATCTATTATTACCTGCCCTTACAGAAGTTGCATCTACTCTTTCTCCCTGACTGTGTACCCCACTTGTGATCTTATACCCATCACCATGTTCTTCCTTGAATAAAGTCTGCCTTCCTAGTAAATTTTTCTTTAAAAAGAGATGTCTGAGTATAGTGCAGTGGAGACAAAAGGAAGCTCTGGAGGAAATTCCTGTGTAGAACCTAAAAATGTTAGGAGTTTACCATTTGGAGATAAGATGTTTCTGGCCGAAGGAGGTACTGTGCAGAGCCTGGTCCAGGCTAAGAATCTTGAACAGTCAAATAGAGTTGTTGCCTGGGCTGTGATTAGCAAAGGTCATCTAACTGGGAAAGCCAGTGCAAGATCAAGTTGGGCTTTGAGAGATCTGCCAAAGAACTTGGCTGCTACCCAGTAGACTGTAGGGAGCCTTGGAAATTTATAAAATGTGTCAGTGATGTTATCTGCTGTGCATTTATTGAAGTTCATTTCTCTGGTAGTTCAAAGGGTGAATAGGCAGAAAATGAAAATGGAAGTAGAGATGGAAAATGTTTTAAATTATTATAAAACAAAAATATGGTCTTTGTATATCTTGAAAAATCTTTCTGGTTGTTGGAAGACTTTTCCTGCCAGTAACCAGTAAATCTTTAAGGATGGTGATATATGTTTTTTGAAAGGGACATGGCCTTTCTTGGCTGTAGTGAACTTAATTTTGGGTGAAAGTGGAGAGTGGTGCATAACCAGAGTCACTAAAACTAAACAACTGGTGTCCTTGATGTTCATTATTTCATGGTCTAGAACAATAAGAAATGTAAACGAGGAGTAAGTAGAGAGGAGGCAGATTTGTTTAAAAAAGGTGAGAAAAACTTTACAGTGAGAAGTGATGCACTAAGAGAGGGATTACTGCTTAGTTGTTTAGTTTAATGACCTTTCATTTATGAGACTTATGAGAATAATTAGATAGAGACTGAAGTAATATTTACCGAGACTGGTCATTCTTTGAGCACATTTTGTGCTGAACATTGAGTGGCCTACACATTCTCTGTATACCTCCTAGGTGCAGTTAGATGATTGCATTACTTGTCATGGTGAGTAGTCATGTTTGCTATCATCTTTGTCCACCCTCCTTTGGTTCATTTTAGTACTTTGTAGACTATTAATCAAGTCATTGTCTTTATTTTTTGGGTATATCACTAGCTTAAAAATTTCAGGAAACCTATTCCTCACTCTCTACTTCCTAACTCTGATCTTAATAGCAGAGAGCTAGAAGCAAAATCTTATCACATCTCTCAGAAGACACTATTTCTTTGCTTTGCAATTCATCAGTTATGAATTTGACGGGCAAAGGTCATTCCTAGTGTTCAAATCTCAATGAACTTATGTCCACCTACCTTGCCTTACTTGTTGAAATCTGAATAAAGGCCATTGTCCAAACCATTCCCTTCTTGTTGACCCTGTTGTGTTCTTTTCCACGTGCCCCACAGTGGTGTGCTTTGCCTTCTGTTTTAGGACTTCCGGGTATAATACACATTATCTTCCAGAGCTTTTTCTGTATCTCTCTTTGGCTAAACTTGACAGGTCATTTCAACAGAGAATATAAATAAGTTTGTGATGGAGGTGAAAAAAAGGAGAGAGGTATCAAAATCAAGAAGACAGAAGAAAGGAAGCCTGGTTCTGGATTTGATATGAACAGTGGGAGACAAAGACAATTTATTTAAGTCCTAGGGACAAGCATATATGGGGGTGGGGGAGATTGAATTCCTGTTTAGCTTAAGCTGCACATATGATGTCTATATGGAAAGTGTAAGCAGTCATTATGTTTCCAGAAACTCAGGAGAGTGATGCTGATGGTGATCCATGAATGGTGCTTGGTATCCATAGTGAAAAGAGAAGACTGAGGACTGAATATTTGATTCTAGCAACATGGAAGATCGGAGGGAGAGCACATGATAAAGAATGTAAATAAATAGTCAGGCAAAAAGGGGAAATCTGGAAAAACAAGGTACCTAGAAAGGCAAGACAAGCTTTCTAAAGGGAATAAGCAAAAGGGAGCAGTGTCACAAAGACTCACCGTGAGATGATCAGTTGACTGTTCTTATTTTTGAAATGTCAACTGACTTAAATATATAAATATATTATATTTTGGAAAAATAAATATTGCCTATATTTAGTTTATTCATAATTGATCCCGACTGGAAATTATTTTTTAATTTAATTTTTGTATTTGTATTTATTTAAAAATTTAAAAGGCTGGTATAACAAAGTATGTTGAACTAAATAGCTCAAAATGATAGAAATTTGTTCTGTCTTAGAATACACACCATTTCATATTCAATTCGGTCTAATACAGTGGCTACACTGTACCATATACTTCCAACGTGTTTTGTTAACTCCTTATAGTTCACGAAGAGCTACCATTGGCCTCATCTGGGAGATGCTGTTGATAACTTTCTTCTCTTGTACTCGTGTGAAAGATGTCCTCTAGAGCTGTGCAAAAGTTAGGTCTGGACTGAATTTTGGACATGATCCTTTGTTTGCCAAACTCTTTTTTTTTCTTCATTAGGTTATTCAAAGAACTACAATAATGAAAGTCTTTTTAATAACAAGTGAAAAAGACTTGGGAAGTCTTAACAATTACTGAAGATCTTAAAATTAGATTTTCCTACTATAAGTGAGTAGATGCCATGTGCATCCTTCTGAGTCTGGATTTTAGCTATATCGTAAAGGATATCTGTGCTACAACCAACACACCAAAAGGAACATGGACATAAACTTTTTTTTTCATTTCTTTTTCTTTTTCCTTTCCCTTTTTTTCTCTTTCTTTTTCCTCTCTTTTTTTGTTGTTGTTCTTTGTTTTTGTGGGTTTGTGTGTCTGTTGGTCTTTTTTTTTAGTTTTCCCCCATAGCAAGGAGACACCTTTCACTGGCAGTACTGCCTCGTAGGCCCCCGATGTATGAAGAGGCTCTCGGCCCTCATATGACTCCTGATCTGTGGTGAGAGACTGGTATGCAGGGACACTCCACCCCAGAGGACCAAGACGGAAGGGTCAGGGGGTAGAACATGGGAGGGTGGGGCTGGAAAGCTGGAAAAGAGGACAATATGTTAAGGATGTAACCTGTAGCAACAAACAATTAAATGTATTAATTAAAAAAAAAGCAGGTAACAACGTTAAAACACTGTAAATAAAATAAAGGACACAGCCATTCAACCTGGTTTTATAAACGTCCAAGTGTCGAAAAAATGTAGAGCTAAGGTAAAATACAGGAGAAATGTGGTGTTAACCCATGCCTTTAACTTCAGCAGAGACGGGAGGAGCACCACAGAGTTAGTGGACTTATAAATTCTAGAGTTACATGGAAAAGGGTGGTGAGGGTACACACCCTTAATCCCATCATTGAAGAAGAGTACACCCTTAACCCCAACACACTAGAGACAGAAACAGGCAGATCTCAGAGCTCAAGGTCAGCCTGATACAAAACAAACTCTAAATAGAGAAAAACTTCGATCCAGGAGTGGTGGAACACATCTTTAATCCCCTCAGATGGGAACCACAGGTCTCGGATCCCAATAATTAGAATGCAGAGACACACACATAGGATTTGGAAGGACCTAAGTTTAAAAGCTACTTACAAAAGGCCCACTCAATACAAACAAATTGTCCTTTGATATCTCAAAATATATGCACTAAAGCTGGTTTAGCTCCAAAATAACAAAATAATTTCTTCTTTAAACCAGATTGAAAGATAACACTTTATATATTGTCAAAAAACCAAATTTGCTTCAGGAGAAATATTACCTACCCCCCCCAAAAAAAAAGAGGGCAATTGTCCCTGAGTGAGGATTAGGAAAGGGCTCTGTTCTTATCTTTCCAGGAGAATCAAAGCATCCATTCAAGGAACCCAGGGACAACTGGACAACGGAAACCTCAGCAGAAATCAGAATCAGACACCAAAAGAAGACGAGTGACCCAGATGATTCAGCCTGACAGACCCCCTCAATAGCTGTCTCCATCAAAAGCCTACAACCACAACAACTCAATATCGCTAAGACCGCTCAGCTCTACACAATGCCCCAGCCAGAACCTCAGTAAAGCCTGGAAGTTCAGTTTCTGCCTACAAACTCCTTAGGACATCTAAACAGCTGAGAACAGAAGGACTGAACATAAAAGGATTGTATAAACATTTTTAACCATTTTTCCATTTTGGTTTGGGCCCCAAACAGGTTTACTACGACCCAAATCAGCAGGAAGTCATTTTAAGAGAGCGACGACCCATACCCAGAGGGTGGGGAGAGTGTTTCTCTGCCCCCCCTTTTTTGGTTATTTGAAGGACAACTGAAAACTCTGTTATTTAGGGGAAGAGATTACAAGTTGTTAAATGGTCCTGTTTAATGGGTTTTGGAGGTTAGACCCAGGGTATTCCTTCTTTCCCTTTTCTGTATCCTTCTTTATCTCCTATGTAGGAATGCACGGACTTGAGGAAAATTGAGACATAGACACAGCACAGGAAGGACCAAGAAGAAGGGTCAGATTATTGAATATGCCCTTATACCTTTGTGTATTGATACAAAATTAGTAGTATATTTGGCTAAAGTGGTATTGACCATTGTTTATTGTGCAAAAATAAGATTGTATTGGTCTACGTCAGTATTGATATTTGTATATTGATACAAAATTAAGATTATAGTTGGCCACAATGGTATTGACCCTTGTATATGGACGCAATATTAAGATTGTATTGGGCCAAATAGGCATTGATCTTTGTATATTGATACAAAATTAAGAGTATATTTAGCCACATTTGAATAGATCTTTGTATATTGATACAAAATTAAAGGTAACACTTCCTATTGGTATCGTACCTAGAGATACTTAAAAAATGAAATGTGAAGCTCTGGCCTCTTGATACCAACCATCTTAAACTGTTTAGAATAGTTAAGAAAAACAAACTCCTAGTCATGCATGCATGTCACCTTGTTAGCTACTATGACAGTCTATCACAGATATTCTCTAAGCTACTCAGTAATCAAGTTGTTAAGAGACAAGCAACATTTGCTTATCTAAATACAAGAGATAGAAAGGGCATCTTCAAAAACCCCAAGAGATCTGCAGAATATGGCATTCAAAGATGTGGTCTTAAATTAAGATTTTTTTTTGATCTTGTGACATATCAGCTCCTGACAGCACCCCCTCTTCTACTCCAAGTAGAAGATAAGCATCGAAGAATCTCCAGTGTGAGATGGTTGAATTAGTGGCAAGCCTATCTCTTGGCATGTAAAAACTCCTTGCTTCAATTGCAGACAGACTGCTGTCCAAAAAGGACAAAACTTGGCAGCAGGGAAGTCGACAGCCTAGCTCTGCCAAGACAGGGTAGGTTAGTCCTTCATAATCCCTGCTCTACAATAAACGTCTGTCAGAGAAACAGGACCAAAAGGCTGAAGACTGATGCTGGAGTGTATGGAGAGAAAATGGGAACTGTCCAGGTAGTCACTGGTTTGTCATTTTTTAGTATTGGAAGCTGCAGGCCCTGCACTTCCTATATAATCAGATATATTTATCCTTCTCAGCTCTCTGAGGTGGTTGAAGAATAGACAGCTTGAGTCTCATAGCTAAATTTTGAGTTGTTTAGGAATCAAGAGGGCGTTCTAGATCTAAGAAGATAGTTATAATAGTGATGCAAGTTAGTATGAAAGCTAAGTCAGTTATAGAACTTTAAACTCATGGAGATGGTTAGAAGGTAGAAGGTTAAAGTCAGGGGCCAAATATGTATGAACTGGACATTGGGAAGGAATACTGGGCCATTTAACTCTCATAAATGTGGCATATTTAATTCTGCTGTTTTGTATAGAATTTACTGTTATAAGAGAAAGAACCATTTGTTGGATTGAAAAGGGAAGCTGTTGGGGGGGAAGAGGGTGGAAGGGTGGGACAGGAAGGGGGAATAGGGAAGGGTTTGTGACTGAGATGTAACTTGAAGAAAAATAAAATATAAAGTACTTATATAAAAAAAATAAAATTAGATTTTCTTGCTTATGCTCCTAGTGCTACTTATACAACATTACAATAATAACTGGGCCAGAAGTGAAAACATCTGTAGAATTAAATATATTAAACCAAACGGAACATAGTATAAACCTGCTTTTGCACGTATGCAACCTGTTTTCTTTTGGTCTTGAAGAACACATTGATTTTCCTTTAAAAATGTCCCTTCCGTTCTCTCAGTTAATTCAAGTTCTATTTGTCCATTACAGAGTTGAAATCTAGTTATCTTTGTTGAAATTCTGAAGCTGAACTCTGAGTGGATAGGCTAGTGAGTTTCAAATCTGATAGTCTGTTATGGTTTTAAGAGAATGAAGACTGTGTTAGTGATCAACGCAAGGTAGAGGCTATTTCCTTAAAGCAATACTTTACCTGAAAGTGAGCCATTCTAGAAAAAAGCAGAGGAGAGAGACTAAAAGCAACTGATATTTTTAAAAGTAATTTTTATTGACTCTTTGTGAATTTCACATCATGCATCCCATTCCCATTCATTTCCCAGATTTCCCATATCTACCCTACACCCTTGTACCTTGTGATCCCCCCCAAAGGAAATAAAAAACAAACATACTAAAAAACAGAAAAACATCTCTCTCTGGAAGCTGTAGTGTGCCATGGACACACCTTTGTCCAAACAGCTTTACTTGCAAATGTTCATTGCAATGAGTCATTGGTGTGGTTTGAGATCCCTGGCTTCTGCTGTACCATCAGCATTAGATACTTACAGGGACTCTTCTCAGGTGTCTTGTTTTTGCCATGTATCATGAAGATACTGCAGATTTGGTTCTGCAGGACTCACCACTTCCAGCAAATCACAGATGGGGTAGATGTTGGGGTGGACCAGCTCAAAGCCTTAGATCTGGGCCTGGGTATTAGCTCAGTTGGTCAGGCTGCTAGTTCTCCTGCACCCATGTCATTTATGGCACCACTGTGCAGTGGCAGGTGAGGGACAGGGCCAGCTAAGTGCAGCCCTAGGACATCAACATGGCCTCAAATGTCAGTCGAGAACTCATGGGCCTTTGGTGTACATTGATACAGACCCCCGCTGGGGTAGGGTCACAGACCCAAACATGGCCCTCCATGGCAGCACATGGCCTCATGTTACAGCACAGACCTATCAAATCAGGCTGTTCTTTACAATTCCTCCTCTCTTCATAGAACACAAACCATTCTGCTTTTCTTTCCACCATCTCTCTACCACATATTTGCTCATAATAGTGGTACCTGCCCCCCCCCCAACCCAGTTGAACAGTGGACCAGGCCCGAGTTCTCTTGTTGTCTTCTGCCCCAGTGCACCACAAGTGACTATTATTAAAGAAAGTTATAGATCCAGCCAGACATACCTATTGTCAAATGACCCAGAACTGTTAAAATAGGTACAAATTCTCTTTGGATAAGGTCAGTATAATTTCAGTTTCTGTCACACACCAGTAAGAAACCCAATAAATAACACTCTACAAACAAGCATGGATTATATCAGTATACAATTGACATCAATCATCATTGAACAAGGTTATATTTTAAATCATTACTATTCTTATAACCTTAACTATGCAAATAATTATCTGATGTTTGTTAGAACCATTCTTTGAAGTTTGATGTTTCCCATTCATGTTAAAACAGTGTAGCTAGACAGATTTAGTATTAAGATATTCTTCCAGAATGTGCTTCGTAGTATGGTTTCAAAGTTAATGATTTAGTGGGAGTATACATTTTTGTCATTAAAAATCATGGTAGTATATAGCATTACTGGCTAACCATTCAGGACACATTTGATATCCTATGATCAGCAACTATGACTGTCACAGAAGCATTTAGGAGGCAGAATATAAATATTTTCTCATCAACATATTTGAACCATAATCATGATTGTTCCAACTTAGATTTCTGTGTTCAAAAACTATCTACTCACATGGCATAACTATTATTTATAATTACATATCTATTAATATTACTTCAAATACACAATTAATATTTTTTGTGTGTGACAGGACTTTTCTGTGTAATACCTCTGACTGTGCTGGACTTGCTTTGTAGACAGACTGGCCTCTAACTCACTCAGGAGGCAAACTTGTCTCTACCTCCTGAGTGCTGGGATTAAAGGTGTCCGCCTCCATGCCCAGCTCACAATTAATTTCTTATAATCTATTTTCTTGAATAATTCCAAGGTTTGAGCCTTGGACCTACTAATGCAGGGGACCTTATGGTTCTGTTTGACTATTAGTATTCATTTTCATTTATTAAACTCAATTAATTTATTTAATCCATAAATTAAGGAAAAGTAACTACAAAGATGTACAAGATGGTGTTTTAGAAGCACCATGTTAAAACTTCTCTCACTTTCATTCACATCTTTTTTATTTTTATGTATATTTATTACTTTAATTTACATCTCCATCACAGGTGCCCTCTTTCCACCCCTCACATTCCACCTTCCCACCCTCTCTCCCCTCTCCCACCTATCCTACTCCTCCGGACTGGGGTGCCCCTATATATCAACCCTCCCCCCAGTTCAGCAATCATATGAGGGCTAAGGGCTTCCTCATGCACTGGGTACCTATATGGCAGCACTACTAGGGCAAAGTGTCCCATTAACAAGTAACAAAGTCTATGTTCCTGTTCCTTTTGCTGTTTTGGTTGTAGGATAGTTATCCTGTACTATATGGCTAATCCAATTATAAGTGAATAGATGCCATGTACATCTTTCTGAGTCTGGGTTAGCTCACTCAGGATGAGCTTTTCTAGTTCCATCCATTTTGCAGCAAATTGCATGATTTCCTTATTTCTGATGGCTGAGTAGTATTCCATTGTGTAAATGTACCACAGTTTGTTTTTTTTTTTAATCCATTTGTTGGTTGAGGGACATATGGGTTTTTTCCAGTTTCTAGCTATTACAAATAAGGCTGCTATGAACATAGATGAGGAGATTATTTGCTAAGGAATCATTTGGATGTATACCCAGAAGTGGTATGGCTGGGTCTTGTGGTAGAGCTATTCCAAGTTCTCTAACATATCACTAGACAGATTTCCATAGTGGTTGTACAAGTTTGCACTCCCACCAGCAATGGAGGAGTGTTTCCCTTTCTCTGCAACCTCGCCAGCATGTGCTAGCATTTCTCACTCACATCTTTTTATCTAATATCCTGAATTCAGTTTTAGTAGAGTCAAACTCATTATTTTAGATGTGAAATATTTAAGTAGATTTTGTTATATAGTACAATCTTCTTGTTAAAGGAATTCTGTACTTAGGATAATAATGCTTTTAAATTATTGTTTTATTTCTATTATAATACATTTTTCCCCTTCCCTTTTCTCTATCCTTTTGATTTGTATTCACTCGTTCATGTGCCTGTGGAACTAAGTTGCCTGATTTTCAGTGAGCATTGGCAAGAGACTCCATAGGGTCACTTCAGTTCCTCACTGTTTATCTGGCAACACTTTTCCCTTGGTACATGGCTTGGAAATGCACATCATCATTATGTTGGCAAGAGTCACCTCTATCCTTCATTAATACTCATTTTTGTGACATTAAGAATGCTAATATTTCCCATTTTTTCTGCCTCTAAGGTACTATATATGCCAGACATTTACTTGGAACATGTCTTAGATTTTGTTTTGTTGTGACCTTTGGTTATGCATGCAGTATTGGTATTAAAAAGTATAATGGTTGTTGACAACTTTTTTCCATTTAACTTTAGCCTCAAATATCTTCACTTTTAATGGCAAATCTCTGTACTGGTTTTAAGCAACAAAATGTTAGTATTCTCTTTTTTTCCTCTTGTACATGGTCCCATATAAATGAACTATTTGCATTTTGGGCAAACAAAATGTTGAGTGTCAATTTCTATCATGGCATATTTTCCTACTTTGCTTCTATGGTGCTATGATGAACACCAAGGCCAAAGGCTCTGGGGAAGAAAGGGTTTATTTGCCTTATAGGTTACAGTCCATCTCTGAGGGAAGGAATGAACTCTCAGCAGGAACCTGGAGGAGGGAACTGAAGCAGAAACCACAAAGGGATGCTCCTTACTGGGTTGCTTTTCCTGGTTTGCTCAGTGTATTTTCTTATACAATCCAGTACCACTTGTGCAGAGATGCCACCTCTCACAATAGGGTGGAGTTTCCTATTTCAGTAAGCGATCAAGAAAATGCCTCAAGGACTTGGCTTCAGGCCAATGTGAACTGGGAAATTTCTCAGTGGAGGCTCCTTCTTTATGGGTATGTCAAGATGAAAATCACATGTATATATAAAGATTTTTTAATAATGTGATATATAATTTTAAACTATTCTTTATTTCTTTTAAAAATGACCTTGGTTGTCCAAAATGAAAGTTTTTAAAAATCTACTTATATCTCTTATTTTATAGACATTATAAAGTCATGTATTTTTACTTCCATTTATTTATTTATTTGGTTTCACGTTTCTATTTCACTTACCCTTTAGTACTTGTGATCGGACCATGATAGCGACAGTCTCTGCCCCTGGTATTTACTGGCTTAGATGACTTATAAAGAATCATTTTCCTCCCTACCTAAATCATGAACTTTTTCCTGATTTTTATTACTTTCGATTAGCTTTAGTTTTCTATCTACTAATTAATATTTTAAACAACATTCAAACTTATATTGAATCATTCTAGTCATTGACATCTTATATGAGGAGTGGAAACATTTTAAACTTTTCCATTAGCCTTCACCTTCTGACTTCTAATTACCAGTAATTAGATAAAATCACCTTCAAGTGTATAAAATCTCATATCTATAATTACTCATTATTTTGTTCATTTTTTTGCTTTTAGATGGATTCTAAATATTTTATGATACTGACCAGAATCTATGCTCACTTGATTATATAAATACAAATCTTTAAGAGTCCATTACTGAGATTAACTTTTAGAAACATAAGTATAATTATAATATATATAATATAATAATAACTAAATTTGCTATTAAGAGAGAATGTTAAAATCCTACTATAAGTGAATAGATGCCACATGTGTCCTTCTGAGTCTGGGTTAGTTCACTCAGGATGAGCTTTTCTAGTTCCATCCATTTGGCTGCAAATTGCATAATTTCATTGTTCCTGATAGCTGAATAATATTCCATTGTGTAGATGTACCACAGTTTTTTGACCCATTCTTCGGTTGAGGGACATCTGGGTTGTTTCCAGTTTCTAGCTATTACAAATAAGGCTGCTATAAACATAGATGAGGAAACTTCCTTATGATTCCGTGAAGAGGCATTTGGGTGTATACCCAGAAGTGGTATGGCTGGGTCCTGAGGCAGAGCTATACCAAGTTTTTTAAGATATCGCCAAACTGACCTCCATAGTGGTTACACAAGCCTGCATTCCCACCAGCAATGGAGTAGGGTACCCCTCTCTTCACACCCTCGCCAGCATGTGCTGTCATTTGAGTTTCGATACTACAACTAACACACCAAAGGGAACTTGGACATAGACTTCTTATTTTTAATTTTCATTCTTTATCTATTTTTTATATATTAGTTATATTTTTTCTATTTTTTAGTCTTTTTTATCTATTGTATGCTTATTGGTTTGTTTGTTTAGTGGTTCTCTCTCCCAGGCAACGAGACACTTTTCACTGATGGTACTGCTTTGTAGATCCCCAATGAATGAAGAGGCTCTTGGCCCTCATACGACCTCTCAACTGACATGAGGGACTGTTATATAAGGACACCCCACCCCAGAGAAATGGGATGGAAGGGTTAGGAGGTAAAGAAAAAAAATGAAATGTGATGTTTCGGCCTTTTACTACTAATTGTCATAAACTGTTTAGGATAATTAAGAAATGCAAACTAATGGTTATGCAAGCCGGTCATTCTGTTAGGTACTATGACAGCCTATTATAGTTACTTTCTAAGCTAATCAGAAATAAACCTGCTAAGAGACAAGCAACATCTGCTTACCCTAATATAAGAGATAGATAGGGCCTCTTCAAAAACCTCAAGAGATCTGC
>CAJQZJ010032255.1:0-47699 GCA_907164525.1 Lophiomys imhausi
TGAGATGTAACTTGAAGAAATAAAAAATAAATTATTAAAAAAAAAAAAGAAACACTATTAAATTTCAAATCCCACATCGAACACCACACATTAATAGTGGGAGATTTCAACACACCACTTTTACTACTTGTCAGATCAATGATGCAGAAACCAAACAGAGAAATAAGGAACCTGACAGATGTCATGAATCAAATGGACCTAACTGATATTTGCAGAACATTTCACCCAAAACCAAAAGAATATACTTTGTTGTCAGCATCTCATGGAACCTTTTCCAAAATCGACCATATAGTCATTCACAAAGCAAGCCTCAAAAGATACAGGAAAATTGAAATTACCCCTTTTAATTTATAAGACCATCATGGAATAAATCTAGACTTGAACAATAACAAAAACAACAGAAAGCCTGCAAACACATGGCAACTGAACAACTGTCTACTCAATGACTTCTGGTTCAGGGAAGACATAAAAAAAGAAATTAAAATCTTCTTAGAATTCAAAGAAAATGAAGACACAACATGCCCAACCATATGGGACACATTGGAAGCAGTGCTAAGAGGAAAGTTTATAGCACTAAGTACCTTCAAAAAGAAATTGGAAAGTTCCCATACTAATGACCTAAAAGCACACATGAAAGAGCTAGAACAAAAAAAGAAAAAAAATCAATCACTCCCAAGAGGAGCAGACAGCAAGAAATTATCAAACTCAGGGCTTAAATCAATAACTTAGAAACAAAAAGAACAATACAAAGAATAGACAAAACCAAGAGCTAGTTCTCTAAGAAAATCAATAAAATAGACAAATCCTTAGCCAAACTCATTAAAAGGCAGAGGGAAAATACTGAAATCAACAAAATCAGAAATGGAAAGGAGGAAATAACAAGAGACATTGAGGAAGTCCAAAGAATCATTAGGTTCTACTTCAAAAACTTATACTTAACAAAATTGGAAAACCTAAACGAAGTGAACAATTTTCTTTGTAGATTCCATCTACCAGGGTTAAATCAAGAACAGGTAAACAAATCAAACCGTCCTATATCCCTTAAGGAAATTAAAGAATTCATTAGATGTCTTCCAACCAAAAAAAGAAAAAATGCCCAGTACCAGATGGTTTTGGGACATATTTCTACCAGACATTCAAAGAAGAGCTAACATCAATATTCTTCAAACTCTTCCACAACACAGAAATAAATGGAACATTGCCAAACTCATTCTATGAGGCCACAGTCACCCTGATACCTAAACTACAAAAAGGCCCAATAGAGGAAGAAAATTTCAGACCAATTTCCCTTATGAACATGGATGAAAAAATACTCAATAAAATACTTGCAAACTGGATCTAAGATCACACCAAAAGTGTCATACACCATGATCAAGTAGGCTTCATCCCAGGGATGCAAGGATAGTTCAACATGCAAAAATCCATTAACATATTTCACCACATAAACTAGCTGAATGAAAAAAAAAAACAAAAACACATGATTATCTCATTGGTCCCTGAAAAAGCATTTGACAAGATCCAGCAACAATTCATGTGAAAAGTCTTGGAGAGAGCAGGCATACAGTGACCATACTTAAACATAATAAAGGCAATTTACACCAAGCCAATAGCCTACATCAAATTAAATGGAGAGAAACTTAAAGCATTTCCCCTAAAATCTAGGACAAGGAAAGTCTGGTCACTTGCTGCTCATCTCTTCAGCATAGTATTTGAAGTTTTAGCTAGAGCAATACAACAAGTAAAGGAGATTAAGAGGATATAAATTGAAAAGAAAGAAGTAAAATTATCCCTAGTTGCAGATGATATGATGATATACATCAGTGACCCCAAAAATTCCACCAGAGAACTCATACAGTTAATAAAGTCCTTCAGCAATGTGGCTGTATACCAAATTAATTTTAAAAAATATCAGTAGCCCTACTCTACACAAGGGATAAATAGGCTTAGAAAGAAATAAGGGAATGAACACCCTTCACAATAGCCAAAAAGAATATAAAATTTCTGGGTGTAAATCTAACCAAGCAAATAAAAGACCTGTATGACAAGAACCTCAAGTCCCTGAAGAAAGAAATCAAAGAAGATATCAGAAGATGGAAAGATCTCCCATACTCTTGGATAGGTAGGATCAACCTAATAAAAATGTCCAACTTACCAAAAGCCATATACAGATTCAATGCAATTCCTATCAAAATACCAACACAATTCTTTACATAGCTTGAAAGAACAATTCTCAACTTCATATGGAAAAACAAAAACCCAGAATAGCTAAATCAATCATGTACAATAGCAGAATATCTGGAGGTATCACCATCCCGGATTTCACACTGTACTACAGGGCAATAGTAACAAATATAGCATGGTACTGGCATAGAGACACACCAGTTGATCAACAAAATCGATTTGAAGACCTAGAAATAAACCTGCACACCTATGGTCACTTAATTTTTGGCAAAGAAGTCAAAACCATACATAACAAAATGACAGCATCTTCAACAAATGGTGATGTTCTAACACAATATAAACAGGTAGAAGAATGCAAAAAGACCCATACTTATCACCCTGCACAAAACATAAGTGGATCAAATACATCAACATAAATCTAGACACACTAAAATTAATAGAAGAGAAAGTGGGGCAAAGCTGGAACTCATTGCTATTGGTAGCAACTTCCTGAAAAGAACACCAATAGCTCAGGCTCTAAAACAATCAAAAATGGGACCTATGACATTGAAAAGCTTCTGTAAGGCAAAGGACACTGTCCTTAGAACAAAATGGCAGCCTACAGACTGGGAAAAGATCTTCATCAACCCAACATTCAACAGAAGGCTAATATCAAAAATGTATTAAAAAACTCAAGAAATGAAACACCAAAAAAAAATCAAATAATCCAATTAAAAAAAAAATGGCTTATAGAGCTAAACTGAGAATTCACAAAAGAGGAATCTCTAAAGGCCTAGAAGCATTTGAAGAAATGTTCCACATCTCTTGTCATCAGGAAAATGCAACTCAAAATGACTCTGAGATTCCATATCAACTGTTAGGATGGCTAAGATCCAAACTTCACCATTCCTGCTTTGATATTAATGTCTGTCAGAGATACTGGGTCAAGAGGGCAAAGATAGATGCTCTACTGTATGGAGAGAAATTGGGGACTGTCTAGGCAGCCAATTGCCTGTCATTTCTTAGTTTTGGAAGCTGCTGTCTCTGTACTTTCTGCATAATCAAGTGTATTTATCCTTCTCAGGTTTCTGATTAGGTTGAAGACTAGATAGGTGTAGTTTCATAGTTAAATTTCAAGTTGTTTAAGAACTAAAATATGTTCTAGGTTTAAGAAGATGTTTTTAAGTTGGTAATGCAAGTTAGGATGGAAACTGAATTAGGTGTAGAACTTTAAACTCATGGAGATATATAATAGAATATTAATATCAGTTGCCAAATATGTATGGACTGGACATTGGGAAGGTATGTTATATCTTATAATTTTCATAATTCTGGCCTAGTTATCTTAAAAACAGTATTAAGAGTTATGGGAGAAGGTGGAGAGGGTGAGAATGTGGGGCAGGGAGGGCTAGAGGGAGGGGACTGTTATGGAGATGTAATTTGAAGCAATAAATAAAAATTAAAAAAAAGAATGGCATGGCAGGTCCTGAGGATTTTTTAGTCAAAGATATATTGACCATACGTAGCCGAAGTCCTTGCTGAAGACATTTTCATGTCTCAGTCTCAGAGCTGTTCCTATGTGGAGGGATCAGCAAATTATGTTACCTGGCCTGTTTGGTCTTGATTTCTTTCCTTCTGTCTGAAGCCACTATCTTTAAAAGGTCTCCCCTTTCAAATCTGATTTTTATCAATTTGGATGGAATACATAGTTTTATTTCCTGTAGAGATAAGAACATATTCTCCTCCACAACACAACACATTTTCTGTTATCCATTTTGGAATTAGAACATTCGTAACCTAATCTAATTCACCAGTCTTTTCTAAAATTCAGTATTTCTTAGCAGGTATGCTAGTTGTCTCATTTAAAACACTTAAAGTCAGTAAATCATTATTTAATCTGTTTTAGGGACTTAATATATCCCCCTTCTGTTTTATGAACATCTTTTAAAAATACTGTTATATCTTTTCATAGCTGATATACAGGATTATAAGTTATTTCTGTAACTGGTTTCATATCATAATTTACAAAAGCTTGTATTCCAAAGGATATACATGCTGAAGTACCATCCGACCCAATTTGAAAAGTAATCTCCAAGACAGTTACCATCTCTCACAAATGTGTAACTTTAAAATCATGCTCCCCAAATTTAAGGCAAAAACCCATTGGAATTCTGATTATGATTTTTGGGAAAGGTCTAATAACATTGCTTCTAATAGTTTGATTTCAATGTTGAGTTGTAGTTACCAACCCTTCTGAGGCATTCTCTTGATTGTTTAATAAAAGTCGCTTGTGGTCCAATTAGCTGGCCAGAAAGTATAGGAAGGTGGGGCTTCCTGCAACAGAAACAGGAACCCTGTGTTTTACAGGGGTGGAATCTCTCTTTCCACCAGGAGATATGGAATCAGATAGATGTGTTTGAGAACTCTGGAAGGTAATAACAGGCACATGGCAGTTAGGGATTAGGTGGTCCAGGTAAATTTAGATTAGCTAATTAAGAGTCTGCCCAGCTAAGGGCTAAGAGTTGAAACATTAAAAGTTCTTAGTGTATTTAATGATTGGGGAAAGGATCGTGGTGGCTTATAGTTGCCGGTCCAAGGAATCCAGGGCCTTCAGCTTCCCACCAAACTCTGGTGAATCTCCCGCCAAGCCCCTGGCAATTCTACTGGCATAATGTAACTACTTATGTTAGTTAACAGAGTTTAGGTTACAGGTGTTGAAGGCCACACTGGTCCAAAGCTTTTTCCCCAGGACAAGTCAGGCCACCAGTTAAGGGAGGCCAGGCTACCAACGATATCCTGGCAGGCTGCCAGTGGCTCTACCAGGCCTCCAGTTGCTCTGCTGGCTTAATCTTTTATTCTATACTTACTAATAAATACAATTGATAATTAAATTGCAGTTTCAGGTGGTACCCCTCTTTGGGCACCATTTGTAGATATAATTAAATTACACTGGACACCATTTGTACAAAGAATTAATTAAATTAGCAATTATATTTATATTATATTTAATTGGTGGTGATGTTAATCCTTAACCCACCATTATAAATGAGCATACAGAGACCTGATGGATTTTAACAAGCTTTGTCCTGGATTGAGCAATCTTGTCCCATCTAAGCTAACTTTTAATGCTATTCTCCAAATATGACACCATATATACATACATTCCTTTGGGCTGCTATTTTCCGTGCTAGGCTGATGTTTCAGGCAACATGGAATGATGTTCTTTTCTCTAACCCATGGTATGTGTCCTCTTTCCTGCTCCAGCTGCTTGTCTTGGAGGCTACTTCTTCCCATAAACATCTCTGCTTCAGAAACTATACCTTAGTTCCACCTACCTCTGTCTTTGCCCAATCTCAGGCCTCACCATTTATTCAACCAATCAGGAACAATGATTATAAAACAAAGTAACAGACAGCAAGGAGGATCAATTAATTAACATTTAGAATACATAACATCACCCCATCACATGATCCTATGGCATGTTACATAAATTTTATTTCTCCAAATTCTGCAAAATGGATGATGCAAGCCACTGGGTATTACCTTGTTTCAGTACAACACTAAAAAGAATCTGTATTTCTACTTTAACATATAGATCTTAATCCAGTAATAGAAGTTTGACTATATACACAAAATATCTAATTTGACTATGTTGATCTATACACAAAAATTGTATATAGTGGCTCTATGTACTACTGTTCTGTTACTTCAAATTTTTTGGGAATTTTTCTCATCTGGAACTACCACTACTGGTAGTTATTGTAAGTTCAAGATTTAGAGACTGAATTCTCTGAAGGTTCCTATTTTTGATTTAACTATTCCTACAAAATCTGTTCTATGGCCTTTAATTTAGCATCAAATTTCTCAGTCTCTTCTTTCTCCAAGTCTGTCTTATCTTGATCTCTCCTAAAGAACATATATAAAACTCTTCTTGTCACTAAAAAAATTATTAGTATGCTGAAAGAACCAGACTCAATTGGAATCCAGAAGCACAGTGTCACTGTGTCTTCCATCTTTTTCAATATAGAAAATAATCTTCCTCTTTAATCTCAATATGCCTTCCTATGGTCTTTACTTTCTTACATTCAAACAAACTCAATACCTTATCAGTTCACATGTTTGAGGCTTCTGTGTCTGCCTCTGGCTCCTATTCCCAGAAAGAACTTTTCTATCTCCCTCCCTCAAGGTATCCTCTGGCCAGCAAGAGCCCCTTTCCAGGGGATTCAGCTTCCTACCTTGACTAGTTGATTGTTGAAAGTCAGGTTGTTTTTTTTGTTTTTGTTTTTGTTTTTTTTAATTTTGGGTTTGTTGTTGTTATTGTTTTTTGTATTTCTGTAGTGGGCTTGAGGTCCTTGGTACCTTGTTGGTAGTCTTTAGCTTCCTGTCTGAGAAAACTGCCTTTGTTTTTTCTCTTTCAGAATACAGCACTAAAAAACTGCTCTATTTAAGTTTATACTTTACATAAGTTCTTGCTAGATTTGTGAAAGTTCTGTCATGCTTGTTACTCCAAAATGTTAGTGTAACTTTATATAATTGTGGTAGTTTCACAGTTCACCTCTTAACCCAACTATCACATGAATAATTGAGACTCTATTATATTATTTGTTAAACAGGTTTCACAACACAAAAACTGAGCAGTTATTACTCTATTCTTAACCCACTAAGCTAATCTGGCTTTCCTGTTGCATAAATATAGACATACACACACTTTGTGGCTTTCCTGCTTTAGTAAAATCTCTCCTTGTCTCTCCCTCAATCACCCTCCTTCTTCTCCTTAACTCCTCCTTCCCTGAGGGCAGGGAGTCCAAACCTATTCTCTCCCTTCCTCAGTGATTGGCTGTAAGCTGCTTTACTGGCATATCAGGAAAAATTGGGGAGCAGTATTTACATAACATTGAGACAAGAGCTCCTTAGATAAGGACTGAAACCACATATGGGGTGGTACAGAAATCAACATTTGAATTACACAATAATCTTATGCCTACAGGAGGTGTTTCCATCTTCGGATGTTTTACTTACTTTTTGGTTTTATTGTTTTTAATTTTTCATTATAGAGCTTTTTAAAATGCATCATTAGGTTTATTCCCAAGTATTTTATATTTTAATATTTTGTGTGAATAGAATTGTTTCTCTCATTTGTTTGCCAGTGGTTTATAGGAACACTGTTGACTTTTGTTTGATGATTTTGTTTCCTGCCATTTGCAGAAATTATTAACTAGAAGAGTGTTTTGGTTGAGTCTTTGGGGGTCTCTTATGTATAGAAGAATATCACCTGCAAACAAATATGTTTTTCCTTTCTTATTTCCTGTTTGTACCCCATTTATCTCCTCTTGTCTCATTGCCAAAATTAGTACTTCAAGCACTGTAACTGGACTGGAATGGAGATGGTGAAAATCTTCCTAATTTCTGGCTTTATTGTTAGTGTTTTTAGTTTTTTCTCCATTTAACAATATATTATTTGTAGATTATATTAGATATATCAATTGTATCCCTAGTTTCTCCAGGAATTTTATCATGTAGGGATATTGAATTTTGTCAAAGTCCGGAGATGGGGAAGGGGAGGGAGGGTGGGACCAGGGCAGGAGGAAGGAGGGAGGTGTGATGGAGATGTAACTTGAGAAAGTAAATTAATAATAAAAAATAATTTGAAATAAAATCATAAAAATATTTTTCTGAGATGATTATCTGATTAATGTCCTTGAGTTTATGTATGTGGGTGATTACACTTATTGATACATGTATGCTGAACGATTCCTTTACTTATGGAGTGCATCTGACTTGGTTCTGGTGCATTATCCTTTTTTTTTTTAAATATTTTATTTTTTTTTTCTTCAAGTTACATCTCAGTAACAAACCCCTCCCTATTCCCCCTTCCTATCCCGCCCTTCCACCCTCTTCCCCCCAGAAGTTTCCCCTTTCAGTCCAACAGATGGTTCCTTCTCTTATTACAGTAAGTATTACACAAAACAACAGATATAAATATGCCACATTTATGAGAGTTAAATGGCCAAGTATACCTTCCCAATGTCCAGTTTATACATATTTGGCCCCTGACTTTAACATTCTACTATCTAACCATCTCCATGAGTTTAAAGGTCTATATGTGACTCAACATTCATACTAACTTGCAACACAATTTTAAGAGTATCTTCTTAGATCTATAACACCCTCTTGATTCCTAAACAACTCAAAATTTAACTATGAGACTCTAGCTGTCTATTCTTCAACCACCTCAGAGACCTGAGAGGGATAAATATATCTGCTTATATAGGAAGTGCAGGGCCTGCAGCTTCCAAAACTAAGAAAGGACATACCAATGACTGCCTGGACAGTTCCCATTTTCTCTCCATACATTCCTGCATCAGTCTTCAGCCTTTGGGTCCTGTTTCTATGACAGACATTTGTTGTAGAGCAGGGATTATGAAGGACTTACCTACCCTGTCTTGGCAGAGTTAGGCTGTCGACTTCCCTGCTACCAAGTTTTGTCCTTTTTGGACAGCAGTCTGTCTGCAGTTGGTGCAAGGGGTTTTTTCATGCCAAGAGATAGGCTTGCCACTAATTCAACCATCTTACAGTGGAAGTTCTTCGATGCTTATCTTCTACTTGGAGTAGAATAGGGGGTGCTGTCAGGCGCTGATATGTCTTGATATCAAAAAAAATCTTGATTTAAGATAACATCTTTGAATGCCATATTTTGCAGATCTCTTGGGGTTTTTTGAAGATGCCCTATCCATCTTTTGTATTTAGATAAGCATTATCCTTTTGATGTGTGCTTTGATACAGTTTGCAATTTCTGAGATAAAGTAACTCTAAACTCAGAATATGACTACTTGGGACTCGCTAGACTATCATGGACTTATCCATTGAGAAAATTGGTTCTTCACCCTCAGGAAAAATTAGTTGCTAGTAGCTTTTAATCTAGATCTGTGCCTTAGTGAGATTTCTACCATCCATGATGGCATGCCAGTTGCTGTTGTCATTTTCAAGTGTTGTTAAATAGCCATATTATTGAGAATTCTTGCATGTTGCTTTCCGGTTACTTATATAACACATCTCACAACAAATGACCAGGTTCTCTGTTTTTATCCCATCTTCTGTAATGTTCCCTGAACCTTATGTATAGACAAGTCAATTAGAACTCAGCATCCCAGATTTGTTGTTATCTGCATTTTAATCAGTCTTGGCTTTCTGCAGTGGGTTCTGTCTGCGTAAAAAGAAATTTCTTAAATTAAGCTATGACTTATACACATCAAAAATGTTCTACATAAGAGTGTAGAAATGACTGAGAAGAAACTGATTGCCAAGATTAGGTTAGCATTGTGCTTGTGTCTCAGGGAAAGGTTTTTGATAAATGTGGAGACTTGCTCACTGTTTGTGATGTACTTCCTTTTACAGTGTGTCCTAAATGCCAGTATACATGCTTTAAATTATTGCTTTCTGTTCTTGACTGAAGATACAGTATTGGATACTTCAGTTCCTGCCACATTGACTTCCTGAAATGATGTTCTATGGTTTTGAGTGGTACACCAAATAAGTCCTTTCTATTTTAAATTACTCCAGTTAGGTTATTTTTCTCTCAGCAGCAGAAACCAAAACTAAAACAACTTTGAACATTAATACAAACAAAATGAGGAAATAAGAGAAAGCAGGCATCCATTTTGAGGGCAAGTGAAGAAGTGTCCTTGAAGAATTCACACTGGAACAGTAAACCTGATGAGGACAACACTGAAGTCTAGAAACAAGAGTATATAGGCAAAGAGATCTGGTTTGTGGGTGTTGTTGATTTTGTTGTTGTTTTGTTTGGGAGGGGGTTGGAAATCACGCAAAATTTTCAACCATTATGAAAACCATGAAAGGGAGATGAATTACCTATTCCTTTTAAATATCAGCTGACACTATAAGAGTTAAGTGGTGTAAGAAGTAGCCATTTTAATCAGTGGAAAGTAATCAACCAATCTACTAAAGTGATAAGCAGAAAAGAAAATGTTTCAGTATTTCTATCGTCAATGTCAATAAAACAATTAAGTGCAGTGCCATGACTCATAGCTAAAGAATGAATTTATCATGGAAATAGCTTTTTTTTTAAATGTAAAGTGTTGCTTTCCTCTCTTCTAGTAAAAATTAGCTAAATAGAAATGCATATTTTCATAACAGCTAAAGTAAGGGCCACAACCTCAAGGTAGAATGCAATTATCTGATTGACACCATCTATGTAAAGAGGAAAGACATAATCACATATGCCTAGGCATCTTTACACCTACTTTTGGCATAATCTGTAAAGCTTAAATGTGTGTAATTGAATGTGTCTGGGTGTGTGTATGAGAAATAAAGATAGAGGCTAAAATAGTGCTATGTGTTAGCTCTATATCATTCATAGGCACACACATTTTTTAGAGTATGTCATTTTGATTCTAATACTTTATAATTTTTGACAAATAAGTAAAAAAATAGAAATAATCAAACACTTTTCAGATGTATTAGTGCTAAATTGAAATTTAGACAATATATATCTAGAGAATTAACTACAGAATGTAAGCAAATTCCTTCCAAAGAAAGCACATTAGGGCAAGGACCCACAGCATGGGATATATATTGATTTTCCTCAGTTTGTGTAACTATGGCCTATTTTGCCTGTGGATCATATTTTTGTAATCCACTATGCTCAAATTTCTGAGTCTTGTTTTACATGCTGAAGCTGTTATGAGTTTGAAAACTTAATATATATCGACCAGTTTTAGTAAGAATTTTGCAATATAGTTACATTCTAAAATCTAATATACAAACATAAAATGATAATGAATGAAAACCACTTATTAAAGGTTTTTCATTAGCATAACAAATTGTATGATATTGTAATAAGAAAAGACTTTCCAAAGTAGCATATTAACTATATAAAATGAAATTAGCTAAACTGTTTGACTAGATAAGACAACACTTTCATTCCTTTACAGTTCTTCACAATTCACTAATGTAAGTATCACAAAACACAAGTTTTATCACATGATAAAAATCATTAAGCTTTAATGATACTCTGATATGCTTGCAGACAGGAGCCTAGCAAAACAGTCCTTTGAGTGGCTCCAGCCAGCAGCAGATCAAACAGATGCTGAGACCCACAGGCTGATCTAGGTCCCCCAATCATATGTAGCTGATTGGCAGCTCAGTGTACATGTGAATATTCTAACAAGTGGAGACGGGACTGCCTTTTGTCATGGACTCTGTTGTCAGTATGTGGATCACTTTCTTCTATCATGGTTGCAATGTCTGGCCTCAATGGAAGAAGATTCTCTTATTCCTGATCTGACATGATGAACTGGAGAGAGTTGATACAGGAAGGGGTAGCTCTCCTTTTCTGAGGAGAAGGGAAGTGGGGAGGAGAAATAAGGTGGGAAAATGGGACTGGGAGGAGAGGAAGGAGGGGGCCATGCTTGGATTGTAAAATGAATTAACAAATTAAGAAAAAACATGAAACTTTTACTTTACTTTTTGATATGTAAAATACACTTGTTTTGTTTCATTTTTACTGAGAATGATATGATCTTCATACGTGATCAACATAAAAAAGATACCTATCATTTTCTGATTAAAGCAGAGTCCTTTTTTATGGCTGACAATGATTTCATTTAGCTTTTTTCTGCCCTATGGCTCTTAACATATGCTGATTTTCCTGCACTTGGGGGAAAATTATACATAAACATGAAAAGAACAAAAATCTCAGAGCTATCACTTTCATGCTAATTAAAACAGTTAAGGATGCAGTCGTGTGACTGGATAGAAATATCACCAAGGTATGAAGAACTCATCACAAACATCCAAAAATGTAAGCCTTAGATGTTGTCATAGATTAGGACAATGAGATTTCCTTCTAGGATATGTAAGCAAACCATATGGAATTCATTTCTGTTACCTCGATATTTTAAACATAGTTATTGAACAAATCAGAGTTTGATATAGAGATGTAAAAAAAAGTCCAATGTGTGTTTTCTTTTCTGTGTACCAGAAGAGCTCTAAGCAATAATTGAGGAACCTAATACTGAACAGTGTAGTTAAAACTAAAACCAGAATTGTGGAATATCCACTATTCATGTATTTCTTTCTATAAATCTTACTATTATGGCAAAAATATCTTTCATATTTTTAAGCGAACATCTTTGAATGCCATATTCTGCAGATCTCTTGAAGTTTTTGAAGAGGCACTATCTATCTCTTATATTTAGATAAGCAACTGTTGCTTGTCTCTTGGCAACTTGATTTCTGAGTAGCTTAGAAAATAACTGTGATAGACTGTCATAATAACTAACAAAATGACACACTTGCATGACTATTAGTTTCCATTTCTTAATTATCCTAAACAGTTTATGATGGTTGGTAGCAAGAGGTCAAAACTTTACATTTCATTTTTAAGCATTACTAGGTACAATATCTTTAAGAAGTGTTACCCTTAATTTTGTATCAATATACAAAGATCAATACCAATGTGGCCAAATATAATCTTAATTTTGTATCAATATACAAAGATCAATACCTATGTATCACAAGATTTTACATTTTGAGTTGTTTTCACATCTATTGAGAGTTAGAGATTTATTTGCTCTCTTTGCAAGTGAATTCATATAGATATCCAGTTTAAAGAATGAAATTCTTTCATTTTCATAAACAGATGGAACTAGAAGATATTAGGTTAAGTGCAAAGAATTAGGTACAGAAAGACAAATACAGAATATTATCGCTTATTTGTGCAAGTGTTGGGTTCACAGCAGGAGAGCTGAGTAGTCATTAATGAAGCCTAGAAGATCTTGGACACAATTCAGAGTAAAATGCTTGTAATATGGACTAGTGAAGGCATTTTTCAAAATAGTGCACACATCAATAGTTTTCTATTGTCTAGTTTGCAAAGCATAGCTGTCTACTAGAGGCTTTCTTCTGGTGAGAATTACAGTAGTGTTCCCCAAAAGACTGACTGGAGACAGATGTCGGAAAAAAGTCTAGTCATTTCCTCAAAAAAAGAAATGTCTGCTTGCTTTCAGAATTTAAATCTTTATGGGAAGCCTACAAAGAAAATATAATTTATGTGACATATATGTGTATATACATAGTCACACTACTATAATTTATTATTCAGACACAAATTTTTATATATATGGTTACATGTTGATATGCACAAATATTAAAATATGCTAATACATACTGGATAGAAGAGGATATTAAATTTAAATTAGGTGTATATACCTAATTTTCATTTGTTGAAGCCCAGGCCTCCATTGTAATATTCTTAGTGTTGAGACCTTTAGAAGGAATGTAGCTTCAGAAGAGTTCATGAACGTAAAGCCACTAATCAGGTGATTAATGTTCTTGGAGGAAGACAGAAAAGGGACACATTTGTCTCCACACTATGCCAAAATTAGAAAAATCCACACTGCAACAACAAAATAACAGGAATTAGTAACCAATGCTCACTAATAACTGAATATTATATGACTAAAATACCCAATAAAAACACACAGACTAACGGATTAAAATAGAAAACAGAATCCACCTTTCTAAAGCATCCACAACACATACGTCACCATCAAGAGCTATATTCGTTCATAAACCTTAGAGAGTGTATGCTACTGAAAATTATACAATAATACATACACATACTACTTTTCTTATAAGCCAATATATCTGTGTCGTTTGAAACAGAACAATCAGAATCCTAAATTCTCCAAGATAATTTGCATGTTAAAATAAGATTTCAAGACACTTATTTTCATAAATAATTTAAAGGCAAAGAAAACTTTTTATCATATTTATTTGCATATAAACAATAAAACACATTTAATATTTTCATATTTATGACATTTTATTTTTAAAAATTAAAATATTTTCCTTGTTACTTAAATTTCATAAATACATGTAATTATTTCATTAATATGAAACACTAGGTTATTTAGCACTAGGGAAACATGTATAAACATAACAAGAAGAAATATAGAAAGGCGATTATGAATAAAAGAGAGTGATATAGACTAAAATGTGTCTGTGCAGAAATATATGGCTCTATATCTATGAGATATAGTATTATCAGACAGTGAGAATTTAGAAGATAAAATATAGCTTCCAATTCCTTTATAGATGGTCAGTTTATCTTAAAAGGCAAGTTAATATTTGATAGGAACTAATAAAAAATCTTATCATAGATATTATATATGACATATTATATATAATCTCACTAATATAGAATTATCTCACAAAATAAAGAATACTTTATTTTTTCCACCATTTTCTATGTTTATCTATAACTTGGATGATTATAAACTATAGTTTCTTCATGTACCAGATGTTTCCTTTGTAAGTTATTTTTATAGTAAAATATTAAAGTAATTGTAAACAGTATTTAATACAAAACAATTTCTTACATTTATCGGCAGCTAGACTATCAGATTTTTAAAACCAAAAGTATAACATTAAAAATTTATGTACTCAATACTCTCCTACAGCCTCTCCTTATCCTCCTTCCTCTGCTGACTTCTCTGTAAGGTAATTCTGAAAATTCAACATGTGGCTCTGTACCAAAAATCTATTGCTGTGCATTTATTAGTAATATTCCTCCTGAGGCCAAAACATTGTTTTTACAAAGAATATGGCAATGCAAAATAACAGGAAACACACTGTGCATAATGTCTTACACATGATCAACTTGGTGCCATTAGCTAAACATTGTATTTGTGTATGCACATCTAAATTGCCATGCAAAAATGACAACTTAGCAGTTTGTGGACATATAAAATATATTTTGCTTGTGAACATTTATCAGTTGTTAGTGTTAAGTATTCTCTTTAAAATGTCAAATTCATTCCTATAGAACTATGAGAAACTCATAAGTAATATATTTTATCAGAACCAAAAGTATATAAAGATGAACATTGCTATACATATGATTGATAGAATTTACTCTTAATTGGCATAAGATGATTTGCCTGAAATTCATGCCAATTTCTTCATATAATGTTTGTAATTTTATATTGAGTCCACAGAGAAAAAATTCCTATAAGTGTAAAACCATATTGTTCTTTACTCACACACAGTTTAGTAGTCATTCTATGAATCTCATCAGTCTTTATTCATTTTTAAATAGCTTTCTATAACAGAAAAGATTTGAATAACATTCAAATACTTAGGGTTTTTATGTACTTCATTAATTTAAGTCACATTTGAAAAAATGCATTTCTTTACAATAGCATGTCTCTGGTGTTAACGATGTTCAGTTTGTGTTTACGTAGTCATATTGGTGAGATTTCATGATTGTACATTCTCTGATAATTTCAGGAGACATCAAACATAGACAAAGGACTACAAGCAACTAATGAATAATTGGTTACAAATATCAAATGGCCAGATAAAATTTTTATATAAGCATAAATAATACCATTTATTTGTTATATAAATATTAATATATATTATATTCATAAATAATTATGTAATAACAATTAAAGAAAGAGGCTATGCATTTGAAAGAGAATGGAATAGGTAATGAGGGGTTGTATGAAAGAGAGTGTAGAGGGGACATGATGGAATTATTATAATCTATCAATTATAATAAAAAAGTCAATTTCTTGTGAACTTAGAATAGTTCTCTAATCTTAAACACATTTTTGAAAAAGGACATGGTAAATGTAATAATATTGTTAGAATTTACATGTATATTTACTAATGTGACTTTATGAATTAAAATGTTTTGTGGTGAGGTTCCCATTCCTAAGAGCCAACTTAAGTAGAAGGAGTCAGAGGGAAATGATAGAATATTTTGATTAAAAAAGACCTTCCTGGCATGACTATTGCAGAAGACCTGATCCTAAAGACTTATATCTTGTAGAGAAAGGCTTTAGTAATAAACTGTGGCTCATTCCAGACAACTTTAGATCAGGCACAATCAAAACTAACTATATTTCATCCCCGAGGCAAACAACTACAGTTATTCCTAGAACACCTTGCACACAGCTGTTAGAAGCCAAGGTGGACAAGGATGATCATATTCTTCGAATATTGTATACGTGCCTCCTGACCACAAACTGCAGTTTCTTTGATAGACATAAAAGAACATAGGCGACAGTTGCTATGCCTTTGCACTCATTTTACTTTTTTACCACCCACTCTTTATTTCCGTAAGGTACGGCAGGTATTACTGAGAGCATGCTTAGAAGTAACTACAAACATAGACACAAATTAGAGTGAGAACCTTTAAGACTAGATGACATGCACACATCAGAGCATGAAAAGATTCCTGTTTATGAACAGTGGTCAAAGATGAATGAATAGCAAACTCTGAGGACAGAAAGCCTGATTCTAAGATTCACCACATTATTTGTTCCAGATGGTCTATTTTCAGCAAAAAATCATGAAGTGAGCAAATGAACAGGAAAATCCCACAGCAAAAAGTAAGTGATAAATTAGTACAATCATTTTTTGGAAAAAATATATAGTTAGGTTACCAGAGACTTTGAAGCAAATATCTTAAAGTTATCAAAATAAACAAAGCAATAGGAAAAAATTGTGCACAAATAGAAGGTTAGTAAAGATACAAAAAGTAAATAATAAATCACAGAGAAATGCTGGTTAGAAAATACACTAACTGAAATGAAAATTTCACTGGAGGGACTCAAAAAGAAGATTTGAGGAAGTAGCTTGTAAGTGACCTTCACATGAAATTGCTCAACTTCTAGAACAGAAATACAAAAGATTGGAATAAAATGATATAGTCCAAGGTGCCTGTACATCATTAAGTAGGACAGCAAACACACTATGGAAAAAGACTAGGTGCTGGTAATTACAAATTAGAATCTTTTTTTTAAGATATACTAAATTTCAAAAATTTTATTCTTTAACATTTTCACATGCGTAGAAGGTTTTTTGAACACACTCACCACCCCATTGCCTTCTTTTACTCTCCTCTCTCTATTTTTCTCTCTCTCTTTCTCTTTCTGAACTCCTTCTTTTCCACAAGTAACCTTTAATAAGTCCTAATTCATGTCTTACATACCTTTTTTTTTTTATAGCCCAATGAGTTTAATTAAGGTTTTCATGAGCATGGAGGTTGAGGCTCCATACTCATACATGTTTTCTGGAATGTGGACAACATACCAGTGGCTGTAACACTGAAAATAAATAAAATTGCACCTCCCCAAACAGCTATTAATGCCAATAGCTCCTCAGCTAGGGATGAATCTTCAAAAGACTCCCCCATCCATGCTAGCATGTTGATAGACTCAATTGTATTTAAGTCTTATGCAATTAATCACAGTCGGTCTGGATTTATGAGTACAATGGCCATATCATATCTAGAAGACAGCATTTCTTATCACTCCTCCCATCCTTTGGTTAGGTCTCATGGCCTCCTCACCTTTTGACTAGATTTACAATACCAGGCACGTGTTCTCTCATGTTGAAGCAGGCCCAAAAACTAACCAAAGAGCAGAGGGTTACACCTTCAACAACCATGCCACTATTACACCAGTGAGCACATCTTGCCTGGTAGGTTGGTAGTGAACCACATAGAGCCTAAGCCCAAGCAAAACAACTGATAACTTTCTCTACTAGCAATCTATATGGTACCTTCCAGCAGTATGCATCTTTCATCTTCAAATGGCTTCTTTCTTATGCTCTTCTCTTGGTTTATTTTTGGATTTGTGATCCACCCAATATAAAACTAACGTATTTTGAAACCCTTTTCTCTGAAAGTGCCATATTTCCAGACATGTTCTGTTGTGCAGGATGGATACTTTTGGAGGGTGAGGGCAACTCCTCAGATCCTCTACAGAATAACTCCTCCCAAATATGTATAATTTAACATACAAATATTCCTTGAACTTATATTTGATTGAAGTGAATCAAAAAATACCTGAGACAAATTCTTTTTTGTTTTGTTTTGTTATCTCTTTTCTGGATTTTTATTTTTTTCCTTTATTTTTTATTTCTTCAAGTTCCATCTCAATCGCAGTCCCCTCCCTATTCCCCCCATCCAGTCCCACCCTCCCACCCTAAACCCCCCATCCTCTTCCCTTTTTTTTTAAGTTTAAGGTATATCTTATTTCCCCCTACAGTTTCCCCTTTCAGTCCAACAAATGGCTCTTTCTCTTATAATAATAAATACAGTACAGTACAACAGAGGTAATTAGGCCACAGTTATGAGGGTTATATGGCTTAGCATACATTCCCAATGTCCAGTCCATATGTATTTGGCACCTGACTTTAACATTCTACTATCTAACCATCTCCATGAGGTTAAAGTTCTATATCTAACTCAACATTCATACTAACTTGCAACACAATTTTAAAAACATCTTCTTAGATCTATAATACTCTCTTGACTCCTAAACAACTCAAAATTTAATTATGAGACTCTAGCTATCTGTTCTTCAACCACCTCAGAGACCTGAGAGGGATAAATATATCTGATTTTATAGGAAGTACAGGGCCTGCAGCTTCCAAAACTAAGAAATACCAGTGGCTGCCTGGACAGCTCCCATTTTCTCTCCATACATTACAGCATCGATCTTCAGTCATTTGGCCCCGTTTCTCTGACAGACATTGATTGTAGAGCAGCGGTTATGAAGGACTTGCCCTACCCTGTCTTGGCAGAGCTAGGCTGTCGACTTACCTTCTTCCAGGTTTTGTCTTTTTTGGACAGCATTCTGTCTACAGCTGGAGCAAGGGGCTTTTCCTACCAAGAGATAGGCTTGCGACTAATTCAATCATCTCCCACTGGAGATTCTTCGATGCTCATCTTCTACTTGGGGTAGAATAGGGGGTGCTGTCAAGAGTTGATATGTCTTGATACAAAAAAATCTAAAGTTATGAAAACATGTTTGAATGCCATATTCTGCAGATCTCTTGAGGTTTTTGAAGAGACCCTATCTATCTCCTCTATTAGGGTAAGCAGATGTTGCTTGTCTCTTAGCAGCTTTATTTCTGATTAGCTTAGAAAATAACTATAATAGGCTGTCATAGTACCTAACAAAATGACCGGCTTGCATAACTATTAGTTTGCATTTCTTAATTATCCTAAATAGTTTATGACAATTAGTAGTAAAAGGCCGAAACATCACATTTCGTTTTTTTTCTTCACCTCCTAACCCTTCCATCCCATTTCTCTGGGGTGGGGTGTCCTCATATAACAGTCCCTCATCTCAGTTGAGAGGTCGTATGAGGGCCAAGAGCCTCCTCATTCAATGGGGGTCTATGAGGCAGTACCACCAGTGAAAAGTGTCTCGTTGCCTGGGCAACAGAACTAAACAAACAAACAAACAAATAAGCAGACAAATAGATAAAAATAACTAAAAAATAGAAAAAAATATAAAAATATATAAAAAATAAATAAAAATTAAAAATAAGAAGTCTATGTCTAAGTTCCCTTTGGTGTGTTAGTTGTAGTATCGATACCTTCTACTATATAGCTAAAATCCTACTATAAGTGAATAGAGGCCATATGCATCCTTCTGAGTCTGGGTTAGCTCACTCAGGATGAGCTTTTCTAGTTCCATCCAGTTGGCTGCATTAGGGAATATGGATTTGAGCATTAGGGATTCCTCCTTTGTTAATTTTCTATTTAGCTCTCTATTTAGGTCTCCCCCATTTTTTGATTGGATTGTTTGGTTTCTTGGCATTTAATTTCTTGAGTTCTTTGCAGATTTTGGATATTAGCCCTCTGTCAGATGTGTGGTTGGTGAAGATCCACTTGGATTTAAGTTTTGTGCAAGGTGATAAGTATGGGTCTAATTTCATTGTTTTACAAGTGGACATCCAGTTGAACCAGCACCATTTGTTGAAATGCTGTCCTTCTTCCATTGTGCTATTTTGGGTTCTTTGTCACAAATTAGGTGGTCATAAGTGTGTGGGTCTATTTCTGGATCTTCAATTCGATTCCATTGATCTACTGGTCTGTTTCTACACCAATACCATGCTGTTTTTACTACTATTGCTCTGTAGTACAGCTTGAAATCTGGGATGGTGATACCTCCAGATGTTTTTTTATTGTAAAGGATTGATTTAGCTATTCTGGGCTTTTTATTGTTGCATATGAAATTGAGAGTAGCTCTTTCCAGGTCTATAAAGAATTGTGTTAGTATTTTGATAGGAATTACATTGAATATGTATATTGTTTTTGGTAGGATAGCCATTTTTATTATGTTGATCCTATCTATCCATGATCATGGGAGATCTTTCCATCTTCTAAAGGCCTCTTCCATTTCTTTCTTCAAGGGCTTGAAGTTCTTGTTGTATAGTTTCTTTACTTGCTTGGTTAGAGTTACCCCCAGGTATTTTATATTGTTTGTGGCTATTGTGAAGGGTGTTGTTTCCCTTATTTCTTTCTCAGCCCATTTTTTTGTTGTATAAAGAAGGGTTTCTGATTTTTTTGAATTAATGTTTTATCCAGCCACCTTGCTGAAGCTGTTTATTAGTTGTAAGAGTTCTCTGGTGGAATTTTTGAGGTCGCTTATGTATACTATCATATCGTCTGCAAATAGAGATAATTTGACTTCTTTGTTTCCAATGTTTATCCCTTTGATCTCCTTTAGTTGTCTTATTGCTCTAGCAAGAACTTCAAGTACTATATTGAAGAGATATGGTGAAAGTGGACATCCTTGTCTTGTGTGGACCTCACTCTTAAGACCAGGCTTGCCTCAAACTCAGAAATCTGGCTTTAAAGGTTTGCCTTTAAATCTGGGATTAAAGGTTTGTACCACCTCATCCCACTTTCTATTATTTACTTTAAATATTATTTTTAGTTAAATATTTTTCACTTATTTTACAAATATTTATAAACATTTTCTTTGTAATTACTATGACAATTACATTCTATATTTTCAAGCTCTAAACTCATAAAATTTTGTGTAAAACTTCTCCCTGTATGTATCCACATTCATTTTACTTATTTTTACAAATATCAGAATTTTAGGTATTGTGTATAGCAACACATAATCTAACTACTCTTTTTAATCCATTATCCTCCTAGACTATAAATCTTCCATTTAATTTAATAAATCTTAATCATACTGCAATGCTAGTCTTTCAAACTACGTGCTATTTTGTAGTGATTTGCATCACTATGTAACACATCTTATGGAGAGAGTAGGAAGATTCAGGAGGCTCAGGAAGTTCATAAACCTTACAGAACTCACAAGGTTCCTACTCAAGTTATATAAGCAATTAGCCTTGCTGGAGAGATGGAAAGATGAGATGTTTAGTAGAAGCTGACTACAACATTGTCAACTTTGGGTGATGTGGATGACTTTTAGTCACTTACTCTCTTGTAGGTATTCACCCACACTATGTATGTAACCCCAAATAAAGTCATCTGCTAACCATGCTAAATTGAAGTATATTAGTTTCTCTGATTTTTCATTTTTTCTCTTTCTATTTTTGTCTCAGGTAAATAGAGATCTGTTTAAGTTTTCCAAGGAAGGGCAAACATGCAGAAAATAAAAAAAATGGAATCACAACCACTTTTACCAAAGACAAAACAAACAAACACAACAAAAAAACAGGCAAACAGTTAATTCTTCCTGGTTTTAAATTTTTATTGTTTCGTATAGTTTCATGGCCCTGCCTAGTACTTTATCTTGAAGGATACCCTTAATTCTAAAGATCAAGTCTCACAGTTGTTTAGATTTTCTCCTAGACTACCTTAATTTCTACATAAAGTTTGAAAGACATTTTTTTGCTGGATATCTTTTTGGCTGAAAAGCCTGCCTATATGCTGGCCTTCCCCACCCCCTTCTACCTCCCTCTCCTTCTCTTTCCCACTTATTTCTGTATTTTGAATATGTTAAACCATGGTTAACCGGACTCTAAAATTCTGTTTGTAAATCTACATAAATTGAAGATTCTATTTTTAAATTGAAATAGATTCTTCTGTCATAATATAAATTCCAACCACATTTTGCCCTTCCCACCCCTAGCTCCCTCTCCCATCTTCCTTCTCTCTTTCCTCATTTCCCTTCAAAAAGGAGCAGGCCTCCAAAGACAACAATCAAACTTGCCAAAAAGAAAAAAAAAAAACATATATAAAACAAGCAAAAAACTTTCAAATCAGGGCTGGGCTAGTCAAACCAATAGGACGAGAGGAGGCCAATACCTGGCAAAGAGTCAGAGAGATACACCTGCACTATTGTTAGGAGTCCCCTAAAAATAATAACCTAACATATAATGTACACAGAAGACCTGGTACAGACCTGTACAGGCTCCATTCTTGGCACTTCAGTTTATGTGAGTTCATATGAGCCCTGCTTAGTTGATTCAGTGGGTGATGTTCTCCTGGTATCCTCCATCCTCTCTGATTCCTACGGTCTTTTCTCCCTATCTTCCATGGTGTTCACTGATCTTCAATGGGTTAGACTTGATGAAGACCTTTAATTCAGAGTTTTTATCCATAATGTCTAGATATGGGTCTCTGCACTCATTCCACACTCCTGTCTGTGGCCAGGTGAAGCCTCTCTGATGACAACAAAACAATGAGAGTAGGGGCAGGAGCTGGAGGGTTCAGGTGTTTGTGGAGGGGGTATGGAGGGAGAGAGTGTCAGGAGAGATGGCTGACATTGAGGGACACTTTTGGGGGTTTGTGGAAAACTAATGCAGTAGAAGCTTCCTGGAAATCTAGAAGAGTGACCGTAGTAAAGAATCCTAGCAATGGAAAATAAGGAATCTAAACTGATCATCTTTTGTAGCCAGGCCAGGATTCCAGTGGTAGATCTGGGTTGTGTTTGATCAAGTTGTTCGCCAAGGAGGCCATGTAGAGATCCCAAAACAACCTAGGCTGATGCTAGGCTAGATGGTCACTTTCAGAAAACTCATGGGGTGGGAGCATTTCTGAAGACAACATCCACAGAGCTCATTGAACTTAGGGAAGTGAAGCTGGTATCTGCATGGAGTCTTCACCCCTACGTTATAGTCTCTTTAGTGTGGGAAGGTACTCTGCAGACTACAAAAAGAGAAACCTGGACACCAACCCAGCCCTAAAACCCTCAATCTATCATTTGTCTGCCCACAATATTTACTGGGGCAATTGTGGCACAGAACCTGTGTGAAGGCCAACCAATGTCTGGTTTAACTTGAGGGAACCCATGGCAGATACTGCCCAGAGGGCCAGGAGCCAGAGACTGGATATCCCAAAGAACTAGGGTAGAATCAAACATAACTGGAAAAAAATCAATTAAGATTCTAATTTTTTTCAAAACTTAAGTCCAAGTGGATCAAAGACCTTAACATAAGGCTGGTCACACTAAATCTACTTGAAGAAAAAGTGGGAAAAACCCTCGAACTCATTGGCACAGGTGACAACTTCCTGAACAGAACACCAACAGCTCAGGACTTGAGATCAACAATCAATAAATGGGACCTCATGAAACTGAAAGCTTCGGTAAGGCAAAAGACACTGTCATTCGAACAAAATGGCAGCCTACAGACTGGGAGAAAATCTTCACCAACCCCACATCTGACAGAGGGCTAATATCCAAAATCTACAAAGAACTCAAGAAATTAATTGCCAAGAAACCAAATAATCCAACCAAAAAATGGGGGACGGAGCTAAAGAGAATTCACAAAGGAGAAATCCCTAATGGCTGATAGACACTTGAGGAAATGCTCAACATCCTTAATCATCAGAGAAATGCAACTCAAGATGACTCTGAGATTCCATCTCACACTTGTCAGAATGGCTAAGATCAAAAACTCAAATGACAGCACATGCTGGTGAGGGTGTGGAGAAAGGGGAACCCTGCTCCATTGCTGGTGGGAGTGCAGGCTTGTGCAACCACTATGGAGGTCAGTATGGCGATATCTTAGAAAACTTGGAATAGCTTTGCCTCAGGACCCAGCCATACCTCTTCTGGGTATACACCCAAATGTCTCCTTACTGAATCATAAGGATGTTTCCTCATCTATGTTCATAGCAGCCTTATTTGTAATAGCTAGAAACTGGAAACAACCCAGATGTCCCTCAACCGAAGAATGGGTTAAAAAACTGTGGTACATTTACACAATGGAATATTATTCAGCTATCAGGAGTAATGAAATTATGCAATTTGCAGCCAAATGGATGGAACTAGAAAAGCTCATCCTGAGTGAGCTAACCCAGACTCAGAAGGATGAATATTGCATCCATTCACTTATAGTAGGATTTTAGCTATATCGTAGATGATATCGATACTACAACCAACACACCAAAGGGAACATGGACATAGACTTTTTATTTTTTATTCTTTTTTTTTAATTATTCTTTTTTATCTATTTGTCGGCTTATTTGTTTGTTTGTTTGTTTTTTTAGTTCTCTCTCCCTGGCAATGAGACACTTTTCACCGGTGATACTGCCTCGTAGACCCCAATTGTATGAGGAGACTCCTGGCCCTCATATGACCTACGAACTTGGGTGAGGGACACCCACTCCAGAGAAGTAGGATGGAAGGATCAGGGGTAAAGGAAAAAAAAATGAAATGTAATGTTTCAGCCTTTGGCTACTAATTGCCATAAACTGTTTAGGATAATTAAGAAATGTAAACTAATAGTCTTTCAAGTCTGTGATTTTGTTAGGTGCTATGAAAGTCTACTATAGTTATTTTCTAAGCTAACAGAAATCAAGTTGCAAAGAGACAATCAACATTTGCTTATCCTAATATAAGAGATAGATAGGGCCTCTTCAAAACCCTCAAAAGATCTGCAGAATATGACAGTCAAAGATATTCACTTAACTTTAGATCTTTTTGATATCAAGACATGTCAACTCCTGACAGCACCCTGTATTCTATTCCAAGTAGATGATGAGCATCGAAGAATCTCCAGTGGACGGTGATTGAATTAGTGGCAAGCCTATCTCTTGGTAGAAAATATAACCCCTTGCTCCAACTGTAGACAGAATCCTGTCCAAAAAGGACAAAAATTGGAAGCAGGTAAGTCGACAACCTAGCTCTGTCAAGGCAGGGTAGGCAAGTCCTTCATAATTCCTGCTCTACAACCAATGTCTTTCAGAGAAACGGGGCCAAATGACTGAAGATAGATGTTGTAATATAATGAGAGAAAATGGGAACTTTCCAGGCAGCCACTGGTATGTCATTTCTTAGTTTTGGAAGCTGCAGGCCCTGCACTTCCTATATAATCAGACATATTTATCCCTCTCAGGTCTCTGAGGTGATTGAAGAATAGATAGCTAGAGTCTCATAATTAAATTTTGAGTTGTTTAGGAATCAAGAGAGTGCCCTGGATCTAAGAAGATGTTTCAAAAATTGTGATGCAAGTTAGTATGAAAAACGAGTTAGATATAGAACTTTAAACTCATTGAGATGGTTAGATAGTAGAACAATAAAGTCAGGTGCCAAATACATATGGACTGGACAATGGGAATATATGATAAGCCATATAACTCTTATAATTGTGGCCTAATTACCTCTGTTGTTGTGAATTATATTTATTATTATAAGAGAAAGAGCCATTTATTGAACTGAAAGGGGGAGCTGTTGGGGGGAAAAAGATATATCTTAAACTTAAAAAAAAAAGGATGGGGATGGGTGGGTTGAGGCAGAAGAGGGTGGGAGGATGGGACTGGAGGGGTGAGTAGGGAGGGGTTTGCGATTGAAATGCAACTTGAAGAAAAAAAAAAAAAACAACAAAAAAAAAAAAGGAATGATGTCCAGGACAGCCAGGGATACAAAGAGAAACTATGTCTCAAAAAATTAAATATAAAGTAAGTAATGGACAAAATAAGAGCTTAAGAAGTCAATGCATATAAAATCAAATAGCACAGTATAAGAATTAAATCTTTTCTTACAGATATTACTTTAAATATAAAAATATCCTTTTCTCTATTCAAAGAACACAGATTGATACAAAGGACTTAAAATGTAATGGCAAACTTGTATTACATGTTTTATACAAGATACTTTATATTCACAACACAATTAGATTGATATAAATTTTGTTTTTATTTCCTCAGATGAGGGTATGGGATGAGTGCCTTTCCCAAACCTTTCTAGCTTTGCTGAACTCTTGCTGGCTGGTTCAACTCAGATTTTCTGCCCAAAATCTTTTCCAAACTGACTGATTCAAACTGGCTCCTCTTGGCTTCTGACCGGATTGCTCTGCCTAGGCTCAAACTAATTATGACCATATGTTTTAACGTTCTGACTCCTTCTCATTCTCTAGATCATTCTGTCTTCACCTGTGTATATATTTTTCTCTCTATACCCTGTTTCTATATACTGCCCCAGTTAGAATCTCTCAGTAAAATACTCTTCTTTCTCCCCGCACTCTTCTTAAGTAGCCACTCTTTCCTGTCCTGTTCTCATGAGAGTTGGGCATAACCCCTCTCTGACTCATTGTGTCAAATCTTACTCTGATTCATCACTTTGTCTGCCTCTCAATTAGATGTCACTTTCAAACATGGCTACTTCCTTCTATAAACTATCCTTACCTCCATTGTTTTGGATTGTGAGTACATTGTATGTACTAAGGGCTTGTTTGTGCTGTAGCCAGATCATACTGCAATCCAGAGTGTGTCTGCATTTCAGCTGGATTAAATAGACCTAGAAGGTTTTTGGATGTGAAACATTTCCAGAGCAACTAGGTTGCTGGATTAAAATTTCCATACAGATTGAAAGTGATATGATGTGAAAAGACTGTACAAAATGCAATCAATAGGTGATAAAAATAAAATCAATATTTGCTAATAAAAGTGCAATACAGTAAGAAGATATAGATATGGTACACATATTTGTGCATGTGGTATTACATAAGTATGAAAAAAACCCTGTCATAATTGAATGGAAAAATACATACTATTGAAAATTAGTGGTTGGAGTCTTAAATGCTTCATTTTCAACAGTAGATAGGAAAACAAGATATAATGCTGAAAGAACAAAGGAAACCAATTCTGTACAACAATTCTGATATGCAGCAGAAGCATGTTAAAACATGCATATGATGTCATGAACAAGTAATTCTTAGTGGACTTTAAATGACATGAATATTTATTTTAAGTTTAACAAGATGAGGAAAGGAACAATAGACAGAGGTAAAAGTATTTTATATACAAATCTGTGGGAATTAAGAAAACGTATGATCAAATAACCAATTAGTCAAAAAAGAATTCCAAAAGATAATTAAAGATTAATCAAAATGAAAATACAACATACTGAAAGTTAAAACAAATAGTCAACAAATAGTCAGAATAGTGTTAAAAGGTATTGGTAGTTATAACTCCTTGTATTATGAAATAAATATATCTTAAATCAACAACCTAACTATACATTGGATATATATATATATATATATATATATATATATGCTTTACATATATACATATATACATTGGATATATATATATACATATATATATATGAGCTTTAAATATTAGAGCAAATGAAATAGAAAGACAATAAAAGAAATATTAATTAACTAGGTGTTATATGTGAATACATAAAATACATATAAAACAAATAAAGAAAAGTAATAGTGGCTGGAGAGATGTCTCAACTGTTAATAGCATTAGCTGTTCTTTCCTAGGGACCTCGGTATGATTCCAAGCTTACAACTGTCCATAGCTCCTGTTCCAGTGGATCAGACACCATTGTATAGATGAGCATGCAAGCAAAGCACCAATGAACACAATATAACAATAAATAAATTACTTAAAATAAAATTAATGGAACTAAATGTAACTAGATAGACACAATAAGCAAATTTTCAGTAATTAAATTGCTAGTCCAATTTGCTACAAAAGAAACAAAAATAACTACTGAAACAAAAGTATCATGAGTGTATTATGAATAATTATATACTGAAAAATTGATAACCTAAATAAAATTAATTCTTGCATACACAAAAATTAAGACTATGTAATAAGAGAGAATTAGAACAATAAAAAACATTCCTCCCAGCAAGAATATCTTTGAATCTGATAGCTTTGCTTCACTGGTAAGTTTTATGAAATTTATATTTAAAGCAATGAAAAAAATCTTCAAGCTGAAACAATACGAATTACAGATTTAGAATTAATTGCTAACATCCAGTTACATCAAGATTGGTAAGATAACAAATTCAAGAAAAGATACTACAAGAAAAGTGCATTATGAAAATTAATGCAAAAACTTTTGGGAAATACAAGGAAAACTAATTCAGCAGTATACTATTAGATTATGTGCTATGAATCAGTTGGATTTTTTTTTCTAAGATGTAAGTATTGTTTAACATGTAAATTAATACATGAAATGCATTGTAGATAATGGAGTAGGATGAAACAGAAATTCATAACAACAGAAGATTCATTTGAAAAAGCTTGCTTCCCATTCATAAAAAACAAAACAAAACAAAAACCGTAAAACCCAACAAAATAGAAACAGAGTAGAATTAATGTATGGAAATTCAACACAGGTCTCGATGGTAAAAATATTCAACCTTATAGGGAAAAGTTTAAGTGAAATACATGGTTGAAACTTTTTTTTTCAGTGTCATACTAGAAATTCAACAAAGGTTATTATATTAGAAAACAAAATAAACTAAAAATCCTAATTAGAAAAGGATAAATAAATATTTGTAAATCATATGACTTTGTATATTCAAAGCATTATTTTTCAAGGTAAATGTTTAAAAACAACTAAAGAGAAACTGTTATATATACAGTCAAAATAATAACATGAAGATCAATTGCATTTCTAGCCACAATAAACATTTTGAAAATAAACATTTACGGAACCATCAAACTTTAAAAATGTCCCTGTGTTTAACTGTACTATGCTCTTAAATGTGTAGCACAATGAACAGAACAAAGTCTTTCCCATCTTTATGAAAAGACACATATTAGAAATTTACTCTATTTTTATGGAAAAAAATAAAAATATTCTTTTAATGCTAAGAATATATATGTTATACTTATATGTATGTTATAACACTTAATGGAAAATATAACAGTGAATTTGAAAAAGAGCAAGGATGGGTGTATGGCAGAGTTTTAAGGGAGAAAAAGGAAGAGACATATAATGTATATACATGTTGCTTTTATTTCCTTAGATGACTCAATAAGATGAGAGAACCATCACCAAGCTTTTTTAGCTTTTTCTCAGTTTTCACTGGATGCTTGAACTCAGTTGATTTGCCCCAATATCCAAGATGACTGATTCAAACTGGTTTCTCCTGGCTTCTGACTCAATTGCTCTGTCTGGCTTTTGTTAAAAAAATAATTTAATTAAATTACGTTCGGCACCTTTTGTAGAGAAATAATTAATTAAATTACTTACTAGTATTTATATTATATTTAATTGGTCCGGCAGTTGTAAATTTTTAAGCAGCAATTATAAATGAATACACAGGCACCATGTGGATTTTAAGATGCCTAGGCCTGAATTGTGTAATCCTAGCCCATCTAAGCTAGCTCATAATTCTATTACCCAAATATGACCCCATATATACATACATCCCTTTGGACTGCCATTCTTCGTGCTACGCCGATGTTCTAGGCCATGTGGAATGAGTTTTTTTTTTTTTTTTTTTCTAACCCATGGTATGTGTCCTCTTTCCTGCTTCTCCTGGCTGGAATGCATTAATCCTCTGTCTAAGAACAGGCTTCCTGTTCTAATCTCAGGAAGTCCCACCTTCTCTGTCTTTGCCCAATCTCAGGCCTCGGCATTTTATTTAACCAATCAGAGTCAATGTAAGTAACAGACAGCAAGAAGGACCAATTAACATTTAGAATGATTAACACTACCCCATCAGGCCTCAAAATTTTTTTGACAATATGTTTTAACCTCTAGCTCCTTCTCATTCTCTGGCTCATTCTCTCTTCATCTGGGTCTAGCTTGTTCTATTTCTGTAATCTGTCTCTGTAAAACTGTTTCTGTAAAAACATTCCTAAAAATACTCCTCTCTCACCAGTCATGATGGCACACACTTTTAATCTGAGCACTCAAGAGGCAGAAGCAGGTGGATCTCTGTGAGTTCAGGACTACCCTGGTCTACCTAGTGAGTCCAGGACAGTCAGGAATACACCTAGAACACCTATCTTGAAAAAAAAACCCTGCTCCCTCTCCCCTCCTCACCCTTCTTCCATCTCCCTTCTTCTCCCCTCCTTTCCCCTCTAGCCCTTCCCCTCCTCTCCTTTCCCCTCCCCTCTTTTCCTTTCCTCTCTCCTCCTCTCCCCCTCCCCTCTCTTTTCCTCTCCCCTCCTCCACCCTCTCCCCTTCTCTCCCCTCTTCCCTCCTCTCCCTTCCTCTCTCCTCTCCCCTCTCTTCTCACTCTCCCCTCTTTCCTACTCTCCCCTCTCCCCTTTCCCCTCTTCCCTCTTCTTTCCTCTCTTCTTCTCTCCTTTCTCTTCCTCTTCCCTCTCTCCTCCTCTCACCTCTACCTTCCTCTCCTTTCCTCTCCCCCCCCATCTTAACTAGCCTCTGTTTCCTGTCCTTTTCTTGTGAGATTTGGGAGTATCCTATCTCTGACTCATTCTGTTAACTCTTTCTCTGATTCATCATCCCGTCTGACTCTCAATTTGACTTCACTTTCAAACATGTCTGCTTCCTTCTATAAAGTAACATTACCTTCAATGTTAAATATTAAAGGGGTGTAGTAAGGGTGTGTTTAAATTCCAGCCAGATCACCTAGATCTGGATCTTTGGATTTGATCGTTTCTGGATTAAAATTCCTCTACAAATGTAATTATATAATGTTCTCAAAAATAAAAGGAAAAAAATAAAATAAAACTTATTTGAAGGGGACTGTGGATTTGTGAAGCACTAAGGGGAGAACCTTGGAGGCACTGAAGAAGGAAGACATGGGAGGTTTTGGAAGCAAAGAAAAAGAAAGGGGGAAATGATGCAACTATATTTTAACTTTTTATAACTTAATCTTTTAATATTAAAAAGAAAGTAATTATTTTCCAAAAGAAATCACTGTAGTCATAATGGTTTATCCTTAGTCAATAACTGAAGTCATGATGATGTTTTTTGTTGAAAGACAGATGGGGAGAACAGAGAAGAAGTCATGACATTTTAGTCATGTTATGCTTGTGGGCTTGTGGTTCCTGCTAAATATTACTTTGGAAAAGCATTGAATATTTTCTGGATCAAAGCTCTGGGGAGAAGAAGTACAAATGTGAGAATTACCAGATGAAAGGGAGAAGATGTGGCTTTGGTCTTTAAATACTCAAGCAAGTAGAGTGCTCTAGAAATTAACCATAGGAGATTTTGGGGAAAGAGGTGATCATGTTTGTTAATTGCTGCTGCTGAGAATAAAATATGTATTGCGTCTGAAATACCGAGCTTGGCAAGGTGGACATTGTTGTTGGCATCCATGAAAAGAATGGTTTCCAAGGTTGAGAGGAGACTGAAGTAAAATCAAGAGCATTTCAGCTTAAGCTGTATATTAAGTGATATCAACAGGCCCTCTCAGAAAGGAAGTTGCTGTGTCCTTCCTCTCCTGCATCAATGGCTCTATGATTTTCAAAACCAAGTGTCTGTCTTTGTAATAATTCTTCCCCCACCTTTCTGCTACCATGTGTACACTGTTGCAGGATGTTGTGGTCCTAACTCTGTTGAATTAATTAAACCAGATTTTTAGTGTTTTATTTACATTATTTCTTTTATTGTTTATACCTTCTTTCTTCCTTATCTGTCCACCATTTTCTTTTTAATTTTGTTGTTCTTTGTTCTTTTTAAATTCCATTAGAACATAAATGTCCGGTCAAATATGTTCTTATGGAAATTATGCTTGCTTAGTCTCTTAATTCTGAAATTGAATATGTAGACTTCAACAAAAATATATATTGTTTATTTATTCACTTATTTTATCTATCATCTATCTGCCTATCTATCTACCTATCTATCTGTGTGTCTATCTATCTATCTATCTATCTATCTATCTATCTATCTATCTATGTATTTATCATCTTTCATTTATTTATTTATTGTTCGTGGGAAGCGGGCATGAGAAAAACACTGTGGCATGCATGGGGAAGGCAGATAACAACTTTTTCCTTCTCATGTGAGTTGTAAGGTCCTAGAACCCAATTTCTTAAGCTTGCTGGAAAGTGTATTTTCACACAAAGCCACCCTGCTGATCTTCCTTCTTTCATTCTCTTTTCTCTTATTTCTACTAATTTTTATTACATATTTTGTTGTTGCTAGATTCATATATATCAAAATCGCTATTTATTCTTATAGAGAAATCAATCAACTTATGGAGCCTCTATTTGTTTCAGATATCTCTCTTGTTATAAATTAATGTAACTGCTACACTTGTTAACATTAGTTAATATTAATATTGATGAAGGGGTGCTTCTTTGGTCTGAGGAGGTGGGAAGGAGAAGAAAGGGAGAAGAGAGTGGGAGGGGGCTGTGGTTGGGATGTGAAACTAATTAATTAACAAACAAGATAGCTTCAAGAACATCAATGTTCTCTGCCATTGTTATGTTTGAGACACCAACCCAGCCACAAATTATTAAGCCTACAATTTGTCCTGCCTACGACATATGCTAGGGTAAAGGTAATGCAGAAATTGAGGGCGTGGTCAACCAATTACTCGTCCAGCTTGAGACCCATGCCATGAGAAGGAGTCCACTCCTGACACTGCCTGGAGGGCCCAGAGGCTCGATATCCCAGAGATTTAGGATAGAAAATGATTCCTAGTGGTGCATTGTCATACTCAGAGTTTGATACCTAGCCCTCTCTATATCCACTTCCTTTGTTGATTCTATTTTCCTTCTGAGTCCGCCCTTGGGCCCTCCTTGTAACATATCTGCTTTGGATCTGTGAATTATAGCATGGTTATCTTGTTCTATATGGCTAATAACCCAGTTATTAGTGAGTACATACCATGTTTATCTTCCTGGGTCTATGTTGCCTCACTCAGCATGATCTTTTCTGATTCTATCCATTTGCCTGCAAATTGCATGGATTCCTTGCTTTTAAAACTGAGTAGTATTCCATTGTGTAAATGTACCACAGGTTCTTTATCCATTTTCCAGTTAAGGGTTATATGGTTTGGTTTCAGTTTCTAACTATTACAAATAAATCTGCTAAGAACATAGATAAACAAATGTCCTTGAGTTTTGGTGGAGCATCTTTTGAGTATAGGTCCAGGAATGGTATAGCTGGGACTTGAGGTAGAGCTATTCCCAATTTTGGGGGATTCCAGCAGATTGATTTCAACAGTTTTTGTACAAGTTTGCACTTCTGCCAACAATGGAAGTTTTGCCTTTGCTCCACATCCTCTCCAGCAAGTGCTGTAACATGAGTTGGTCTTTTTGTTTGTTTGTTTGTTTTTAATATCTTAGTCATTCTTAAGACTGTAGGATGAAATCTCAGAGTCCTTTGATATTGAATTTCCCTGATGATAAGAACGTTGAGCATTTCCTTAAGTGCTTCTCTGTCATTAGAGTTTGCTCTGTGGAGAATTCTTGCTTTTACTCTGTACACAATTTTTTCATTGGATTGTTTGATTTGTTGGTGTTTAAGTTCTTGAGTTCTTTATATATTTTGGATATTAGTCCCCTGTTTGATGTGGGGTTGTTGAAGACTTTTTCCAATCTGTGGGGTGCTGTTTTGTTCTAATGACAGTATCCTTTGCTTTCCAGAAGGTTTTAAGTTTTATGAGATCCCATTTATTAATTATTGATCTTAGTGTCTGAGCTCTTGGTGTTCTCTACAGGACATTGTATCTTATATCAATGAGTTCAAGGACTTTTCCAATTTTTTTTCTATTAGATTTAGTGTGTCTGACTTTGTGTTGAGGTATTTGATTTATTTTGACTTGAGTTTTGTGCAGGATGATAAATATGTATAGAAAAAAAATTAATCAAATTACATTGGGTGCCATTTGTAGAAATAATTAGTTAAATTGTTTTATAGTTTTATATTATATTTAATTGATTGGCAGCTGATAATATATAACCCACCATTAAAAATGAATACACAGACACCACATGGATTTTAACAAGCCTAGGCCTGAGTTGTGCAATCCTTGTCCATCTAAGCTAGCTCTTAATTCTATTACCCAAATATGACCCCATATATACATATGTCCCCTTGGATTGCCATTCTCCATGCTAGCTGATGTTCTAAGCCATGTGGAGCGAGGTTCTTTTTTTCTAGCCCATGGTGTGTTTCCTTCTTCTTCCTGTTGCTGGTTGGAATGAAATAATCCTCTGTCTAAAGTGCAGGCTTCCTGTTCTAATCTCAGGAAGTCCCACCTTTCTCTGTCTTTGCCCATTCTCAGGCCTCAGCATTTATTTAACCAATCAGAGTCAATTAAGTAACAGACAGCAAACAGGACCAATTAACATTTAGAATGCTTAATACTACCCCTTCAAATATGGGTCTATTTGCATTCTTCTACATGTTGACATCCAGTTAGACCAGAACCATTTGTTGAAGATACTTTCCATTTTCCATTGTATGGGTTTGTTTGTTTGTTTGTAAAAATTCAAGTGTCCATAGGTTTATAGATTTACTTCTGGGTCTTCAATTCTATTGCATTGATTGTCTGGTCTGTTTATATGCCAATACTACATGGACTTTATCGCTATTGCTCTGTAGGACAGATTGAAATCAGGCATGATAATACCTCCAGATGTTCTTTTATTATACAGGAATGTTTTATCTATTCTAGGTGTTTAGTTTTTCCATATGAAGTTTAGGATTGTTCTTTCAAGGTCTGCAAAGAATTCTGTTAGTATTTTGATGGAAATTCTACTGGATCTATATATTGTTTTCTGTAAGATGACCATTTTTGCCACATGAATTCTACCAATCCATGAGAATGGGAGATCTTTCCATATTCTGCTGTCTTGTTGAACTTCTTTCTTCAGAGACTTGAAATTTTTGTCATAGAGGTCTTTCACGTGTCTGGTTAGAGATACACCAAGATATTTATAATATTTGTGACTATTGTGAAATATTTTCCTAATTTCTTTCTCAAACTGTTTTTTTTATAGGAAGGGTTACTGATTTGCTTTTTGAATTAACACTAAATACTCACATACACTAAATTTTCAAATACATTTTTTTTTGCCTATATCTACCACAGGAGTAGATATACTGTGGGTTTGAGGAGAAATTGTAAAATTCATAAATTTGGTAGGTACTTCAAATCTTTTTTTGTAGTTACAATCTATGCTCTCATTTTATGTATATGTGTGTGTTTGTGTTATGTGTGTGTATGTCTTTTGTATTACTTAGTCTAGGAATATGTAGTGTTAATGGCAAATCACCAATTTAATGATTATTAATATAGTGTGCTACTATAATACATATTTCAGGATTAAAATAAAGTGAAACATGACCAATTAAATCAACAAAAATAATTTTCCCATGTTTATATTGGGTTAGTACTACAAGCTTCCTAATTTTCATGTAAATAAGCAGAATCATCAATTTTAATCCTAATGTTGTATTTTTATCCACTTAAAAACATTTATCTATACTCATGGAAAAAAGTACTTCTTAATATACAAATAAATGTTACTATTTTATAAGCTTTATTGAATCTGTTTACACTATTCAAATCAGCCTTGATTGTTTTTGTATGGCTTGAAACTACAATGAAGACATGTGGTACCCTGAGTTCTGTAAACTTAGGAGGAGGATTAAGCTACAGAGTGTTAATTTGTTTGGCATTGGATTTCTTTTCTTTAGATTCTATGAAAAATGCCTGATGTAGGTTTTCCAAAGTAATAAAAGTTTCCATTCTCATTTTATATAATTATGTCGGGTTGTTCCCTCTGAAAGCACAGATTTGAAAGCATTTGAGAAAAAATTAAAACCATCTATATGTATTGTAATTATCCTCCAGATGGAATCAGGATACAAATATGAAAAAGTAAAAATGGAAATATATATATATATATATATATATATATATAGAGAGAGAGAGAGAGAGATAGTGTTAGAATTATGTCAAATCAAAAGAATCTCAACTTGAAATTTAATTACCATTTATTTTCACTATGTATTTAAGACCTGAGTCTGGTTTACTCTCACCCTCAGAAACATTAAATTTGCAATGTTGATGTTCTCAATATATTAAACATGTAAACTTCTTTTAAAAAACAGTCATTGATTACTCCTCATAAGTTTTATATTATCTGAAACTCTACATTGTAGTAAATAAGGCATGAAAATTGACATGTCACTAATTTGCAATTGTAGAGAATGAGTAAGAAGTTTTGAGTCAGACAAATCCTCTATTGACAGTCTGGTGGGACTTCAGTTACAAAGAAAGCAAACAAATAAATAAAGAAGAAAGAAAGAAGGAAAAGGAAGAAGAAAAAGGAAGGAAGGAAGGAAGGCAGGTAGGCAAGTAGTTTTGTTCAAACCTTAAAAACTTGTCCTGACAATCACACTGAAAATCTATTTGAAAAATAGGGTCTCATGTCCTTTTAAAAGGTACATGTTTTGTCAGTCACAGAAGTGTAATATAATGTTTTCATCCATAAATTCTTTAACTCTAAGCAGATAAATCTCATTATAAAAGTTTGTAGATACTTAGGCATTAAAACTACTTTCTCATAAAAACATAGCAGAGAGTGTATGTATTGTTCCAACTTCTTACAAACCTGTGACTTGGTTTCTAAAGCAGTTGAAGAATCCCAAATTACAACATTTTGCTTCAGATTTTTAAAAAGTACCCTTAAATTGATCAAAATTAAAGTGATTAGTATCTGATGGTAGAAATAAAATATCCCCCATTATTTACAGCACTGTAAATAGTCTCTGCTCTCTATCCCATATAATTAAGTTGCAGACCTTTTCGCACCAGGAACATATTTTAATGGTGAAGCATCTGTTATTGTTTTCAAATCTTCTAAGGCTGGACACATATATCATATTTATGTAAAAGTAATTATCTATTTTTAAGTGAGTATATTTTTTGCCATATGCTTTCCCTTCCAATTTTAACGAGCATATGGACATTTTAATAGATCATACTTCTTCAGTGGCTTGTTTGAAAGCAACACATAATTTTTCAGTTGTAGCTACTATGGCAATCGTGGCCTGGTTTAGCAGGCAGGATGAAGAATAATATCAGATCCATTCCCAGGGTGTAAATGGTGAATTCAATGATTACTATTTTCTCATTAAGAATATGTTCATTTATGCTACAGATGGAACACCATTTGGCTTAATGAGGAATTAAAATGAATGGAATTAGATTTAAACTAAACTCTCACGAGCATTAATAGAGTGATTAAACTGGGTGTGGGGAATCTTTTATTTATTTATTTATTCATTGTTCCAATCAAGAAGTTTCATTCTTTGAAAACCTTAAGAAAAATTAAATCTTGAGAGACTATTTTTAAACTGAAGTTCTATTTTATAAACCTTTGTGCTCTTTGACTAAAGAAATCTGTGCAAACAAAACTGAATATTTCTATGTTAAAACTTTACTTTGGTTATTGCTTAGTGTTCTAACTGGAAAAATCACAAAGAATAAAATAGCTGTAATTATGTATTATGTGGTTATTATTTGCTAGGTCAGATGTTAAATGCTTTCATATATTGCACATGGGAGATACTTAACTCACAGTCCCCAGTCAGCAGACAAGGGGAAGCTCAGTCTTACACTAAACCCAGTGAATACAGAAGCAGATTCTCCCTTGGCTGTCTACTATTCAATATGAAAGCCTAGCAGAGAACCCTGTCATGCCAAACTTGGGCTACACAGAAGTGGCTAAAATTGTGTTTTGTTTGAGCTGCTCTGTGGGAATTTCTTGTCCAACACAGAATGACAATATCCAGAAAATACTCATCCATTTTCCTCTAGGAGCTCTGACTATCCCATCTTACCCTGCCCTACTTCTGCAAGCAGTCTTGACCCTCATGGAACAACATATGTACTGTGAGTTCCCTTTTTATTGATCATGTTTTTAAAGTCTTATTTTTATTTACTACAAAGAATTATTATTTACATCCATTTTCTTATGATTACCAATCTTCTCAATCGCTTTATTGAACAATACATTTTATACAATATATTTTTATCATTTCCTCTTCTCCCAATCCTCCTAGATTATTCTCATCTCCCTACTCACTCAACTTTCTCTCTCTCTTTTTCTCCCTCTTTCTCTCTCATTCTCTCTTCCCCATCCTCTCTCCTCTTTCACTCACACATAGATTCTCTCTCTCCTTAAAAAAACAATAACTTCCTGTCCCTCCTAGTGCTTCTACTCTTCCACCCACTCCTCCACAAAACTCCCTGAACTCCCCTTACTGTTGGGCTGGGAGTCCAATCCTTGTTTTTATTGCTGCTGCGTGGGGCCTCTCAGAGGATAGTTTTACTAGGTTCCTGTCTGCAGGCATATCAGGAAGATCAACAGAGTCAAGTATCCTAGGCCCCTCCAGGCTTATAGAGACAAAAGCCCCAACCAAAGAGCATACATGGTCTCAACTTAGGCACTCTACACATATGTAACTGATGGGTAGCTTGATTTTCATGTCAATTTACTAGCAAGTAGGAGCAGAGTGAGTCCCTGACAGACTCTATTGCCTGTGTGAGGACCAGGTAGATGGACTACCTTGTCTGCCCACAGCAGAAGAAGATGATTTTAGGCCTGAAATGACATGAAGAGTTAGGGTGCGTTTATGGAAGTGTTCCCATTTTCTGAGGAAAAGGGGGAAAGAGAAAAAGAGAATAAAGTGGGCTATTTGCAACAGGTGAAGAGGAAGTTGGAGGGAGATATGATCAGGATGTAAAACAGATAAATGCATAAATAAATTAAAATCAAAATAAAAGACAAAACAAAAAATTAAAACAACAGGGAAACAAAAACAAATCAAAATAAGCAAGCCAAAACCAATTAAGACAACTGTCAAGACAAAGCAAAATGTCATTAGCCATCCTGATAGCTGTGAGATGGAATCTCAGTCATCTTGAGTTGCATTTCTCTGATGATTAAGGATGCTGAGCAGTTCTTCAAGTGTCTCTCAGCTATTAGGGATTCCTCCTTTGTGAATTCTCTGTTTAGCTCTGTTCCCCATTTTTTTGATTGGATTATTTGGTTTCTTGGCATTTAATTTCTTGAGTTCTTTGTAAATTTTGGATATCAGTCCTTTGTCAGATGTGGGGTTGGTGAAGATTTTTTCCCAATCTTTAGGCTGCCGTTTTGTTCGAATGACAGTGTCTTTTGCCTTGCAGAAGCTTTTCAGTTTCATGAGGTCCCATTTATTGAATGTTGGTCTTAGGTCCTGAGCTGTTGGTGTTCTGTTCAGGAAGTTGTCACCTGTGCCAATGAGTTCGAGGGTTTTTCCCACTTTCTCTTCTAGTAGATTTAGTGTGTCCGACCTTATGTTAAGGTCTTTGATCCACTTGGACCTAAGTTTTGTGCAAGGTGATAAGTATGGGTCTAATTTCATTCTTTTACATGTCGACATCCAGTTGGACCAGCACCATTTGTTGAAGATGCTGTCCTTTATCCATTGTGTGGTTATGGCTAAGATCAAAAGCACCAACCAAAGTGCAAATATGGTCTCGACTTAGGCAATCTACACATATGTAACTGATGGGTAGCTTGATTTTCATGTCAATTTACTAGCAAGGAGGAGCAGAGTGAGTCCCTGATAGACTCTATTGCACATGCTGGCAAGTTTGTGGAGAAAGGGGAACTCTCCTCCATTGCTGGTGGGAGTGCAAGCTTGTACAACCACTATGGAAATCAGTCTGGTGATATTTTAGAAAACTTGGAATAGCTCTACTTCAAGACCCAACCATACTACCACTTCTGGGTATACATCCAAATGATTCCTCACCAAATCACAAGGAAGTTTCCTCATCTACTTTCATAGCAGCCTTATTTGTAATAGGTACAAACTGGAAACAATCCAGATGTCCCTCAACTGAGGAATGGATAAAGAAACTGTGGTACATCTACACAATGGAATACCACTCAGCCATCAGAAACAATGAAATCATGCAATTTGAAGCCAAATGGATGGAACTAGAGGAGCTCATCCTGAGTGAGCTAACCCAGACTCAGAAGGATGTGCATGGCATCTATTCACTTATAATTGGATTTTAGCCATATAATACAGGATAACTATACTACAACCAACGCACCAAAGGGAACATGAACATAGACTTTGTGTCCTGTCAGTGAGACACTTTGCCCTAGTGGTGTTGCCTTGTAGGCCCCAAGTGTCTGAGGAGGCTCTTGGCCCTCATAGAACTGCTAAACTGGGGTGGGGGACTGATATGTAAGGACACTCCACTCCAGAGGAGTAGGATGGAATTGATAGGGGGTAGAGGGTAGGAGGGTGGGACTTGGAGGTATGTAAAGAGGACACTGTGATGGAGATGTAAACTGAAGTAATAAATAAATATTTTAAAATGTCCATAAAAATACATTAAGTTCATTTTGTGTTGACCATCTACTACTGGGCATGTGACCTGTCCTAGACTGTGGTTGACGTACACAGTTATATTCCTTTGGAGAAAAATGACTTTCCTTTTCCCAGCAGACACTAGTCAATATGGGTGAAACTTATAGTCAGGCACCAGCTTGACTCCCCTATGTTCAATGACAGAAGTAAATGTTCACTTCAGAAATAGGGTCTTACTGTTATTTTGTGGAGAACAACCAGTGATTATGGTTTCTATTGTCTTAGGTGAATCATCTTGACTCATGGGCAGAAAACAGAATCTGAGTCCATGACCTTCACCTCATAAATAAAATGACATAATTTATTTGTTCATTCATATGAAAGGTATTTGGAAAAGATTGTAGCATATTAAGAGGTCAATAAATTTAGTTACCTATACTACTAATAACATATCATGTATATGTGATTATTACATACTATACATATATAACACTTAGTAATTTCTTGTGAGATAGTTTTTTAATTCTATTGAAATATAATATAAAATGTTTTCTCAAAGCTATAAAAATAAATTATAAATACTTGTTGTAAAAAAACAATTGATTGCTAATCCTTGACACTTTGCTACAATATACATGCTGAGTAGTTAATGTGCTCTGTCACATTCCCTCACTGTCAAAACTTGAGTAAAGCAAATCCTTTGTTTAATGGAATAGCACTGTTTTCTAGATGGAATACACAGAAATGTTTTAAGTATATTTATTGTAGAAATATCAGAGGAAAAAAAGAGAGAATAGAAAATTTGGTTTTCTTAGAAGCCACTCAAATTCTCTGGTCTGAATTCCTATATTCAATTTTGATAGACTTATAGTTGGCTTTCCTTTTGAAAGATGCAGATTATACTAGTTCAGAAAACATGTTTTAAAGCTTCAAGCATTTTTTTGAACATAACATTGTCTCTACAATGAATAGTTTTGATAATATTGACTTGAATTCTAAACAGACATACAGACTCTTCTTGCTTCATTGTGCTTCCTTGCACAGTATACATGTATGTATTCCACGTCCGTAAATGCTATTATCAGTATTTCAGGGCAGAATTTTACTGTGCTGATCATGCTGGCATAGAATATATGATCTTCCAGACTCAGTTCCTTAAGTGTTGACATTACAGGAAGGAAAAAATAAGCCTGTCTAACCTTGAACACAATTCTGAGCAGGTTATATAGTTCTTTCTTTGTCTAATAAATCCCACATTCATGCACCTTGAGTTTACTTATAGTTTCTTCTTTCTCTTGCTGAGTCTATGCTTATCTTACAACTTTTTATGGGAAAAAATGAACATTTCCTGTAAAACTAGGTGGTAACTTTGGGAAAATCACATAATCCTTGTCAACATGGTTCGCTGATGTTGCTTGTGTTATGTGACATGGATGTACTATAATGATGCTAATTACCCATCCATGTCCCAGAATGTTTAGGACAAATTTCTAAAACCAATTAATAACAAAGTCATGCCATAAATCTGTGAAGACAATAGTCCATGCAAACAATTTAAACTTTATAAAAGGATCTGAAATCCATTCTATAAATACAGCTATTTCGACTAATCATGATAAAATATTTATATTCAAAGTTTCAAATGAGTAAATGCAATATAGTAAAGTTAGTGTTCATGTGAGAATGGATGACCAACTTACGTATGCTCAGTTTGGTGTTTGTGTCATGCTGACAAATGAATCTTAGTTTATAATAATCTATATACTTTTAGTGAGCAACATGCATAGCATTTTGTGAAAATATTTTAGAGAATAATAAACACATAAATAAGTCACCTGAGCTTATTCTAGAGCATTTAGCTAAATTCCATGTAAAATAAGCACTTAAGATATACTTAATTTAATAGAATGGGATCAGGTGTTTTTGCTCCTGCATTTTCTTACCAAAAACAATCAAACATGATCAAAATTGTCAAACCCATTTAAGACAAAAGCTGTAATTAAATACTGTGTCCTACAGTCTGAGTAATTTATATCTGGTTAGAACACAAAAAGAAGAAAATGAGTAGCAAGTTTCCCAAGAATTCCATGTGTGAGCTTCAGAGTTTCAGGGAAATTGTGAAAGGGACAAAATGGAGATTTCAGCCTCTAGCTGCTCTTTTATCTCTGCTAGGATGCGAGTAATTCTCATCAAATTTCTTGCAGTGGGCAGTAAGCTATACTGACTTTTGCTTTCAGTTTTTAACATTTATTTTCATTTCGTTATTTTTTGCTGGAGTGTGTGTGCATATCACACTGTGTTTGTGGAGATCAGTGGAGATCAACTCACAGGAATTAATTCTCTCTCCTTCAGAGGAATCAAAGTCTGGACGCGGCGTTAGTCAGCATGTGCCTTATCTTTATTTGGTTCATCATTTCCTTGTTTTACCTGTGCTCATCCTTCTACAAACTGTCATGACACCAATCAGTCTATGAGCTCCTAACGTTCTGTACTAACTACTATAGCTAGCTCATTCTGTACTAACTACTATAGCTAGCTCGTGAACTAAAAGTGACATATTAGCAAACACATAGCACATACAGTTATTTCCATGCGTGGTCTGAGCACAGATTTCAATTAGTCTTCCTGGGGGATTAAATTTCAGTGCCTGAGGTATCTCTGCTACAAAAGGAATTATATCTGCCCTTATACATCTTGTACCATCTCATCCTTGGCATGATTGAAATGTTACTTAATTCATTTTTTTTATGGAATATACCTGTTTGAAAATGTGAGAGGCTGGAGTCAAGAATGTCTATTTACCTCCTGATTTAACTATATTAAAATATTCTATATTTTACCAATATTGAAATTTGGAGATATATAAATTTGAGCATATATACTAAAGCAATTTATATATGATCTTACCTACGTAATTTTTTTTTAACAAAGTCTTATCTGTAGTTGTAAATGAGTTTCTGTTACCTAGATATCATATTCTCAGCCTCAGTTACCCCATCCCCTTTAAGATAATGACATTTCTTCTAAGGTCTCTAAGAAATTTTGTTTGTTTTCACTTGAGGTCAGCTAAAATTTATTCACCTAATTCTACATAATTTTGATTTTTGACGAATGTAAATGCTATAATAATATTTATAGCAAAACATTTCCACATAATTACTTAAAATGGGATTTCTTGTCACCGACAGCTATGAAGAGTATCTACTATTCATAGAATAGCAACATGGATTTGAGCTCTGGTCTGAGTACAAATTGTGATTTTAGTAACACATTTTCTTATCTGGGTATTTGTGTGTGTATAAATATGTATATATATGTGTGTGCATATGTGTATGCATGATATGTTTGCATACAGACATACATTTTCAACTGTACATGAGTATACATGTGTATGCACTTTAATGGGGCACTTGCACACATGTATATATGCATGTGTGTGTGTGTGTGTGTGTGTTTTGAAGGTATAAAGATGACATTGCATATCTTTATGTATTGTGCTCCATTTATTTTCTACCAGGTCCTCCAAGTAATCCCTTGCATTAAAAGTCCAGTGCTGGCCAATTCTCGCTTCACAGAACCTGTGTCTTTGGATCTCTTCCTACTCCCATATTTTTTCACTTTACTTTCCAGATTTCTATGATTATTCTAGGTTATATTCTCACATCTAGATATTGGAGCTGGTGTTCACAGGTAAGACCGTTTGTCTTTGGGGTATGAGGCTTTTGTTTGTTTCTGAGGTTTTTCTTTCAGACTATGATTTATCTAACTCGATGTGACATTTTCTATTCATATTTGTGGGGAACATATGTTGTGTGATCAGGGAAAGAGGCAGGGAGCTACAATGAGGTAGAGACTAGACCAAACCCTGAAAATCTCAATTGAGACCAAACATCTCAAATCTTGAGAACAGCAGGAATAAGAACTCTTTCCTCTCTGTTCCGTGCCTGTATCCCCTGGGACATGTAGCCCTGTGACCCCCATTCCCTGCAGTTCTTGAGGTAGTCACAGATAGTCACATAGACTAACACTTGGAATGCCTGTTTATGTAAATTAGGTACTCCAATACCTTAAGCTCCAACCAATAATGTAGACCACCCTGGAAAAACCTTCCCACTGCTCAAGGTTTGGGTATCCCTTGTTTATCCCAGAATAAAGAGGTGAGATGTTTCATTAGAAACCGTCTAAGAGAGCTGTTTTCTTATTTTCTGAAAGCTGTAACACTACGACTTTCAGAGAAGTATGTCTCCTCCAGGAGAAGGATTTCCCCCTCCCCTGGCATTCCTGACCAGACTGTGATCCAAGGGCTGTAACACTAAGGTCTTTGCAAAATGCTTTCTCCTCCAGACATTCCCAACCAGATCGGGATCTTCCAGACTCATCGGTTCCAGACTCCACTTCATCCTTCCTGTCTTGGAGTTCAGCAGTGCCTGGAGAACAAGATGGAGAAAGATAAATTTAGAACCACAAATATTCATTTACCTTACAGCTTAATAGAATTTTGAATAGAGGAAAAAGACACATGAAAGGAACAGATGTGATTGCTCCTGGGGACAGTGGAGAAGATTCAATGCAGATAAAAGGGAGAGCATAGCAAGTGGCTGTGACATCTGGAAGCATCTAGAGTGAACAGGATCTTGAGCTGAGCTAAGTGAGGAGATGGAGACAAGAGGAGGCTCTAAAAAAGAGGGGTAGCCTGGGCCAAGAGAGGAAAGGGTAGATGAAGAGAGTCAGGAAACCAAAATAGCTGAATTATTTTTTTATTGTATGAAAATATTTTATTTTTAATTTTAAAAAGGTAACAGAAATAGCAGAGTTAAATGCTATCATAGAGCAAATGGACCTAACAGATATCTACAGAATATTACATCCAAACACTAGAGAGAACACATTCTTCTCAGCAGCCCATGAAACTTTAACTGATGTAGACTACCCTATTGGGACACAAAAGAACATCTCAACAAATACAAAAAAATTTAAAATAATCCTCTCTATTTTATCTGTCCACAAAGCAATAAAACTATGTATTAACAGTTTTTTAAAAAATCACAGTAAATATAGTTATGGAGATTGAACAATACACTATTGAATGATAAATGGATCATTGTAGAAATAAAACAGAAACTTAAATTTTTTCTAGTATTGAGTGAAAATGAAAACACATTTAAAAACTTGTAGGGTACAAGGAGAGTAGTCCTAATAGAAAATTTATAGCTCTACCTCCTACTTAAAAAAAAAAATCACAGATAACCCAAATAAACAATTTAAATGATACAACTTAAAGTCTTTGAAAAACAAGAACTATAAATAACACCCCAAAACAGTAAACAAGAAGTAATCAAGATAAGAACTGAGGACCTGCTGGGCGCGGGCTGTTGTGCACCCAGCTCTGCTCACTCCTTCCTCGGCGGGGTGGCCGGCCTCAAGCCCTGCAGGGCGCGACCCTCGTTTCTCTGCTTGTCCCGGCCAGCTCCTCTCGCGCTGAGCTGTCTCTTGACGCCAGACCCGCCCGGCCCTGATATGGCTCTTGGACAGCAGAAGATTCGGTGTCAGCAGAAAAATGCCAAAAGGTAGGATGTCCTGATCGCACTCCATCATGAGGGAAGTCAGGGCAGGGGCTCATGCTTGAAGAGAGTCAAGAACCATGGAGGAAAACTGTTAACTCCTGCTTGTCTCTCAAAATAGCTGAATTATATAGGGAAGGATAGCTGGGGGGAGGGCAGCCCAGACCGTGAGATGGAGACTTTTAAGGCAGAGGGTGAGATTTGCCAGTCATACTCTGTAATAAGTAAGGAATGAAGGATGCAGGGAGTACCTGGCAGCGAGGTCTGCTTTTGTATGTAAAACAGGCACGTAGGTTAGTCATTTGTCCATGGTTTGAGATTTAACAATTCCATAGTGGATAAGTACCATGTTTCTATTACCAGTCATCAATTCAATGGCATTTAGGTCATTCTATTCTCTAGCTATTTTAAATAGAACAGCAATGAATATAGCTGAGCAAAAATCTCTGGAGTAGATTATAGAATCCTTTAGGTGATATACCAAGTAGTGATATAGTTGAGTCTTATCACAGGTTTGTTTTTAGCTTTTTGAAAACCTCCACATTAATTTCCATAGTGTCTGCACTAGGTTGCATTGCCAATAGTGAATGAAAATTCAATTTTCCTTATGTATTTTTTTCTACATTTTTTTTGGCCTTTTTCTTTAACTTAGTCATTCTGACTGGGAGAAGATGAAATCTTTAAGTAGTTTTAATTTACATTTCCTTAATTGCTCATGATGATGATCACGATTTAGACATTTATTTTTTGAATCATAATTATTTCTTTTGAGAACTCTGTTCAGATACAAAACCAATATTAAGTTATATTTTTTGTATATTCATTTGTTTTCTCGATTCTGCTTTTTTTGGTGGTGTTTGTGTGTTCTGGATATTAGTGCCCTGGGCCAGCATAGCTTACTCTGTGGGCTTCTTTTTTTTTTTTTTTTTTTTTTCTTGTTTCATTGTTTCATTTGCTATGCAGGAGAGGACTCCGTCTCATGTCTCATACCATTGAATGGTTTTATGCAAGCAACCAGGGTAGCAAGTAAAGGGCGGGGGTTAGGGGATATCAATATGCCTACTCATCTGCAAGACCAACTACCACACCAACGAAAAGCATGACAAGATATAAACAATGGTACAATAGCACCATTTATATATTGAGTGTAACCAACAGCTGTCTAATTGAACTCAGGGTTGCTCAACAGGAAGGAATGTATGACTGGTACTGTAAACCTAGTCAACTACCCTAGTCTTTGAGTGACACTGTGATAGGGATTACAAAGAACAGATAGCTAGAGTCTCATAGTTAAATTTTGAGTTGTTTAGGAATCAACAGGGTGTTCTGGATCTAAGAAGATATTTTTAAAATTATGAGACAAGTTAGTATGAAAGCTGAGTTAGATATAGAACTTTAAACTCATGGAGATGGTTAGATAGTAGAATGTTAAAGTCAGGTGCCAAATACATATGGACTGGACATTGGGAATGTATGCTAAGCCATATAACTCTTATAATCGTGGCCTATTTATTTCTGTTGTTTTGTATTGTATTTATAGTTATAAGAAAAAGAACCATTATTTGGACTGAAAGGGAGAGCTGTTGGGGGGAAAATAAATACCTTAAACTAAAAAAAAAAAAAAAGAAGGGAAGAGGATGGTGGGGCTGAGGGGGAG
>CAJQZJ010032258.1:0-17876 GCA_907164525.1 Lophiomys imhausi
TTTTTTTTTTTTTTTTTTTTTTTTTTTTTTTTTTTTTTTTTTTTTTTAGAGATTTATTGATTTATTATGTATACAATGTTCTGCCTGCAGGGATGCCCGCAGGCCAGAGGAGGACACCAGATTTCGTCATGGATGGTTGGGAGCCACCATGTGGTTGCTGGGAATTGAACTCAGGACCTCTGGAAGAGCAGTCAGTGCTCTCAACCGCCGAGCCATCTCTCCAGCCCAAATCCACATGTTTTTAAAAGAACTATTACAAATGATTTGAGGTTATCTTTATCTCTGCTTGATATTTCTGGAAATCCATTTAGATTACTTCCTTCACTGAATTATCCAGCTAGATGTCTCAGATAATGACAACAAATTCCCAAGCTCAATATCCCTTCTAACTCCCATATCCAAGACCACTTTTCTTATTCTGTTCAATACTTCTGCTATCTTCCTATGAGGAATTTGGGACTAACCTAATTAACTCCTTCCATTCATCAATCATGAAGTCTTCTTGATTACTTTATGTCAACAGCAAAGCCACCCTTAATTAACTACTGAAATTGATCTCTAGCTTTCAATTTCATTACCTATTCTCTATCTGGTTATTGAAAGATTCTTCTCAATGACTATCCAATATTTAAGACACATGCAAATATATAAAGAATAATAACACTAGAGTATAGGTAGCCATCTTCATGTCTACAAAATAAAAACAGTTCTCTTCAATTTAGGGTTTTTGGTTTTTATACACTTGTATAATCTCATTATGTACTTACATATATAACATATAACTTTGGTTCGTATTACTTTACATAGAAGGCTGGAAAGATAGCTCAGGGGTAGAACAGTTGCCTAGTATATATGAAACCCTGGGTTCAATCCTTGCACCGAAATAGACAGAAAAGTAGACACTTTATATAAGGCTTTAACACTTATGGATTTTTCTTCAATCTAGTTTTTTGGGGGTACAGCTCATTAAGTTTATGAGAGTCACCCCTACTAATATGTGTAGCTCTATTTCATTCACTTTTATTGTAATATAATACCACATTATTTTTTTTTCTTTTTTCGAGACAGAGTTTCTCTTGTAATCTCCCTGGCTGTCCTGGACTCACTTTGTAGACCATGCTGGCCTTGAACTCACAGAGATCCACCTGCCTCTGCCTCCTGAGTGTTGGGATTAAATTAATACCACATTATCACACTACATTACAACACAGTATTATATAATTATAACATATGTGGCTGGGGTTGTGTTTCAATTGATTGAGTGGTTACCAAGCATACACAAAGCCCTGGGATTGATCTTTAGCACCACATAAATCAGGCATGGTGGCTCATGTCTGTAGTCTTACCACTTGGAAGGTGGAGGCAGAAGGATTAGAAGTTCAATGCCAGCCTCAGATATATAGGGAATTTGAAGCCATTCAGGGCTACAGGAATCCCTGACACACACACACACACACACACACACACACACACACACACACACACACTGACATACACACAAAGACACACACAGACAGACACACAGAAACACACATATGCAGACATACACAGAAACAGACACACAGAGACACACACACAGATACACACACAGGCACACATACAGACATGCACACACAGATACAGACAGACAGACACACACACAGACAGACAGTTGGTTCTTCCATATTACTGCTGCAGAACCATTTCTGTAACATGTCAGGAGCCTTTCATCTCCCTGAAACAAGCATTGGCTGTTCAGTATCCAGAAGAAGCCTTTAGAGTTACAAAAGGACAGAGAAGGCTCAGTTGTACCCTGTTTACTCAGCATTTTCAACACTTATCAAATTTGGATACAAGGGCTCTAAGTTAGTTTCTATCTATTCATGATTCTGAAGTTTGGTTTATCACAGTGGGAAAATATAAGGCAGGCCACACTTCATGGTTAGGAATACCTTACCATCCATATTCGAATCCCATCTGCCAGGGAGTACACCTGGGAGAACTCCTCAGTCAGGGCTATCTTGCCCCCGCTGTTTACTAGGGAGAGAAGAAGAAAGGAAGGGATTACATTCGGCTGGCACATTTGCTACTGTAGCATTAAGCTTCCTAAACTTTGCTGACCCTGACACACACACTGGCAAAAGAGGAAAGGCACAATACTTATTGCATTCTCCATGTCATTTCAATTTAATTTTTTCAAACTAATAATGTCTGAAACAGCAGTATGATTAAGTGCACAAAATATAAAAAAATAAGATATAAAGAATACCAAAAGTAAGACAAAACTTCATTATTAAAATTAAATTTAAAAATCATGGGGACTGGAAAGATGGCTCAGTGGGTAAGAAAATATATTTCACTAGAATAGGGACTTGGAATCACCAACACCCACATAAAAAGCTGGGTATGGCCAGGTAAGCACCTACAACTCTAGCATTCTAGGGAGAGAGATGGGAGGACTCCTCAGGCTCCTCAGGTAACCAGCCAGCTTAGATGAAGTTAAAAGACAACACTCAGATATAAGAAACAGTTTATGAACAGTATAAACAACATGATCTCATTTTAAAAGACTACCTCTAAAACATGGGTAGATATACACACACATGAATATATCTAAGGCCATATAGATATGTAGAAAATGTTTCCAAAGGTACTATAAGATTATACTTCATATTACTTTAATTTTTTCTTTTCTTTGTAAGCCTCTATAAGAATGGATATAATTTTTCTAATTAGAAAAATACCACCCCCCCCACTAAAAAAATCTCTGAAGTTCACTCTCTCCTCATGAAAATCAAAAGCTAGGGCTAGAGAGATGGCTCAGTAGTTAAGATTACTGGTCACTCTTCCAGAGAACCTGGGTTCAAATTCCAGCACCCACATGGTAGCTCACAACTATATGTAATTCCAGTTCCAGATGATCTGACACCCTCACACCAATGCACATAAAATAAAATTAAATAACTTTAAAAAACAAACAAATAAACAAAAATCAAAAGCTAATATCCTAGAACAGGGTGAAGCAGGCTACATTAGGCAGTGGGAGTGCAAAGCTAGGAAAAAGACATGGTCCTGGCCCTCATGCAGCTTACAATCTTTTCTGTTTTCCTGACTCAGAAGGGGTTACACTATGATATCACAGAATTAAGGCAGCTCAAAAGATTAGTAATAACCCAATTTGTAGACAACAATGAGGAAAACAGTTATAAAAGGCCATTCTCAATGTGGTTCAGTTTTGAAGAATTCTTGAAAGGTTCCTAGATATGATGTATATATCATAAAGACAATAGCAGAGGGCAAGGCATGGCAGTAACTGCATGGGCAGGCAGATCTTTGTGAGTTTGAGGCCAGACTGGTCTACATAAAAAGTTCCAGGCCAGCTAGGGCTACTATCAAGACCCTGCCTTAAAAAAAAAAAAAAAAAAGACAGTTGTAGAAAGAACTGAGACAAAACTTGTCCCTTTCAAACTAGTAAGGAAGGCTAAGTGTACAGCTCAGTGGTAGAGTGATTGCCTAGCATTACAAGGCTGGGTGCTTGATCCCTTGAACCCCAAAACCAAAACAACAAACAAGGGAAAGTAGTTCAGAAATAACCTGTGCATATCAAGATAATTCTTGTTCCCTTATTTGATCAAGTGTTTCTCTATTGCAAAGACATATGGGGCTGATATATGATTTGACTACTCCCCTCTCAGAACATCTTCCATGTTCAGCCTTTGACCCATGAGGCCTTTGTCCCTCTAATAAAAGTCCATCAAGTAAGAAAGGTGGTTCAGCTTCCTTACCATAACTTGAGTACAAAAATGCATATGAATTTCTTTCCCAAACCATGCAGATGACCCCTCACCCACTGCTCAGTGAAGATAAATTCTTCCATGTATCACTCATGTCTTAACATAGTTTCACTTGAGCAGCTTTTTAAAAATATCTAATTTTTAAAATTAAAAAAGAGCAGTAATTGAGATATTTTGGCAAACAGGAAGTAAAATGAGAGCTACAGAGCTGAGCGACACAGGTTCCAGTGATCATGATATGTACTAAGGACAGGAGCCAATCACCTGCTCTAATACAGGGAAGCATCTGTTCCTGCCTGTTCTATCTGTACCTGGAAGAACACAAACCCTGCTGAAGTGCTTGGGAAACCCAAGCCTCAGCTTTCTGTAAGGGTCTGAAATGCTTTTCTTTGCATATAGATGTAGAGACTCTCCATCCTTGTGGACAACAAGAAATGCAGAAAGGATGTCTTGAGAGTGCTGAAGCTGGGGCCATGAGCTATGTTTTCTCTCAGTCAAATTTTTTGGCAGCCTCCCAGGGCAATCCTAGATAAAGCACCTGCTAGTTCTGTGGGTCAAGGTTCCCTGACACATACTGCAAGCTGCTAAGAGCTAACTGTAAATTAAGCATTATTAATCTCTTGACTGGCAAAGTAGACCTGGTAAGATTAAGTTGCACACATGGGCTAATATCTTTAAATATTTCTACATCCTCACTTAGATGGGCCTTCTTAAATCTTAGCAATTAGCTTTCAGATCAAACATATTCCCTGTAATATGAGTTACCATATTTCTGCAGCTTCTCATATAAATCTGGAGTGCGATACACCAGAGCGGCAAAGGTGGCGTTCACAGCTTGATCAATAGTGGAACCAGCAACTATATCTGTCTTTGGGGCCTGTTTTCTACATGCCTGTATGAATCCTTTGAAAAGTTCTGAATATGGCCCACAGAAGTTCTGAGCAGGCTCTGACTGGGCAAAATCAAGGAGAAAATGGCGGCAGGGATCATCAGGGATGCTCTTGATCTAGGAACAAAAGAAAAACCATCACATTTAACACATTCATTTGAAGAAAAAAAACAAACAACTCAATGAGCACCTACTAGAACAAAGCAGAAGTAAAAATTAAATAAATAAATAAATAAATAAATAACACAGTGCATGCTTTCAGGAAACTTAAATCTATTTGGGAGACCAGACAGATGTACAGATTTAAAAAGTAAATACAAATAAAACCTAAGAGCATTAAAACTAGCACTATCATAAAGCAAAAGATCACCCAGTGCCAAATACCTAGAGGGATACCCAGTGCTGAGAATTCACAGGGCTCCAGGCAAGTCAAAGCAATTAAGAAAAGCCTTCTGAAGAACACAGGCTAAGGGATGGACACTGAAGGAAGGGATGCCTTGGCCCTGAGACACAACCATTCGCAGAGGTTAAGAGTCAGCGGGGAGACTGACCTGGCCTGAAGTCTCAGCTGGGGAGTGGTGGGAACTAGAGTCAGATAGGTAAGGTGAAAGGAGACTGTAGAGAGCCTTGACTGTCACACTGAGGAGCTTAGACTTCACCCTGTGAGCAATGGGGAGCCATTAATGGTGCTTGGCAGTGGAATGACAAGATAATCCAGTGATTAAAAACAAAAACAAAAACCTTGGTAGGTCCTGATGTAATAATGCAGGTTCAAAGAGAGGGGTTGGATAAAGTTGGAGACAGAGGGAAGGACAGAGATGCACATCATAAGGAAGAATCTATAGTGCATGTAGTTGACTGCATAGGAAGGGTAAGAACAGGGCAGTAGTGAAGAAGGTTCTGGAGCAGTGGTTGAGTGCTGGGCAAATAATGACCACTGAACAGACTGTTGAGGAGACATTCTGGTTTCACACTTTGGAGTTAATGAGAGGCAGGGTGTAAAATGGAAACCTGTAAGAGAAGACTGGAGTCTGGAGAAGAGCTAGGGCCAAAAGCATCATGGGATTATTCCCACAGGTGGGACATTAGTTGAGGACTGAAAAGAAGTTTTAGGGGATTATGGGAAAGAAAAGGAAGCCTGAATAACAGCCTACTCTTTAGAGGAGGGGAAAAGGACAACAAAGAAGGAGAAAGAGTGGTTAGTAAGAAAAGACACTAGACTATCATGGACAGAAGGACAGGGCCTGAGGGGTGGTAGATTAACAGAGAGAATGGAGACTAGAAGAGGAAGAACCACTGGGTTTGGAAATAAATCATGGGATAACTTGGGGAGGAGAGAGAAAAGTGGAAAAGAAGGAAGGAAAAGAGAAGAAGGGAAAAGAAGGACAAGTAGAGATAGAGGACAAACTTGTTTCGCTTTAAAAGTATACACCTAAACTAAAGGCTACAGCTGAGTGGAGAACAAGAGACAACGCAGTCATTGAAAGTGTGACCCTGCAGGCACTAGAAGCACAGCCCACTCTCTGTGTGGGAACACCAAGACAGAGTCACTGAGCACTGACGGTATTTCAGCAGCCCGCCATCCACACTCTCAGACACTCATTGCGCTCAGGTCCCTGCTGTATGCAGTCGGGATAAAAATAACAATGGTGGCTTCAGCTGCAAGGAGCTCGCAGCCTCATGGAGGTGCTGCGACATTAACACAATGTTTATAACTTAACGCAATAGATACAAGTGACAAGTCTCCACCCAACAGAAAGGTGACAGAAGAGTAATTACCTCCTTCCCATCCTGGTGTGGGTGAGTGGGCCAGCTTGCTTCTAATTTAAACTCTGGACAAATCTGATGCCTGAAGACAGGTTTCCACAATGGAGAGTTCAGAACTGAAGCCAGCTTTGCCTGTGATACTGCCATGTTACTACCTAACTCTGTAGAGAAAGGGCGGCTCGTGAGAGTTCTATTTTTAATTCAGTACAAAAGACTCTGAGCTGACAAAATTTAAAAAAAAGATTTTTGGGAGAAAATTCACCTACACTTGTGAGAGTGAACCTGAGCCACATCATCAGCACCACTGTGGATCAGCCTGAAGCACAAGCCCTGACTGCTGCTGCTCCATTACTGATGGAGCGCAGCAGAGACACGCCTGCTTAGCGAGCAGGCAACGCACCGTGAGCCACCTCTCAGGCCTGATGGGGCCCTGTAGGAATACTAATCATGGAAAAACTCTTGCCATTTATACAACTGTTTTCACACAAAGTACCTAAACACTCACTCTAGGTATAGTGAAGCACAGAAGCATTTAGGGAGTCATGAAAGTGCTGAGCACGTCATCTCCAGGTGTGAGGAAAGAAGAGTTTCTTTTTTTGTTGTTCTTGTTTTTTAAGACAGGGTTTCTCTGTGTAGCCCTGGCTGTCCTGGAATTCACTCTGTAGACCAGGCTGGCTCTGAAATCACAGAGATCCACCTGCTTCTACCTTCCAAGTACTGAGATTAAAGGCATGCACCACCAAGTCTGGCTGTTACACACAGTTTCAAATTGGCATGTGGGTGCTAGGATTTGAACCTGGGCCCTTTGGAAGAATAGTCAGCGTTCTTAACCACTGAGCCATCTCTCTAGCCCCAGAAGAGGTTTCCTTTGTTCCAGGTTTTTTTTTTTTTCCCATTTGTCATTACAATGGGGAAAAACCTCAAGAAATGATATAGAAAAATAATAAAACAGAAAAATTTTTTTGAGATAGGTTCTCATTATATGGCCTAGAACTTGCTATGTAGACCAGGCTGACCTCAAACTTACAGAGTTCCTCCTGTCTTTGAGTGCTGGGATTTAAAGTGTGCACCACCAGGCCTGAAAACAGAAAGGTTTGTTCCGCAAGTCTTATAAAGATTTATTGCAAATCTTTGAGGAGTTTAGTGACAAGTTAAATTAAGACAAAGGCATATTTCTATATCTATAGACTACATAAATATCCACTTATAGGACATGCAGTTATTTGATCCTGTATCTCTGCTCTCTGACTGGAGTATAACTAAATCTATTTACAAAATAAAAATCACCATGCTGGCTAAAACCTGGCTTCCTTACCCACTTGTCTTCCATAGACAGACACTCAGCATCACCCTCTGTGACAAGAGCTGAAGCCTAAGTCAAGAAACTTCCAGACAATGGTGTCAAGGGTTTAATGGAAACTGACAGGAATGTTATCAATACCTTGCTCTGTCACTGTGTGAGGACCACCTGTAAGAGAGCCCCACCTTGATCTTCAACATGGTTCTGATGAAAAGGAAGGATACGGGGCTGTGGACTTACGATGTACTGACTTGAGTGCCATGCACTGGGAAGCAAGGCGTCCCATCAGTCGGGAGACAAGGAGTTGCAAGTCCAAACCCCAAGACACAGCAACATCAGGCAGGCCATAGGCAGTGACAGTGAACTTGTAACCCCACTCATTGTTACTGCTGTCAGAATGAAAGAGGAACTGCAGCCGAGGACCGTCCTTAAAGGTCACTTTCTAGAGACAAAGGAAGTCATGTGGTCAAAGAGATGGCAGGAGGCTGCATCTCAGAATCAGTAAGCAACTTGAAATTTAAAACATTTGTTTAAGAAAGAGTATCTCAAGAAGTCTAAACTACTAAAGGAGAAACGTACAAAGGTGTAACTGAGTCTCAACATTTTTAACTGCATTTACAAAGAAGCAAAATGAGGAAAGAATGGCTGCTCAGCTTTACAAACCTTGGGTGACCACCTGTCTACAAGCTTCCCAGCCAGTGTAGGTTTCTACTCCCAACCTCCTGCCCAGAAACTACACAGAAGTAACTGGGAGCTGGATTTTGGTCCCTTCTCCTGGCTCCACTGACAAGGATGACAGTTCTATTGTCCAGAGGACTAACAAAGGGAGAAAAACTACAGAAGGGGGTACTTCACTTCCTTCTGGGAATGCCACTCACCTTGGGCCATTTGTAAGTGCCAACTTTGGTGTCATAACGTGTCTTCCCACCTCTAGAGTCAGTAAATTCCAAGTAATCATACCTGTGAAAACATAGTCCGTTACTTCCTTTACTTGTTTTTTTTACCCATATTGCTTGAAAAGAACCTATGATTCTTACCTTTTTTCAGTTTCACACCTGTCATCAAATTCCACTTCAAAATAAGTTGCCCCTGGGCTAACAAAGACAGACACTTCATGGCAGTTATTTTCATAGTTGTGGGTGGATTCCTTAGTCCACGTATGCAATACCACAGGCTGTTCTTGCTGCCAGGTCTCTACGTCCAGCTAGGAAGACAAATGAGTCAGAAAAAACAGCTCAAATCACTCAATTCCAGCTGGTACAAAAGGCTAGTTTTTAGCGCTGCAGAAGCATGGGCTCTGATAGCTTTGAAAAGCCATGTGCAGGACTAAAAGACATATCTGACCTTGCAGTCCATACAGACATCAACATGCTCACTACTCAGTACAGCACATGCCTGCTTTTACTAGACTCCAGGGGCTCTGTGACCAGCTTCTGTCTTTTAGCTATGACAGAACTATTTCTTATAAATGATTACAAGTATGACTTTTCAGTGGAGAACAAAACAAAACAAAAACATCCCAAATTTGAGTTTTGACAGGTTTAACATTCTTATTTGGGACTTTGGCGAATCTGATACTTCTCCTCTCTTCTCTGACTCTCTTTTAAACCTATGAAATATATATGCCTTTCCTATTGCCATAGGGCTATTGTGGAATGCAGACTATTAAAAACTTTGTATACTGAAAAATAAAGAAGAGACTTCTTTGAAATATCAAACCCAATTTGACTTTGAAGTCTTCTAGACTTCAGCAGAGTATTCACTCTTATGAATTTTATGTAATTTCTATTAATTACATGGCTTCCTTTGGGTCTGCTTTCTGATGCTGATAAATCAACTAGGGTCAGCATTTACTACCCTGGTTGCAAGAACTGCTCTACATGGGAAGACATCGGTCAGAGCAGTCACCCTCTTCAGGAGAGGAAAATGCAGGTTCAAGGGCCACCTAGAGTCACCTTGCTCAGGCCTCCTTCAGGGTCACTGCACAGCTTCTTCAACAGCTCTGTGAGGGTGCTGACCTCTCTCAGGAGTGTGCAGTGGGAAACATCTAAAGTGCAGAAGTCAAGCAGGAAGATGACCTGCAGGAGGACAGAGTAGAGGACTTAGCATCTACTTCAAGCTCTTTCTTGGCTAAGCATCCCTCCCTGCTTATTATGAACAGCCCTAATTTTCTCTTACCAGTTGACGAGCCGCCATGGAAAACACTGAATTACATAATTTTTCTACTATGGTTTTCCCACTATACTGTGACAAAAGGGATTCCAGAATCACTCTCATGCTTGCCAGAAACTGTCCCACATCTACCAAAACATAAAGGGAGTAGTTAATATTTGATATACAAGAAACATCACTTGCTTAATTGTCACCAAGATGAAGCTTTAGAGAGTGGTTCTCAACCTGTGGAGAATGAGTGACCCTCTCACAGGTCACCTAAGACCAATGGAAAACCACAGATATTTACATTATGATTCATAACAGTAGCACATTTATAGTTATGAAGTAGCAATGAAAATAATTTTATGGTTGGGGGTCATCACAACACAAGGAACTGTATTAAAGGGTCAAAGAGTTAGGACAGCTGAGAACTGCTATTTTAGAGGGATACAGAAGCTGGGGGTTCTGCATCAGATGAGATCATTAGCCATCAGGCAAATGCTTCTGGGAGGGAAAGCAGTGAAGATTTTAGTAAAAGGTTGCTATTAAAGCAAGTGATGCCTTTGTTCTTGTTACTTTTCAGAGAAGTGGAGATAACATGTCTGTAAGTTAGCTATGCCAGTCATGGAGGCACATGTCTGTAATCCCAGCACTATGGGGCTGAGGCAGGAAAATTTTGAGTCTGAGGTCAGCCTGGGCTAGGCGTGACATTCAGAATGAGCCCTGTTAAGAGCTTCTGTTTGTTTTGGACACAAACAGAAAGCCACACACACACCTGATACATGAGTTACTGCAGAAGGGCATTCTCTCCAGGTCAAACTCAGAAACCTGTCTGTGGTCAGGGATTGTTTCCACTCACATTTTTCAATAAGGTCCATGGCGAGCTCTTTAGCTGCAGTGTCTGTGCTCTTGAGATGCAGGAAGCACCAGGACAGAAGACTGCCTTGCACAGACCAGAACAGGGAGAAGAGCCCGGAGCCAGCCTCCCCATGGGCCCGACTGAGCATCAACAGCTCACACTGCAAGAAAGCACACAGAGTATCCGAATGAGATTCTTCAGAGAACACGGTGAGATCACTACCAGAGTGACTATCACTAGAAAAACAAAACAAAACCATGTACATAGGGACAGTCAATCCAGTAGCAAAGCAAGAAAGATGGCTTTATGAAGACACTCCTCTAAAAACAGTTTTTCTCCATAGGACATCCATTTCTGCACCCCAAGGAACTTATCCCATTGCTGGTCTCTTCTTTCACTTATATCTTCATAGTTCTTCCCTCCTAGTGACTCTTCCTGAGTATGTGATCAAATTTCTCCCACCCTAAAACAACTGTTCATCATTTGTCTTTGTTCTTGAAGCTTTCTTTGAGGGGTCACTTGACCTCTAGAGTTTCTTGGACTTAAGAATCATAGGTAAATTTATATTGGCACCATTGTGGAATCAACTTCCCCAAGCTAGAACCAAATCATCTGCTTTTCTAAAGTAGAACAGATGAATTATGACATGTCATTTGTATCTTTTGGACACAAACGAAAGACACCACATACATCAACATTAATGAATCTCAAAACCAATGTTCATTAAAGCAAGTATGTCACATAAGGATAGCATGCATAACATTCTGTTAAGCAAAACAAACACTCTAGTAAAAACAGCATGAAAGGAAATACAGGAAACCAGTGAGCTCACGTGAAATGATGCTGGCTCCATTTAGAGAGGAGGGAGAAGAGAAAGCTCAGTCACCAAAGAGCTTGTGGCAGGGAGCCTGGCTTTTAGAAACTAGTCCTTAAACAGAGGTTTTGTGTGTGCACACAAGTGCATGTGTGCGTGTGCATGTGTGAATTATCCTTCCATCTATTCTCTGCATCTGTCCATTCTCATTTTAAAAGGTACCTTCATGGCTGGACATGGTGGTACACATTTTTAATTCTAGCACTCAGGAGGCAGAAGTGAGCAAATTTCTGTGAGTTTAAGGCTAGCCTGGTCTATATAGTGAGTTCTAGGCCAACCAAGGCATGAGACCCTGCTTTATTTATTTGCTTGTTTATTCATTTATTTATTTTGGTTTTTCAAGATATAGTTTCTCTGTGTAGCCCTGGAACTTTGAAGACCAGGCTGGTTCAAATTCTGCCTGCCTCTGCCTCTCAAGTACTGGGATTAAATGCATGCACCACCATACCAGGCTCTTTTTTTTTCCCCAAAGGATGGAGAGCTGAGTTGGTTCAGTGGTTTGAGAGCACTTGTTGCTCTTGCAGAGGACCTGGACTCAGTACCCAATTTCCACATGGTGGCTCACAATCATCTGTAACTCCAGTTCTAAGGAATCTGATACCCAATTTTGTCTGTTTGTTTGTTTTTTGAGACAGTGTTTCTGTGTGTAGCCCTGGCTGTCCTGGAACTCACTTGGTAAACCAGGCTGGCCTCAAACTCACAGAGATCCTCTGCTACCCAAGTGCTGGGATTAAAGGTGTGCACCACCATTGCCCTGTTCCAATACACTCTTCTGACCTCCAAGGGCACTAGGCATGCATGTCATGAATAATACATACATTCAGGAAAAATATTCACACACATAAAATAGAAAATGAACTTTAAAAAATTTAAAGGTGCCTTCATTTATTGTAGTTTTACTTCTGTCTCTCAATCTTTTGCTTCTGGGGTAGCTCACAGGTATCTGTTATCACCTGGAGGTCAAAGCTTCTTCCTGTACTTCAGACACTGTTCATTCGTGCCCTCACTTTTCCTCCTCCCTGAGTTGCAGCTCTTTTGAAATCCTGCCTATAACTCCTTCTTGCTCTTCCAGCTGTCCTTTCCTTGCAGATGTCCTCTAGTTGCCCATTAAGCTGTCCAGGCATAGTTTTAACTACCATCCGTGTATTATACATTAGAACCCCCAGCACTGACTCCTTTCTGGAGTGTGCAGCAGGATCTCACCTCCTGAAGGCTCTATGTGTCCAGAGTTCACTCACTGCTTTTCCTCTCTTCAGGTAAGCACCTATTCTTCCCTATCTTGTCTGTCACAGGCTCCCTCTGCCTACACTGCCTCTTCTTCTCTAGATTTTTGTCTCTCTCAGGCTCCAGCACCACCTTCTCCAAAGCACCTTCTGGATTCCTCTAGATAGGACCAAGTGTGCTCCCCAGCCTCTCCCAGGACCACATGCCTATGCTGACAGCAAGACTGCATAGTGAGCCGTATCTGATCTCATGTGATCACATGTCTTCTGCTTTCCAGACTGGGTCCCTCTATCACTATATCCCCATGCCTGGCACAGGCCTTGTACACAGCAGTATCCAGTAGATACAGGTGAATGAACAGACTTAGGAGAAAACTTCAGGTAAGCAGTTCTGACTACCTTTACCTATTACAACTCAACCTCTCTTGTATAATCATGAATATCTCAGGGAACTATGTTAGTGGCTGAATGATCTCTGCCTAGGAGGTTCAGTGCACATCTAACCTTCTCTGTGTTCAGATGTGACAAGGGTGACAGATTAAGCACTTTATCTCCAAGTGCGAAGGCTTATGGGAAATTCTCTGGCACAAATACCACCTCATTTCTCTAGTTACCGCTTACAAGTATGACCCTATGGAAAGAGGACAAGACAGAGTGGCCCATATTTTAGTCCTGGCTCCAACAATTAGCAACTCCTCCCACAGGACATACAATCAGCAGAATGAAGTCCAGTGGGATCCCTGAAGTTTTCTACCTCAGCACGTGACTGCAGGACTACGGAGGGTGAGAGCTTAGTAAGACTCACACCTGAGGAACATACAGGATGGGAGATGAGCTTCAGGACATGGAAAATGGCAGAAACAGAGATAGAGACTAGAACGAGGAGTGGCTGACTGGGGTCCAGAGCACGTGTTGATGAGTGGTAGTTAGAGTGAGCATTGTAAGGAAGACTTAGAGAAGAGCACAGGAGTCCAGAACAGGACACAAAGCACACATTTGAAACCAAAGAATGAACATAATAGCAGAATTGTATTAGTTTGAAAACATGGTAGTTAGACAGTGGTCAGCCTCAGTGGGGCTGTGACTGATGGTGACTTAGACTACATGTTCTGTAAGAGTCACAAGAGAGGTAGAGGAACTGACTACTAGTCCCCACTGCAGGGGGCTCTATCAACAATGGGATAACAGGAAACTGCTAACTGGAGGAGATAGGGGCTAGGATGTGGCTCAGTTGGTATGTTAGTTACCTAGCATACACGAAGCCCTGCCTTTCACTCCCAGAACTGTAAAAACTGGGCATGGTGGCACACACCACTTATAAGGAAAGTTCACAGGAGGCTTAGGGAGAAGAATTATAAATATGAAGTCATTCTTAGTAGGCTACACTGGGTTAGATGAGACTATATAAAAAACCAAAAACACCAAAAAACAATTAAATAAATAAATAATAAATAAATAGACCTAAAGACACCAAGCTCAACCACAAGATACAAGATGACTCATTCTGAAAGTCACATTTCCAAATAACTCAAGGATGAGGCCTAGATGATTCTCCTACTATGAAAGCATCTTGAAATCTTGGGTTCCTAGAGTGAGCCAAGGAGGCTATCTCAGAGCCTCCTGAGGTGCCTGCTAGAAATGCTTAAGCCTTATCCCTGGGGATTTAAAATGAGCAGCATGGGGGGGGGGATACCTGGAAACCAAACTTCTGTCAGGCAATACTTATTTGGTAGCAGCATGGGCTACATTCAATGAAGCACAAAATATAAATATATTCCCATCACAAGATAAAGAGATCATACTGTCAGAATTGATAGGGCTGAAAATTCATGAACTGATCTTAATTTTTAAAAAGTCAAAGAAGTTTTCAAAAAACAGAAAATCAGACCTTGCTGGGCTCACTGACCACTCCTACCGGGTAATTGATGTCCATCTCTCTGTTCATAGAAGTCTTAGAAAGCACTTTCATGTTTTCACTCCTTGCTGAGGTAAACAAAAAATACCTAATTTGTTTGCAGGGGCTGGCTGGGAACCTCTGTGTCCATGTGAAGCAGTCAATATCAAAGTGTAATCATATTGCAAATGAGGGTTACAAAGAAGGTACTGACAGCAGGAAGTAAAGACGACAGATCACTATCACTAGGTAGGTACCTCTCGAGCAGCAACAGAGAGAAGGGTGTTCATGACTGCCAGGACTTCACTGGTGTTCGTGGTGGCCAGGTCACTCTTCTCTGGTAGAAGCAGAAGGCCTCCTGGATCCTTATCACTGAAAGACACAAACCTGTCAACATCTGGGTACAGGAAGGGGATTTTCATGTTTTCTACCTTAAAGGTCCCAAAAAGATTGTAGACGGATTTCAATGTTAGGGGTCAAGATGACAAGCTGTGTGGTCCATTATCTTATATGCAAATCTACTAGCATCTCTGATAACAACACATCTCCAAGCTCTCTCTGCTCCCGCTAATCTTCTTTCTGCAAAGTACTATTCTGTGCTTTTGCAGGTGTGTGTATGTGTGTGCTGTATGTGTGCATGCTGTGTGTCTGTTTATATGGTATGTGTGTGTACATGTGTACGGAGGCCAGAAGATAACCTTGTATATTGTTCCTCAGGCACTGCCCACTTTGTTTTCTCATTGGCCAGAGTCTTGCAAAGTAGGCTGGCTGGTCAGTAAGCCCTAGAATCCACTGTTCTCTGCCTTACCAGTGCTGGGATTCCCATGTCATGCCACCATTCCTGGCTTTTTAAAAAAATGTGGGTTCTGGGAATTGAACTCAAGTCTTCTTGCAAGGTAATCACTTTACCACTGAGCTATCTCCCCAGCTCTTGTTTGTTTTTGAGACAGAGTTTTTGTACATAGCCTAGGTGACCTGGAACTCACTATGTATGGAGCCCAGGTCGGCCTTAGACTCCCAGATTGTCTCCAGTCTCCATTGCCTGAATGCTGGAATTACAGGCATGTGCCACTGTACTGGATTGCAGTTAGTTTTTAAGTAGTTGCGTTTGTAGATTTAAATATAAGAGCTGAACCTCCTTTAATTAGTTTTTGCCTTTAAAATTCCCTTAGAACTGAAGTACTCAGAAAGGCATCCACAATGGGCAACTCTAACTGGTTTTATAGTGGCTGGAACTTGAGGTACATCACTATTCTAGTCACTCTTATACCTAGGAGAAACGTTAGAAATTGAGTTTTTTTAGATTAGTAGAGAAAGCACAATTCCAAAAGACATCAGAAGCAAGAAATAACTAAAATAATAATGATTTTGCAAAGATTCAATGTATTTGACAAAGAGAAGTAAACTTACCTAAAATATGTGCAGAGTGAACGGAAAGTGAGTTGCAGAGACTGCTTGTGTTCATGCTCAGTGACATTCTTCTAGGAAACCAGAAACTGTACATTTAGAAAATCGATTCCATAACATTTTTGAGACCTTAGAGCAGCACAGAATACCACCACCCACTGGACCATTTCACAGCATCCAACTAAGCCAGTAAGCAAAACTCTGTATTAGCTCCTGCCTGCAGGTTCCTGCCCTGTTTTCATTCCTGTCTTGACTTTCTTCCAAATGAACAGTGATGCAGAAGTATAAAGCCAAATAAACCCCTTTCCCTCCAAGTTGCTTTGGTCACGATTTCTCATTATAGCAATAGAAACCCTAAAACAGAAATTGGTACCAAGATTGTGGGATATTGTTGTGATAGACCTGACCAGGATGTTTTGGGGAGGATTATGGAAGGACTTTGGAACTTTGGGCTGAAAAGGCCATTGAGTATTCAAAACTTGGTGAGCTGTTCTGTGGGAGTTTGGAAGATAAGAGTGTTGAGAGAAATGCAGATGATGGAGGCCTGGCTTGTGAAGTTCCAGAAGGATGTTTGAGAGTCACTTAAAAACACTTTTAGGATCACTGTATATTCTGAGTTAAGAATAAGTGGTTCTTGCCGGGCGGTGGTGGCGCACACCTTTAATCCCAGCACTTGGGAGGCAGAGGCAGGCGGATCACTGTGAGTTCAAGGCCAGCCTGGTCTACAAAGTGAGTCCAGGACTGCCAAGGAAACACAGAGAAACCCTGTCTCGAAAAAAAAAAAAAAGAAGAGACCAGCAACCATCTCCAAATGGAGATTCTTTGATGTTCATCATCTACTTGGTGTAGAATGGGGGGTGCTGTTAGGAGCTGACATATCTCAATATCAAAAAATCTTAAGTTAAGAAAACATCTTTGAGCCGGGCGGTGGTGGCGCACGCCTTTAATCCCAGCACTTGGGAGGCAGAGGCAGGCGGATCTTTGTGAGTTCGAGGCCAGCCTGGTCTACAAAGCGAGTCCAGGACAGCCAGAGATATTCAGAGAAACCCTGTCTCGAAAAACCAAAAAAAAAACAAAACAAAAAAAAAAAAAAAAAAAGAAAACATCTTTGAGTCATGCAAACATGTCACTTTGTTAGCTACTATGACAGTCTATCACAGATATTCTCTAAACTACCCAGTAATCAAGTTGCTAAGAGACAAGCAACATTTGCTTATCTAAATACAAGAGATGGATAGGGCATCTTCAAAAACCCCTAGAGATCTGCAGAATATGGCATTCAAAGATGTTATCTTAAATCAAGATTTTTTTTTTGATATCGAGACATATCAGAGCCTGACAGCACCCCCTATTCTACTCCAAGTAGAAGATAAGCATCGAAGAACCTCCACTGTAAGATGGTTGAATTAGTGGCAAACCTTTCTCTTGGCATGAAAAAACCCCTTGCACCAACTGCAGACAGACTGCTGTCCAAAAAGGACAAAACTTGGTAGCAGGGAAGTCGACAGCCTAACTCTGCCAAGACAGGGTAGGAAAGTCCTTCATAATCCCTGCTCTACAACAAATGTCTGTCAGAGAAACAGGACCCAAAGGCTGAAGATTGACGCTGGAATGTATGGAGAGAAAATGGGAACTGTCCAGGCAGTCATTGGTATGTTCTTTCTTAGTTTTGGAAGCTGCAGGCCCTGTACTTCCTATATAAGCAAATATATTTATCCCTCTCAGGTCTCTGAGGT
>CAJQZJ010032260.1:0-43139 GCA_907164525.1 Lophiomys imhausi
CTGTTTGGTGTTTTGTAAGCTTCTTGGATTTTTATTGGCATCTCTTTTTTCAGGTTTGGGAAGTTTTCCTCTATGAATTTGTTGAAGATATTTCCTGGACCTTGGAGTTGGGAGTCCTCTCTTTCCTCTACACCTATGATTCTTAGGTTCCATCTTTTCATTGATTCCTTGATTTCTTGGATGTTGTGGGTGAGAGATTTTTTAGCCTTCTCATTTTCTTTGGATGTTGTACTGATTTCTTCCACTGAATCTTCCATGCCTGAGATCCTGTCTTCCATCTCTTGCATCCTATTGTTGATACTCACATCCGTAGTTCCTGTTCTCTTCCCTTGGTTCTCCACTTCCTCTTTTAACTCTGACTGTGTTTTCTTTATTGTTTCTGTTTCTATTTTCATGTCTTGTATGGTTTTGTTCATTTTGTACATTTCCTTCTCCAGCCTGCTTGTTTTTGTATGAAAATCTTTCATGGCTTTTTCCTTTTCCTGTTCAAGCTCTGTCACCTTGGCTTGGAGCTCTTTAATGGTGTTGTTCCTTGTTTTGATTTCTAGAATTGTAGCTTCTTTTAATTCCTTCATAGATTTAAGTTCTTCTTGCAGGGACTCTATCACTTTCCATAATGCAGAATTATCAATGTTTTCATGTGTTTCTGTTGGTGTGTGGTCACCCGAATTGGATGTGCTAAGATGATTCTCCTTTGTTGGAGTCATAATTCCTTGATTTCTATTTTTTTTTTGACCTTTCACCATTGGATGCGTTTAGCTGTCTGTTTTCTGTGCTTGGAACCACAGTGGATGATTTGGTGCAGGGGACTAGTTACTTGGCTATCTGTCAGTGCTTACAGGGGGATTTCAAGGTCACTGTGGTTTTAATCACCTGAGGCACTGTGAGCTGGTGCAGCCTATTCCCAGGTTGTGAGTAATGGAACAGGATTGTTTCACTGCTCCCAATTCAGACTTACCTATGTTGCACTCTGAGTTATCAGCCTGTAATGGTTCTGATGGTATGGGCCTGTTTGCCCAGGCACAGATTCTGTGGGCTTTGTTTGTCATCATGGAGGCTGACAGGGTCTGGCTACACACCTAATATGTCTGGATTTTCCAGGATACAGCTATGGTCCCGATTTCTGGTTTCTCTCTAGGCTTCTCGCCACAGGGCTGGACTCTGTGCCTGATTCCCTTCCTGTCTGCGCTGCCACTGGTCCCGTGGGTACCCCAAGCCCCGGATCCTCCGGCTGCCTGAGTGGACCTCTTGTCCCAGCAGCTCAGCAGTGGGTGCACGCATCCCTGGCCCCGCCCACGCCTGTCTCTCTCCCCAGATGACCTGCCCTGTGTTCGCGGGGATTTGGCCCTGCCAGCTGTGCTCCCTCCCCAGCTGCGCTACCGTTAGTGTGCGGGATTCGGCCCCTCCCGCCCGCCTTTATGTTCCCAGCTTCCTGCGCTCTCTCGGAACCTCCTGCCCTCCGCTTCACGAGCGGCTCCGGACCACCCCCTGAGCCCCCTGTTTGTTCCTTGCTAAGCCTTCCACTATCTCGCAAAGTTTTTTAAGTGGGTATAAATTCAACTTGATGTGTGGGGAGCCCAATAGGCCAGCAATCTATGGCCAAGTGGACCCTGATTCTGCCTGCTGTAAGTTGGGATCGCTCTTACCAGGCTCCTCTCCAAATGGGAGATCCCGAATCCCGTGTTTAGTGGCTTCCGTGTCTGTGAGAGAAGGGGAGAGCCTTGCCCTGGGACTTTTAACAGTCCCTTGGGAGCTGTGAGTGTTCGGGGGGGGGGGTGTCTAGCCCCTCCGGTTTTTGCACAGTGCCCAATAACTGTGTTTTTTATGGGTCTTTTTTCCCCCCGCATTCAAAATGCATCAGTGTAGGTCGCCGCCATCTTGGCCCCCGTACTTTTTCTTCATTCATTCTTTAGAGTAGTTTACTTTCCTTCTTGGTTAAACATTTAATCCAGTGCTGCTATCTAAAAATCATCATTGTGTTAATTCTAATTATAAACTATCTTCCACATTTTTCAATACTAAATACTACTTTGTTTGACCAATTAAAAACTTGGATTTCTCTGCAGTAGGCTGTTTATGAGGTTGATTGTTCAATTGTACTGTCATCTCATTTTATAAATCAACATTTTAATTTGAGGCTTTCAGATATAGCATCTGAGAATGTGAACATATGAATAGTCTAATCAGCATTCATTATGCCATTAGGTATACAAAAGAAATAAAAAATGATGTAATTTAGTTAGAATTCACTCATTTTGTGTCACAAGTTGTTTTTAATGGCTTGTGTGAAGTATTGCTTCAATTCTATTTCCAAAACTCATAAGCCAGAAGTTGTTTTTATAAAGTACAATCGATTCACTTGTGCTGGAAATTTTCCAAGTGTGGTGTGGTATTTCCAGTCTGTACCTGATGTAATAATGATACTGGTGTTTAAGTAAGCAGTGCATCACATGAACTGATTTTAGTTCTAAAGCAAAGGCTGGCATCAGTAAATAGTCAAGTGCTCAGATAGTATTGGATATATAATTTCATTATTAAAAATAGCCACTGCTCAGGTAAAGGTGAGGGTATCAGATCCTCTTCTGTTTCAAATGCAAGGATTATTTAAGTATTTTTCTCTTAAAAGGGTATTAATAAAAATTATTAATTGTAAAATGACTTTTAATTATTTATAAGAGGAAAATTATCATAAGCTATATTTTACTCCTCATGTTTTCAGTTTAAACCACATTTGCCTTCATTAAAGTTTCAGAGTCTCTGCCTATCTCAGTTAGAAAGGTTGCTTGCTGTCAAACTTGACAACCTGAATTGATCCCTGTCACCCATACTGTAGAAACATAGAACTAAATATCTCCAGCTGTGCTCTGACTTCAAACACCATGAACACACATAAACACATAAAGACACACACATAAAAATAAAGACAATCAAATATTTAATTAATGAAAACATTTCAGAATTTCTCTGAGTATTTATTGATTATTCAAAAGCAGGCAACATAGGGTAGGCAACATATCTTGGCATTCATTTGCTGTTACCTGTTCTCTAACATGTGTAATCTGCAATCCTTTGACCCATTAGAATTATTGATTAAAAGTACAATTATTTATAATTGCTGGCCACTGTCTCATATTAAACTTGTTCATTGTCCTTTAGGATTTAACAGTATTTTTATCAGTTGAGAGACAGATGTCTAGCTAAGCTGTCACTCTACCTCTGATCTACACCTCAGCCTCCAATTTGTTTGTAAATGCCTGACATTCATAAGTGCATAGCACATGGTGATATTGACGCTATATATTTCTGGATCTCGTTTTCTGTTATGCTAATCCCAGTTGACAATTCCTGAAAAAAACTGAACTATGTCCCACCACCTGTGATATTACTTATGATGTTAGGTTGGGAACATACACTTTGACATACAATTACTGAATTTTAGGAGATAAACAAAAAGTAAATTCCAGGGAGAGACACCTGATTAATACAAAGATATTATAAACTTTTGTTTATACTTTTAGGTTTAATGGTACTATAGAATTTTATTTATGTTCTTATGGTCTGTATGATAAAATTTTTCTTCTGAATCATAATTACAGGTTAAAAATAAGTCCCTTAATTGGAAGGTACACGCCAGTGGTAAAGAGCTTGTCTACAACATATAAGCCTACAGATTTAGTCCCTAAACCAGAGGGGGAAAATTACTGAATACTGCATCAATGGCACCATAAGCATCAGTACTCCATTCAAATTCTGCATCAAAGATAATTAAATACAAAATGAGAATGCTGCTAAGATAAAGAGTTATAGAACTGGGAATGTCAAGAATTTGAAAACAATGAGTAAGCTAAATGCTAAGGTAGTTGTCCAACATGCAGAAACTCTTTAATCCTCAACACTGGATTGGGGGCTTTGCCCCTGCTTCGTGGGTTTGTAAGTGATTCAGAATATTGTTTACCACATTTTGAGTATGCTGTGACTTGCACATTTACTTTTGGTATCGTTCCTTACTCTAATCTTATAGTCCAGGAGCCCTGATCCGGTCTTAACTCCAATATAAGTTCCAATAAAGCTTCCTTTAGTTGATATTGAAAGGAATGAAAATTTTAGAGAACCCCTTTGGCAGGAGCCAGGCCAGCTAGGAACTTAGCTGATCATAAAAAGGGTGGAACGGAGAATGAAGGTCAATCAAGTCATGGACCCTGGGTTTCAGGAACTGGCTGACCACAAAGTAGATGGCGAAATTAGATTAGATTCATTCCTGAGAAAAGCAAGTATAGGGTGTGTTTTCTGCTGATTAACTAAATAATGAGTTGGTACTTTCCACTTGTGATTTCCCCCACCCCCTTAATTTGTGGTGCTCCCCTATAAAACCCTCGCCCCCAGGCTTCTAAAGGTCACAGCTCCTCTACCCCTGTGTGGGATATGAGTTGCATCCTCAGCGAACTGACCCCCCCCAAAAATAAACCTCTTGCAATTGCATCAAGATGGTCTCTTGCGAGTTTTTGGGTGGCCGTGTTATCCTGAGTGTCGGGTGAGGGACTTCCCTTTCTGGGGTCTTTCAATATCACTTGCCTCTTATTGATTTCTAACGGCAAAATGAGCTAAAGATACTCTTGTGTGTGTGTGTGTGTGTGTGTGTGTGTGTGTGTGTGTGTGTGTGTTTGCATATGTAACAAGACTTGCATAGGTTGGCCAATCCCAAATGGTCAGTCCTGGCCTCATGTACATATAAGCAACCCTACATGAACTCAATGCATTATACATACATACATACATACACACACATACACACACACACACACACACATAATCTACATTAACACACTATGTATGTATATGTAACAACAATATTTTAAAAAAGAAGAGGTCATGAATCTGGGAAGGAGTGGGAGGAACCTCGAAAGAGTTGGAGTGGTGATGGAGGGACCAAAGTGATTTAGATGCTGATACATGAAATTCTCAAAAAAAAAAAACAAAAAAAAAACAATAGATGTTATCTTGTAGATTAAACTTTAAAATAAACATTGTGCCTTCAAAGAACTGAAATGTCCTCTAACTATTCAAAATAAAATTCCTTTCCCCTCTGGTTGAACTGAATTTCCTACCTATTAATCAGCACTGGAGATTATGTGCTATGTTTTTCAGAATATTTAGATTTTCAGAATATTCAAAAATTTTTAGATTTCAGATATTCAGAAATGACTTGAAAATGTAGACATTTATGTACTTAGAAGAAAGGGCAATTGTTGATTTGATAAAAGCATGACAACAGGCCTTGTATAGGTTGGTCAATCCCAAGTGGTCAGTCCTTAAAGCCACAAAGTACTAGGAGCAAATATCAATAACACAAGGGCAAACTATCAGAAGTCTGGAATGGGGGAAGTCTCAAAGCTCTTAGGTTATATATCTTGATGTGAGCTGTGGAAACGGAAAAAGGTAGAGCCAAGATATCCAAATGATTTTTCTCAAATATGGGCATGTTTTATCCACCATGTTAAGCTTACTGTTTTCCTCCTAGTACAGCATTCATATCTTTTCTGTACTTTTGAGACAGATCTCAGATGAAAGGGTTTCAGTGAGATAGTGGTTTTCTCACTTGCTATAATTACTATTTTCTAATTTTCAAAATATTATAATTAAAGAAAAATGCCATAAACACCCAAGAATAATATTTGATAAGTTTTTTTCCACACTGGAGAATGGATGAGGGAATTTCTAGTTTTGAGCTTAAGTATCGTTGCTTACAGTTTGAGAAATCTATCCAGATGTATTTACTAAGATAATGCTAGTGGCCTGGAGCAATTTTGAATACAGAGTCTCATTTTTAATATCTTTCATGCATTTATTTTTTGATGAAAATTGTATCCACTTGGAGTAATCCATTCAATATCAATAAGCTTCATAACAGCAATGTGCAACTAACAGGTTTTGATTGACAGTGGATGACAAATTGTACTTCTTGTACCACAGATGCCAGTGAACATTCAATAAACAGAACAAGCTAGTTTATAAAAAAAGTATAGAAAAATTTTAAAATCCTTTCAATGTCACTTTAAATTTGAATGAAAAATACATCACATTTACATGAAGAAGTGATTATAAAAAATCTATAGAATATGTACATATTTGTTCATATGAATAACATCTTAAATGTTTCAAATACTTCACATATTTATGTGGAGCATTATTTGAGGACCCGTCGCATAAATATGTGTGCAGCTTAAAGTCATAAAATATGTGTGCATACTACATATGTAAATATATAGCAGAATTGAATTATTTCTGGTATTAATTCCCAAGGTAGGATCAATGATTAGGAATGACCTTTTACTCATATAGGAATAATTTTATTTTCAGAAAGAGATTGATCTTTAATACACAGAAAGGATTCTATTCTCCTTCCATGTTTTCTCTAAACCTTAGATTTTGTGCATTTGGCTTTCCTTTCTTTTACAGCACCAGTCTCCTGAGATCCACAAGGAGAGGAAGGTAAATCATCAGTCAATATTTAGACCTGGATATTCTTTTGATTAATGGAAGAGCCAGGTCTCCAAAGGCATGTGGAATAATGCCACAGGTTTCTTCAGCTCCACACAATCGAAATTTTCATAAGTAACTGTGGCTCCAACTTCAGAATTTTTTACTACACCTACCCGGCAGCTAATGCTAACTCAAGTACCTTGTTAACATTATGTACTTCAATACTCATTTAACACGTTTTTATATTATGATCCTAGATATTTCAAGTAGTCATGGAAAATGTACATATTCAAATGTTGCTATTTATTGTTTGAAAATAGTAATAAAATTATAGTTTGTCTAAATGCCAGTCTAATTACTTAAAAATCTATGAAGCTAATACTTCTATATAAACAGATTATAGCTTGGATAGACATGGAATGGTTGTTTTCCTGCCTGTGATAGATGATATGACTCATCAGATGGAGAGAACCCAGGAGAAACAAAAATTTTTAGCACAATGTGAGCTTATAATAGAGTGATAAACTTAAGAAGATTCAGTTTAGTTCCTAAACTAATTTATTTAGTGAGATGTCAATCCACGAGTTGTGTAATTGCCTCATATTATCAACTGCTCAGGATAATTTATACATAGTTCCTCCATCCTAATAAAGTGTATATTTGCTGTGAAAAACTACTGCCTCAGTTGTGCCAATTACTAAAACTTAGATAATTTTGCATGAAATCTTCAGTGTCTGTGTCAAAATGAAGTCCAACTTCCTCAGGGTCAGTGGTGGTTTGCCTGTGAGATGTCTCCCACAAACTCATGCATTTGAACACTTGATTCCTAGTTGGTGGCACTGTTTGGGAAGATGTAGGTGTGTAGCTAGCCTTACTGGCAGAATTGTGTCACTGGGAGCAGGCTTTAGGAGCTAATAGCCTGTCCCTGTTTCTAGTTTCCAAGCTCTGCTTCATGCTTGAAGTTGAGGATGTGAGCTATTGAATTCCTGCCATGCCGCTGCTTGCTGATATGCTTCCTTACCTCAGTGGGCTCTTATCCTGCTGACTCCATCCATAAGCAGAAATAAACTCTCATTCAAATTGCTTTGATCATGGTGTTGTATCACAGCAACAGAAAATGTATTGATGCGGGGTCGACCCTTACTTCTTGGTGACTGGAGATCTTGGTTTTACTAATATGTTGTGCAATAACAATGAACGGAAAAGAGGTCATGAATCTGAAAGACAGTAAGGGTTTGGGAGGAAAATATAGAAAGGGGGACTTACTGTAATTATATTTATACCCTCAAAAATCATTTTTAAAAAGTTTGAAATTCTGTGATGCTGGAATTACGATTGTGAGTTTTTGTTTGTTTCTTTGCTTGTTTTTGTTTCCTTTTAATTAGGCATAAGGGTACATACATATATATCTCCTCTGTGTACACTGACAGCTAAGAGTCTTTTACTTTACTTTATTATTACTGTTGTATATTGTTGACTAAGTACCTATAATCTATAGCATATCAGGTACAGAAAACAATAACATGCAAAAGAAATCTAAAAGAAGTAGCATCAGTCTTTTCTTTTTTCTTACCCTGTCTATGTCATATCAATTAGGAAGTAAAACAAAAGCAAGGGTATTCTGGGTTTGGTGGAATAGGAACAAGGGCAGATAAGAAAAAGCAAAAATAATCCCGAGCAGGGAAATAGTTTTCTACTTCAGTTAAGAAAAACAGGTGTGGAGATGTTGGGTGAAAAAGAGCCAGCTCTGAGCCCCAGCAGAGAGCCCATCACCAGCTTGGCAAGCAATCGGGCTGATTCCGCTTTGCCTCAGGCTATTTCAGCTGCTCCTGTAGCATCATGTCTAGTACATGCTAATCTATTATTTCGGTCTTGGTTGGCATCTGCGCTTTCTTTCCAGAATTCCCATAAGCTATTGCAAATTCACATGACCATCTCACATCTAGCCATCTCAAAATGTTAGTTCAAAAAAAACTGTAAGTTCCCATTGGTAGTTGGCTGGTGATATAAGCAGATGACTAGACAACTGTAAGTCTCCTCTAGAAACTAGTAAATATAACATGCTAAGAAATTATAAAACTCAAAAACAAAACAACAACAAGAACCACTGTGGAGATCTGATATTACCTTCTTAGTTTGATTAAAAAACAAACAAATAAACAAACAAAACTGGCCTTATTACCTGGCAACATGGTAGAGTCCTCTTCAGGTCTCTCATTTCCAGGATCCCATTACACATTTAGTAAGATGAAAACAAAAAAGAGGTGTGGATTGAAGGGTGTGGTGTAGTAAATTCTAGGGGTGTGGTGCTTCCTTAAGTGCTCCAATATACTGGGAAATTTAGGGGTGGTGCCATCTTAGCTTATGCTATGTGATTATTTTAATCAAGTTTGTGTTAAAGTCACATGATCTTCAGGATTTTGATAGTGTCACTACCCAAGATGACTTTCAAGTTGTATGGTTGCCACCAACTTGATGATGTTACCAACCAAAATGCCAACAAGCCCCATGGTTATTTTTGTTCCTGGCAAGCTTAGATTCACGATAAAATGAGCTCATCATCCATCATGGTACAAGTGTCCTGTGGGGTCCACACATCCTAAAAATTAAATATGAATAGTTACCCCCTTTATTTTTTCTAAGAAAGTACCCTTAAGTATGTAACAAGATACAAAAGTAAATAAACAGAGGAAGGAATATCCATGGTCTCAACCTAAAGAGAGGAAGTTCTCATGTCTTACAACTAGTTATACATGTGAACAACAAGCAACATCATCTGGATGGTTTTTCACCTATCTTTCCTTGGCTACTAGGTACTAGTTCTTGCTAAAGTAGAAATCCACAATAGAATTAGAAATAAAGAGGAGTATTACGAATGTCCATATTTGGTACTTACTTTAGTATAACATGGAGACCACAGAAAAAGATATTGTTGGCACCATTTTGTCTCACTCCAGCACAGCTAATGCTGAGATCAGACAAATATGCAACAGTGTTGGCTGTAGTTTATGTCCCTTAGAAACCAGCTTCTTAAAACAGTTAATCTTGATTTACAATTGTAGTAGCTTCGTGTAACACTTCTACTCACTTAGGAAAACAACTGCCTGGAAATTTAATGGCCAAAAGCAATGTTGGACCTAATCACACTGAGTAGCTCTTTATATTCCTCCCTTCCCCAAACCTAATCCAAAGGGGAAGAAGTGGAAAGTTAAAAGAGCAGAGGATATTATACCCAGAAAGAAGATAGGGAGGTAAACATGAGTTGTGTAGTACTTTTAGAGTTCAATCCCCTTATTAGGTGTAGAGAAGTTTATGTTGAACAAGGTTGTGGTGCCTCTGTGCCTGCTAGCTGAGTTGTTTTCACCATGTCTGGGTGATTCTGTTTTTTTGTTTCCTGGAGCAATTTAGTCTGATTATTTACCCATCTGGTCCTTAAATTGGGAGGCCCTTAGAGGCCCGGTTCCCATCCCTAAGGAGATGATTTCTTGCCTTCCATATTAGTACTTCACTTTCAAACAACCTCTAAATATTCCAACAATCACTGAGTACTTTGCTATTTTTCATTTCATTTCTCATCTTGGTCTATACACAGAGATGCCTGTTAGTCTTGCTCCCTGCCTGGGTCCTTCCTTATATTGCTGAGAAACTTTCAATCCACAGATTATTAGTAAACTCAGAAAGTCTTCAATCTAGGATTGTGGGTGCCACAGTGACAAATAGGTCCCATATCTGCCCCCTCTATGGGAAAGAATGTGAACCCTCTCCTGGATAAATTTGAAATTCAGAATAAACTACCAAATTTTTGGAAAGGAATATTCTGTACCACACAAAGAAATACACAAAGAAAGCAATGTTAAACCAGCAAGGCAATTTCATTTAGTACAGTTTGTGTGCTATGATCCAAATGGGGCCAATAACACACCTGGGTGGGAAGTACAGTTAGTTTTTATTTTAATTCAGTTAACGAGTATGTCTCATCTTATTGGTGGGTGCTCAATCTCCCACTGACATAGGCATCTCACTATCTGATATGATTGGCTAATTCAAAATCAGCATGAAGAGAAAGGTGTAATAGAGTCCATGCTCCAGAAAATCCAAGGCTTGAGCAAACAAACATATAGACAAGAGTTTCATAAGATTTAGAAGTTTTATGGAATATTTGCCTTTGCCAGTCTTTGATAGAAGAAAGTTTCTCATACACTGGTGTTAGAATATGGAGAGAACTAATTGAAAAAAGAATTGGATATTATACCACGAGGAAACAATTCCTTCAAGTTTCTCAAGCACTATTGATCCTCAGGGATATACTCAAAGATAGTTATTATCCTGAAGTATTATTTTAAACTCTGTAGTTCTGTACACAATCATCTAATCTCACAAAGATGACTCCTTATTGAAGTGTCATCTAGCTTGAAAGAAATAGTTCCTCTTTACATGCTATGCTAGCTCAAGTGCATAATTTACAAAGGAATGGCAAAAGCTTGTTCAACCATTCAATGCTGTTCCACCTGGGTAATTGTAATTAGGAGGAGAAATTTTTGATGAAAGTTCTGCTATGAGTTTCATTCACTCCTCTATTCATGAAGAGGAATATGAACTACCAGCTCCACCTCTACACTGGTAAAAGAAGCATTTAACTTAGCTGGTGAAGAGATTAAATTTTGACCTATGTGAGAGGAAAGCATCCTGCCACACACTATAGCCAGTTACTCCTATCTAAATAACTAAAGCAATTTATTCCCACTAAGAATGAAAAAAAAAATCTCACTCTGAATGACCGCATAAGTATGTTCTCAACTGTAAGGAAGATCATTTGCATAACATCACCAGAATCTAGTAGGTTCTCAGTTAACTCAGAAACCACAGTCAAATACTGACAGAAGTACCACTATTCTTTTTTTTTGTATGTGCCATAATTTATAGTTTATTTAATTAACCATATGATAACAGTTATTATAAGATTGTATACAAATTATCCTGGAATGTTCTTTCTACTAAAAAAAAAATCACTTTTTCATAAAAGCTAATTGTTTGCCAAGGCAGAAATAAGTTTTAGTATATTTGCCATTCTTTTTTGTTTGTCTGTTTTTCTTTTTTTTTTAATAATTTATTTTTTATTTCTTCAAGTTACATCTCAATCACAATCCCCTCCCTACTCCCCCCTCCAGTCCCACACTTCCACCCTCCTCCCCCCCAGCCCCCCCCTCCTCCTCCCTTCTTTTTTTTTTTTTTTTTTTTTCAGTTTAAGGTATTTATTTTTCCCCCCAACAGCTCTCCCTTTCAGTCCAAATAATGGTTCTTTTTCTTATAACTATAAATACAATACAAAACAACAGAAATAAATAGGCCACGATTATAAGAGTTATATGGCTTAGCATACATTCCCAATGTCCAGTCCACATGTATTTGGCACCTGACTTTAACATTCTATCTAACCATCTCCATGAGTTTAAAGTTCTATATCTAACTCAGCTTTCATACTAACTTGCCTCATAATTTTAAAATGGGTTTTGGAGGTTAGACCCAGGGACTTCTCTCTTTTGCTTTTCTGTATCCTCCTTTCTCTCCTATATAGGAGTGAACAGACTTGAGAAAAATGGGACATAGACATAGTATAGGAAAGAACAAGAAAAAAGGACAGATTATTGAATATAGCTTTATAACTTTGTATACTGATACAAAATTAATATTATATTTGGCTAAATTGGTATTGATCATTGTATATTAATGCAAATTTAAGATTGTATAGGGCTACATCGGTATTGATCTTTGTATATTGATACAAAATTAAGATTATATTTGGCCACAATGGTATTGACCCTAGTATATTAATGTAAAATTAAGATTGTATTGAGCTACATCGGTACTGATCTAACTTTGTTTTTAACAGCATCTTATTATGTAGCTCTTGCTAGACTGGAACTCACTATGTAGATCAGCCTAGCCTTGAACTAACAAAGATCTACGTGATTTTTCCTCCCAAGTGCTGGGATGAAAGGGTGAGTCATAATACTCAACATTTTAATTGATATTTTTAACATTTTACATTTTTATAGATTTTTTAACATTTTAATGATATTTTTCCTTAAAAGAAGGATCAAGATACTGACATCTAAACCAAGTAATATAATAGTTAATGAAAACCCAGAACAAAAGATAAAACAAAACAAAACAAAAAATCTAAGTTCTACTAACAAGGTTCTTAGAACTCTGAAAATCTAAGATATCTTAGTAAAAACCAGTATGCACATTTTTATATTATTGAATATATATATGTCCACTAATTTAAAAATTCTACTAAAAACAAATTTATTATTTCTATTACCAATGTAATACAAATGAACTACCTTTAAGAGAGTACTTATTTACAACTGGCTATTTCATAATGTTTCAGATACAATTTAATAGAAAAAAATGATTATGTCTAGATTTTATACTTGAGAGAAAGATTATGACATTATAAATCCTCCTATCCCAGATGTGCTTAGATACTCAGGATCTAGAAATATTTACTAGGTTATTTATATTAAATTTACTTTTGTTTTTAGAATTAAGTTTTTATTATTGGAGGGGAGCACAGCATGAGGTAAACATAGGAGCACCTGTGTGCCAAGTCATATGTGCAGAGGCAAAGACAGCGTTATAGGGTAAGTTCTTTCCTTCCGTCTTCACATGGGTTCTGTAGATTGGAACTCAGGTCCCAGGCTTGCGTGACAAGCACATTTAACATTAGAGTCATCTCCTGCACTGGTTCTAACTTCAGCTGTCTTTTCATAGTATTCTAGGAGGATCTATAAAGCCCTGAATTTAGACAGAGTTATTGACAGTGGTTCTATGTGATGAGTTTCCTTGTGGATATTGACTGTATATAACACAATGCTTCTTTGGTCTCACTCCACTGTGTAGGTTCAAAAACATGTGTACATTAACTGGGTATTTTAATTGTATACTGAGTGTTGTAAATTCAGGCATTTGCCTTGGGGAGTAGATTTTGCTTAATTAGATTTACAGGTTGATGGAGTCACATTATTCAATAACAATCCTAGGAAGAGTAAATGCTGGATTGCAGTATCTGCTTAGCAATCCTGACATTCCTGACCCTCTAACACACTACTTTTAAAATATATTTTTTATTTGTTCTATTGATTTTTTGATTGTCTGTGTAAAATTTAAATGTAGTATAAATATAAGCTGAGATTTTATCTTAGCCTTTACAAAAAAGATTGTTTATAACAATATAAAATATATTTTCTCCACTCAATTGCTATGTTGAAGCTATTGAAATAAACAATTATTTTATAATTAAATGTGGGAAAATATTTTGTCTAATTCATTAATCTTTGGAGGAGGTAAAGATACATATTTCAAAGCAATCATAACTAAAAAAAAATTTGTTTCCTGGAGCAATCTTTCTAGATTATTCTTAAATAATAAACAGTAGTTATTCAGCTTCCATTATTTGGTAGATATTTGAATTTATGGCAGAAAACACAAGAAAGAAATCAAAGTCAATATTTGAAGGCACCACTTAGCTTTAAGGGATATATTTCTCAGTTCCCTTTTGGAAGAGAGTTAGTGCCCTTGAATAACTAAATGACTAGTTTGATTAATCTCTATATTGTTTCAGTGCGGAGTTGTAATTAGATTTTATTATTTACTCATAGATGTACTCTTGGCCAAGTAAAGTCATCTGACTTTCCCTGAGTTTTTTCTCTTTTTATTTACTATTTATTTATATATGAGTACAGCATTTATATCATTTCCATCCCTTTCTCGTCCCCATTTAAATGTACCCATGTCTTCATTATGTCTTGAATTCATGACTGCAGTGGAAATTTAATCCAGCAATATGGCAGCTGGGATCATATCCAAAGACCTTCAAGACCTGTGTGATCTGACTGGAATGGATACATGATCCTAGTATACACTGTTAATGCCAAACAATGAAGATAAATTAGTTTGTAGAGAAGGAAGCACCCATGTTCAAAAGTGATGTATCAAAAAAGATTTGACAGGATAGGATATGCCCAACTCTCACAAGAACTTGGAGGAAAGAGAGGCTTCTCAAGATCAACAAAACAAACCAACCTAGTCCCCTAGAGGCTTAGAGACTGAAACACGAACCAAAAAAGAAGAAAAAAACATACTTAGACTAGACCTAGACCCCCCATGCATATATAAATGTCATGCATATATAGATGATAGACAACTTGGTCTTCATACAGATCCCTTAGCAAGTGGAGGAGGGTCATGGTCTTAGTCATGGACTCTGTTGTCTTAACTGGGCTGCCATGTCAGGCCCCAGAGCATTCATGTGACTGATGAACTTATGGTGTTTGATATATGCCCCCCTCGCCTGAGGAGAATGATAGGAGGGATAAGGGTAAGAGAGTGGAAGGGTGGGACTGGGAGATCTGGAGGGAGGGGTCTGTGATCAAGATGTACCTTGAATAAATAAATAAGTAAATGTTGAAGAAAGGAGAGAAAAGTATAGAGAGAAAAAAGAGAGGATACAATTTTACTCAGATAGTTTTGCAGAGAGAGACGGGATGAAGAGAGAACAAGCTAGACACAGGTGAATCCAGAACTAGCCAAAGAATGAGAGGTAGCTAGAAGATTAGAAGAGACAGACTGCTAGAGTCAGTTTGAGGACAAGCAGAACAGTTCTGTCAGAGGCCAACAGAGAAGCCATTTTGAGTTAGTCAGCTTGGAGAAGTTTTTGAGCCAGAACAGCTGAGTTGAACCAGCCAGGTCTTGATTGTATTGCATGGAGGCTAGAAGCTTCGAGGACTAGGCCTAGGTTAACATAAGGAGTTCAGTAAGTCTCTGAGACAACCATTGCATCACAAAGATAAAAGTTACATTTACACATGGCCTTTTTATTATTATTATTATTATTATTAGTGCAAATGTGTCCCATTTTGTGTTGTTCATATCCGCATGTTTAGGCATGAATACTTGGTCTCTGTCTCCCCCCCTCTCCATCTCTCTGTCTCTCCATCTGTCACTCTCCAGTCATCCCTAAGTTCCCTTATCTATGTTACCATGTTAACTGGTGGTATAATTTTGTCAGTCTATTCAGGCATCCATGCTGATGAGATATCATGGGACAGTTTCATGTCATAGTAGAAGACACTGTGTCACAGTATCATATTTGGTTCTGGTTCTCCAGTTCTCAAATTTGTTCTGTTCTTCCTTCTGCAATGCCTACTGAGCATTAGGTGGAGGGCTTGTCTTGTAGACTAACCAACTGGGTTGGAGTGGGAGCCACATGTTCATTTATCATTTGTATTTTGACCAGTTGTGGATATACAATAGTCTCCATCTATTGCAAAAAGAAGCTTTTTTGATAAGGGGTGAGAACTACACTTCTCTAATTACTACAAATATATCTTATTTCTAAGAATCTACCAGAGACCAATTCAAAGTATTTGGAACTAATTTTCTTGTCTGAAGATATTTAATGACAACCTAATATTGACTGATATGTGGTTATTAGTGACCACTTTTATGTAGGTCTGCAATGAAAGAGAGTAAGTGAGGCACAAAGAAATACAAAATGTGCAGCTTGCAAATAAAGAACAAGGTTTGTTCGGAAACAGATGAGGAGAGGCCTGAAACAGAATGGAATGAATCAAATTGTGTCCTCAGGACAAGAACCCACCCAAGTAATCCTGCAATTTGTAAAAGGAAAGGGCCCAAGGAAGTCTGTGGTCCTAAGAAGCACAGTAAATGAAAACCTATGCAAATATAATTCAAGGAGGAGGCAAGACTCCATTCTAAGCAGGCATTCAGACTTGGTGGCATCTGTCACATTGCTCTGTCTTTAAAGTCATAAATAATACCAAAGTAAAGGAGTCATGGAATATTTCTCTGTGGTTATAGAGAAATCTGTCATGTGGTAGGGTAGTTCCTGCATGCAGGCACATAGAAGCCATTACATGAAGATGGGACAATAAAGCCTACATTGTATTGGAGACTCCAGAATGTTGAAGCTACCAAAGCCATGGGGTGCTTCCCAGGGATAATTGCAAACTGGGAGTATTACTAACCTAAGGGAGAAAAGTTTTAGTCAGAAAATCTGGAAAGGAAAAACCATCTAAGCCCTTTGACTTTTGATATAGAACTACAAGATTTAGAGTTTTCACAGTTGGGTTTTGGTTTTGTTTTGGTCTAGTGTTTTCTCCTTACACCTCAATTCCTCCCTTTGGCAATGATAATGTAGACTCTGTGCCATTGTATGTTGAAAGTAGGTAGTTTGGGGTTATTTGTTTTTGTTTTTTCTTTTCTGATTTTACAGTTTATTATAATTAAGAGATTGCCTTGAGTCTCAGAAGAGATTAAGAATTGGGACTCTTAAAATGTGAAGACTTCTGGGGACATCTGAACTTGAACTAAATTAATTTTATACTATGCTATGGCTACAAGTCTATGGGGAAGTAGATTGTAATGTTTGAATGAGAATTCAACATTAGCCTCATATATTTTTGGTGCCTCTTTCCCAGTTGGTTTGGGAAAGAGACACACAGAAAAACTGTGTTTGAAGCCTTAGTAGCTGTAGCCTTAGAGAAGGTGGGCTCCAAGGGATGGACTTGGAGGCTTCAAAACCCTATGGTATTCCCTGATAGTTCTCTCTGCTTTCTATGTTTGGATAAGGATGCAAGGTTTCAGTCATTACTCCAGCATTATGCTTGCCTCCCTCTTGCCAAGTGCCCTAACATATTGGTCGTGTACTCACCCTCTGAAACTTTAAACATCAGTTAAATTATTTCTTCTGTTAGCTTCCTTGCTCACGGTGTCTTAGCACCATGATAGAAAAGTAACTAAGGCTTAGATATTTAGAACATAGTTTAATGGTTAATATTTATTGGTCCTGTTGATATGTAAAGTTCTAAAGTAACTGCAACATTTACTTCTCCAGTAAGTAATGATGGGGTGATGTTATGCATTCTAAATGTTAATTAATTGGTGGGGCTTGCTGTCTGTTACTTACATTGTCTCTGATTGGTTGAATAAATGCTGAGGCCTAAGATTGGGCAAAGACAGAGTTAGGCAGGACTAAGGTGCTTGGACTTCAGAAGCCTAGAGTAGCCGGAAGAAGAAGCTTCCAGTAGATGGGTAGAAGAGCCTTGAAGACAAGCAGCAAAGAGCAGGAAGGAGGACACATGGCATGGGATAGAGAAAAGCACATCACTCCACATGGCCTGGAACATTGACCTAGCATGGAGAATAACAGACCAAGGGGACATATGTATACATGGGGTCGTATTTGGGAAATACAATCAAGAGATGGGCTAAGATTCCTCAATCCAGGCCAAGTCTTGTTAAAATGCATGTGGTGTCTCTGTGTTCGTTTACAATGGCTGGTTAAAGATTAACAGCTGCCAGCCAATTAATGATAATGTAAATACTGGTAAAAATTTTAATTAATTATTTCTACAAGGTAGCAAGTGTTCTTGTCATATGAGATATACCATGGTACCTGATAATGGTATACAACTGCAGTATATGAAAAAGTAGCCATAGATGACACCTGGACAAATTGGTGCACTATGCACAAATAAAATTTTATTGTGAAAAGCAAATGTCAGGCTCCATTTAGTCTAAAAGTCATAGTTTTATGACCCATGAAACAGTTAATAAACTACCAAACCAATCACTATTTTGTTACCTTTATGATTTTTTTTTACTATGTGATATTATTGTCTTTAGTAATTGTAAGCTATGGTTTTTGAGCTAATATCCCATATATTTTAAAACTGGTCTCAAAATTTCCATGTAACTAAAGATAACTATGAAGTTGTGACCCTCCTGCACAGTACTGGAATTCAGATGTGCTTCACATGCATAATATATGTGATGATGGACTTAGTGCTAGGTAGATAAGCATGCTGCTAATTGAACTACAGACTGATGGGGGGGAGGGTAATATTAATATGCACAAAAAGCAGAAGCAATCAAACAATTAAATTATTGTCTATATACAAAAATTTGCCTAAAGAAAGTTTACAGTCATGCAAAGAATAAAATTATTATAAATACCTTATAACAAAAGAAAAGCAAAAATCACAGTGTAAACTTTTTTTAGTGTATGATATGAATAAAATTGTGTATATGGTAAATACAACAGAAAAATCACATTGTGCTATTTTTTAAATTTATTTTTTATTTCTTCAAGTTACATCTCAATCACAATCCCCTCCCTACTCCCCCCTCCAGTCCCACCCTCCCACCCTCTTCCCTCTCAAATCCCCATCCTCTTCCCTTTTTTTTTTTCAGTTTAAGGTATATCTTTCCCTCCCAACAGCTCCCCCTTTCAGTCCAACAAATGGTTCTTTCTCTTATAACAATAAATACAATACAAAACAACACAAATAAATAGGCCACAATTATGAGAGTTATATGGCTTAGCATACATTCCCAATGTCCAGTCCATATGTATTTGGCACCTGACTTTAACCTTATACTATCTAACCATCTCCATGAGTTTAAAGTTCTATATCTGACTCAGCTTTCATACTAACTTGCCTCACAATTTTAAAAACATCTTCTTAGATCCAGAACACCCTCTTGATTCCTAAACAACTCAAAATTTAACTATGAGACTCTAGCTGTCTATACTTCGACCACCTCAGAGATCTGAGACGGATAATATATCTGATTATATAGGAAGTGCAGGGCCCACAGCTTCCAAAACTAAGAAATGACATACCAGTGGCTGCCTGGACAGTTCCCATTTTCTCTCCATACATTACAGTGTCGATCTTCAGTCTTTTGGCCCCGTTTCTCTGACAGACATTGATTGTAGAGCAGGGGTTATGAAGGACTTGCCTACCCTGTCTTGGCAGAGCTAGGCTGTTGACAAGTTTTGTCCTTTTTGAACAGCATTCTGTCTATAGTTGAAGCAAAGGGTTTTTCTTGCCAAGAGATAGGCTTGCCACTAATTCAACCATCTCCCACTGGAGATTCTTCGATGCTCATCTTCTACTTGGAGTAGAATAGGGGGTGCTGTCAGGAGCTGACATGTCTCAATATCAAAAAAAATCTTAAGAGAACACTGTGCTGTTTTTACATGAAACAGAAGTCAAGTCAACAATCTCAACATTTCTCTTTTAAAATATTTTGTTGGTGGAGACATCATATTATTTGCCCATGCAAAGACAAAGAGGGACAGAGAGGGATGGAGGCAGGGAGAGGGAGAAAGAGAGAGCAATGAAGCAAACACTTGATTTTTTTTTTCTGTCTTTGGCTGCTCAAAGTCAGTTTCTTTATCTTTTTCTGTCTTTATAACTCTAATATTTTCAGAATCAAAAGGTACCTACAAGACTTGTGTTTCTTAATTTAAGTTGTATTGCCACAGATTCCATTATAATGCAAAAAAGTTGTTTATATCAATCATAGCCATTTCTAAAAGCCTGGACTTAACAATCTTTTACTTTCCACCTTCCTTTGCTGAGCACATCTCCTTCTCTTTTTTGGAAACCAATTCCTTTGTGACAATAAAAACATTATTGTTTCTTGCTGTCTTTCACTAAACAAAATTTCACCCTGTGTTTTTTAATTCTTCATTGAAAAGAATCATAGTCTTCCACTGTGGGAAACTCTCCTACCCAGAAACTGTTCTTCCAGTTCTTTACTGAGACAGAAAATGAAGTAATAGTTTCTAGACTGAAAACAACATTGCCTTTCTTGTGACACCTTCTTCCAAAAAGAAAAGCAACTCTAACAAGAGTATATAGTATGATTAAATACTAGAAGGGGGGGGGTGTTAAGTTGATGAAAGAAGGATAATAAATTTACACATCATTAGTAAATGCCTTATGGTAGACAGAGTTAAAGCTTTCATGAAATAATGAGAAAGATAAAAGATTGAAAAATATACAGTAAGTAGAAATGCCCTGTGCTGATAAAGGTTTAGTACTGATGATGCTGATGAGATGAGTCTGGTGGGATTACAATGACACATATTTTGAAAATACTATGACTATAGGGATGGTGGTAGTGTAAATTAGATAACTAGAATTACTCTAGTTGTCTGTTCTTAGAATATTCTTCGCTATTCAAACCTTTTATTATTTTCTCTTTTTCCTTTATTCAAATAGTTTTTTATATGAAATATTCTGATTAAGGTTTCCCTTCCCACAAATCCTCCAAGATTCTCCAAAACTCACCTTCTATCCATATTTATTTTGTTTCTGTCTCTCTTTAGAAAATCCATCTAAAGAATAATAATAAGATAAAGCAAAAACAAACAAATCAGAATAAGAAAAACCAGTCAGAAGAAAAAAGAGCCAAAGAAAAACACAATAAACACATATTCACAAACACAGGAATTCCATAAATACAAAAAAAATCTACAAGTCATAATACCTAAAGAACTAATACAGAAAAACAAAAAACAAAACAAAAACTCTAACAAGCATTATGAGATAAGGAACCTCCAATGATGCCATTGGTTTTGTTTTGTGTTGGCCATTTATTGTTGGTTGTATGATCTTCTCTTAAGAGTGGGCTATATCCCCAGGGAGATTCCATTGGAGAAAACTAATTTTTCGTTTGTGAGTTGTTATCAATTGGAAATAGATTCTGAGTATTTCTATTTTTACAATCTACCATTAAGGTTTGTTTGGCAATTTTGTTTTTGTTTTGTTTTCTTTACAATTAGCAATTTTATTCTCTGCTCCTTTACTTATGGTAAAACCTCTCTGTTTGAACCCTTACTTATTTCTTGCCTTTTCTGATAGACCAAATCATAGCTGTACTAGTAATTCTAAATCTCTCGTTTGCTTCAGAATACATACATAACAGTTCCTTGTCATAGGAGCTTTATAAACACCTCTTGAATTAAGAAATATCCCATTCAGTTATCCCAATACAGATTGTTAAAAGCTAATCCATAACCTATATGCAATTCACTGGTACCTAATACATTCATTCATTCCTTCTACTTCACTTTTTTGAACCCCTAAATCCTGAAGGATATTCAATTGAAAATTTACCACTTACTGGTAAGAGTCTTAGGGCTTTCATGCCTTATGTACAAAACATTTTCTGTGAGTGTGTTTTTGAGGATATAAGAATACATCACACTGAACACAAAAAGACTTTGTTTCCTGAATTTTAAAGCCTGGAAAATATGACAGGCTACACTAGAATAGAATGAAAAGCTTTGCTATTTTGCACCATTAATAGAAAGTCATTATTCATGAATTTTGCTGCAGAAGTCATATGAAACAGCACAGAAGTATCTCTGTTGTCTCAGAAAAGTGAGGCTATTGTTTCAACAGAGCCTTTGTACTCACCGTCAATGTACAAACCTTGAATTTTAATCTTCATTAACTGTGGGATATAAAATGTAAGCTTTCTTTGTCTTCAAAGACTGATTTTATGCAAGATTCAGTACATGCACCATAATAATTAGAAGTTGCTCATGACTCTTAAGTAATGCTTTTGAAGTGTTGCTACTAAATGAGTGTTTTTATTTCTGATCCACATGGAACAACAAAAAAAAATAATCCTATGCTAGTGGTAATTATTTATACCATTTGGTCACTGAAAAAATTCAGACTGGGGAATTTATATCGAAATAACCTCTGCTTTCTATGTAAACAAGCATCTAACAATAAAATACTAGATTTTGCTAAATTAAATGTAAACAAAAAGTTTTCTCTCATTGTAATCTCTTGTAGCATTATGATAGAATTTTTTTTAAGTGCTTAGTTCAAGGAAGGAGCTTGATTGAGAAGGTGTTTGAGAGAACTCCTGATCTTTTCCTTTATATGTGATTGTAGGTTATGGCTGTAGTACATCTAACAGAGGACTAAAATTAGAGGCCCTTACAGGTCTGTATATATATTATGTTACAAATTTAACACAGCCAATCATACTAGAAGAAAACATCATGAAACTAACTTATTTTATTTTTTACTTTTTAAAAATAAATTTTATCATATGGTTAAGTCATAAAACATGGTATTTCATGATGCACCTATGTGTGTGTAGTAAAATGATGACAATATTGGAGCAAAATATTGGGTTCAACGTTTCACAATTACCCATCACCCCATGCTAAATGCAGCTACATTCCACTTATTTAACAAAGTTCCCAAGGTTGAGACATTATTATGGGCTACAATCCTCAGCATTGTAGATTAAACTGGGGAATTCTTGCCTTATCTATTATATAAATTCATACATATAAACTGGTATTCTGGTAGTCTTAGAGAACATTTAGAGAAATAATATTTACTATAATACACAAAATGATATATTTACATGATAATTAATCTGCTTACTTTTAACAATATTTTGTCCTTTGTATCTTTTCATTAGTATATATTAATTTTACAAAACAACGGTTTCATGTAACACTGTCACATATGCACATGAATGTAGTTTGATCAAGTAAGTTCCATTATTAGCTGCTCTTCTTCCCCTTCACACATCCTAATTTCTCATCCAAAATGTCTAAGTTCACTTGAACTGTCATGTACTTCATTAAAATCTAAAGTATGTTTATGGGAAAAAGCATTCAGTACTTTAATGTGTGAGGGTGGTTAATTTGGCAATATAATTTCCAGGCCTACTTACTTTCCTATAAATAATATATTTTTCATTCTTTTTCAGGACTGAAGAGTATTCAACTATGTGAATATACCATATTTTGTATTATACATTCATCCACAATGGATGCTTTGCTTCTTTTTCAGCTGTTGTGAACATTGCTGTGATAAATGTGAATATGAGAGTATCTATATTGTACAGGGATTTTAATCCAGAAACATGGCTATTCTGTAAGTAATACAGACATGCCTTTAGCACAAACATTTAATCTCTCTGGCTGGAATACAGACACTACTTTAGTACACATGTTTAATTCCAAACAGTCAAGGTAAAGTTACTTTGTAGAGAAGAAAGTTTGAAAGTGATGTCTAACAAAATGGCAGCCTGTAGATTGGGAAAAGATCTTCATCAACCTCACATCTGACAGAGGGCTAATAACCAAAATATATAAGGAACTCAAGAAATTAAACACCAAAAAAAAACCAAACAAACACATAATCCAATCAAAAAATGAGGTACAGAGCTAAACCAAGTATTCACAAAAGAGGTATCTTTAATGTCCAAGAAGCACTTGAAGAAATGCTGAACATCCTTAGTCCTCAGAGAAATGCAACTCAAGACAACTCTGAGATTCCATCTCACATCTGTCAGACTGGCTAAGATCAAAAACTCAAATGATAGTTCAAGCTGGCAAAGGTGTGGAGAAAGGGAAACACTTCTTCATTGCTGGTGGGAGTACAAACTTGTACAACCACTTTGGAAAGCAATCAGGTGATATCTTAGAAAATTGAGAGTAGTTTTACCTCAAGACCCAACCATACTGCTGCTGGGCATATAACCAAAAGATTCTTCACAAAACCACAGGTACATTGCCTCAACTATGTTCATAGCAGTTTTATTTGTAATAGCCAGCAACTGGAAACAACCCAGATGTCCTTCAATCAAAGAATGGATTAAAAAACTGGTACATTTACAAAATGGAATACAAGGAAATCATGCAAATTACAACCAAATGTATGGAACTAGAAAAGCTCATCCTGAGTGAGCTAACCCAAACCCAGAAAGATATGCATGGTATATACTCACTTATAAGTGGATATTAACCATATAGCACAGGACAACCATCCTACAACCCACAGACTCAAACAGACAGGAACCTAGCATAACTATCCTAGGTAAAACTCCAACCAGCAGCTGGTCATGGACCATATGGAACATATTACCCTACCCAGGCTGCCATATCAGACCCCAGTTCAAGAGGAAGCTTTAGCTCTCATATGACTGATGAACTGGGGGGGAGGGTTATATGTAGAAACTCCTTTTGCCCAAGGAGAAGGAGAGGACAGAGATGGGGAAGAGGGAAGGAGGGTAGGACTTGGAGGGGTGGAGGAAGAGGACTTTGATCCAAATGTAACTTCAAAAAATAAATTAATGAAAAAATTATATACATAAAAATAAATAATAAAATTTAAAAGAAAACAAAACAAAAATTGATGTCTAACTGAGAGGCAGACAAAGCAACAAATCAGAAAAAGACTTTACAGAATAGGATCTGCCTAACTCTCACAAAACAGATAGGAAAGGAAAGAGAGGCGACTTAAGAGCTGCTCAGACAGAGGAGGAAGAGGTAGTTTTACAGGAAGAGTTCTACAGAGTCAGGTTGAAGAGATAACCAGCTAGACACAGGCTATGACAAAACTAGCCAGAGAATGAGAAGGAATCAGATTAGAACTGATTGTGAAAGGTAGTATGAAGCCAACCAGAACAATGCAGTCAGAAGCCGAAAGAAGCCAGGTTCAATCAGTCCACTTGGAGAGAAATTTTGTGCCAGACAGCTGAGTTGAACCAGCTAATGAGAATTTAGAAATAGCTAGAAAGAGTGAACACATTCAATAGTACGTCTCAGAGGCTGAAAACTTTCTAAGCCTAGATTAGTTTATATAGAGACTAGAAGCTTCCAGGACTAGGCCTAGGTTAGTAAACCGAGGCAGAAAGCTTCCAAGATGACAATTAAATCAGGCAAATAAAAGTACTTTAACACTATAATGCATGCTGACCATGTTATTTAGTTATACATTTAGCCATGGTCTTCTAAGACCTTGTAGCTGTTGATGCTTTCCAATAGTGGCTGGATGAATTTATGCACCAACGTAAAGTATTCCTTTCCCCAACAGCCTTGCTAGTATTTACTGTATTTTGTTTTCTTGACAATAGGTATTCTGACATGGTTGAGGTGGAATCTGTGTAGTTTTTTAATTTTTAATTTATCTTTTTAATCATTTTAACATCCTATTCACAACTCCTCCTCCTCTCTTCCCAATCCTACCCTAATATCCCCCCCCCCCTTTTATTACTATTAGTTCTTTGGGAGTTTCTTACAATGTGTTTTGACTATATTCAGTCCACATTTCCAATTCTTCTCAGATCCACTCCTACCTTCTCTACCAACCCAATTTGTGCCATCTTTTTTTTTTTTTTTTTTTGACCCATCAAGGACAGTTTGTTCTGTCTTTATATTCATGGAGATGTGGCCTTCTACTGGAGCTTGGTTGACATAACAGGGACAACATTCTTAAACAAAGCTGACTCTCACATTCTCATTAGGTAGCAGTTGACCCTTAGCTAGAGGTGGGATTTCATGTCTACTTCCTCCCTCCATTTGTGGGTTTGGTCATGATTGAGCTTCCATGGGCTTACGTATGGAATCATTTAACTGCTGTGGGCTCACAGATGCAGCTACCTTGTTGTGTACATAAGACACTGTTCTCTCACCATTCTGACCTCTTGTTGTCTTATCTTCCCTTCTTCCAAAAAGATCTCTGAGCCTTGGAAGGAGACAGTGCAATTTATATGTTCCATTTAGGGCTGAACAATCTGTAGGATCTTATTGTCTACACCTTGGCCAGTTATGATTTACTATATATGTATCCATCTACTGCAAATAGATGCTTCTCAGATGAGTGTTCAGATATTTGTTTCAATTTGTATTTCTCAGATTGTTGAAGATGTTGATCACTTTTTAATGTATTTGTTGGCCATTTGTTTTCTTTGGGTAACTTTCAGTTCACTGAATGAGGTCACTTATTTAATGGACCATGTGTTTCTAGGTACTTAATTTTCAAACATTGTGCATATTCTAGATAATTGTCTTCTGTTGGAAGAAGTGTCAAGTATTGCCTTCCATTCTATACTCTGTCTTTTCTCTGAAATGTTGTTTGGTACATAGATTTTTATACTTAGCACCCCAGCTACTTCATAGCCTTTCATATACAACACCCCAATAATTAAGAATTATGTAATCATACATAGAGGGAATTAAATGGTTAGAAAAGTAATTGCAAATACAAGCAACAAATAGCAAAAAAATACAAATAAAGAATCAAGTTAGTAACAGGATACATAAAACAATATTTTCTACTTTCTTGGAAGAGTAAGACTAAAGAATAGAATTTAAGTTGATAATTTAGAGACTATTAATTTGAATAATAGTTAAGAAAACAGTAGGAAAAGAGTTTTTAGAAATAACATATAGATAGACAATGAGAGAGAAAGCACTGAGAGGACAAGTGGATACAAACCTCCATCCCTAACCCAGAAACTATCTCCAATTAATAACAACTCACCAATGAAAAATCAGTTTTTTCCATTGGAGTCTACTGGGGATACAAATCATACTAAGGGCAGGAACTATGTCCAACAGTAAATGGCCAACACAAAATGAACTCAATGGCATCTTAGGATGTTCTTTGTCTCATAATGTTTTGTGAGGGATTTTTTTTTAACCTTAAAGGTTCTTTGTATATAAATTATGGCTTCAAGTTTTTTGTTTTTATGAAATTTCTTTGTGTGTGAACTTGTATGTCTCTGAATGTGTTGTGTTGTTCCTTTTCTTTGGCTTTTTTTCTTCTGTTTGTTTTGTTTTATTCTATTCTATTTTACCATTATTCTTTAGATGTCTGTTATTTTATTATGTTTTTATTTTTTAATGTTTATTTGTTACTTCAAGTTACATCTCCATCACAGCCCTCTCCCTTCACCCCTCCCAGCCCCACCCTCCTACCCTCTCACCCATCCCCCGAATGGATAATTCTTTTTTTTTTCAGTCCAACAAATGGTTCTTTCTCTTATAACAATAAATACAGTACAAAACAACTGAAATAAATAGGCCACAATTCTGAGAATTATATGGCTTAGCATACATTCTCAATGTCCAGTCCATATGTATTTGGCCCTTGACTTTAACATTCTACTGTCTAACTATCTCCATGAGTTTAAAGTTCTCTATCTAACTCAGCTTTCATACTAAATTGCATCACAATTTAAAAAACATCTTCTTAGATCCAGAACACCCTCTTGATTCCTAAGCAACTCAAAATTTAACTATGAGACTCTAGCTATCTATTCCTCAACCACCACAGAGATCTGAGAGGGATAAATATATCTGATTATATAGGAAGTGCAGGGCCTGCAGCTTCCAAAACTAAGAAATGACATACCCGTGGCTGCATCGACAGTTCCCATTTTCTCTCCATACATTACAACATCAATCTTCAGCTGTTTGGCCCCATTTCTCTGACAGATATTGATTGTGGAGCAGGAATTATGAAGGACTTACCTACCCTGTCTTGGCAGAGCTAGGCTGTCCATTTACCTGCTTCCAAGTTTTGTCCTTTTTGGACAGCAGTCTGTCTACAGTTGAAACACGTTTTTTTTTTTTTTGTTTTGTTTTTTGTTTTTTGTTTTTTTTTTTTTTTTTTTTTTTTTTTGCCAAGAGGTAGGCTTGCCACTAATTCAACCATCTCACACTGGAGATTCTTCGATGCTCATCTTCTACTTGGAGTGGAATAGGGGACTCTTTCAGGAGCTGGCATGTCTCGGTATCAAAAAAAATCTTAATTTAAGAAAACATCTTTGAATGCCATACTCTGCAGATCTCTTGGGGTTTTTGAAGATGCCCTGTCTATCTCTTATGTTTAGAGAAGCAAATGTTGCTGTCTTTTAACAACTTGATTTCTGAGTAGCTTAGAAAATAACTGTGATAGGCTGTCATAGTAACTAACAAAATGACACACTTGCATGACTGTTAGTTTGTATTTCTTAATTATCGTAAACAGTTTATGATGGTTGGTAGCAAAAGGCCAAAACTTCACATTTCCTTTTTAAGCATTACTAGGCACAATACCTTTAAGAATTGTTACCCTTAATTTTGTAACAATATACAAAGATCAATACCAATGTGGCCAAATATACTCTTAATTTTGTATCAATATACTAAGATCAGTACCGATGCAGTCCAATACAAACTTAATTTTGCATTAATATACAATGATCAATACCAACTTAGCCTAATATAGTATTAATTTTGTATCAATATACAAAGGTATAAAGGCTTATTCAATAATCTGTCCTTTTTTCTTGATCTTTCCATACTATATCTATGTTCCATTTTTTTCCTCAAGTCTATTCACATAGGAGAAAAAGGATACAGAAAAGAAAAAGAGAGAAGTCCCTAGGTCTAACTTCCAAAACCCATTTAACACAACCATTTAACAGCTTGTAGTCTCATGTCCCTAAATGACAAAATTTTCTGTTATCCATCGAATAACCAAAGGGGGGGGGGGAACACCTCCCCACCTTCTGGGACTGGGACGTCACTCTCATAAATGACTTCCTGCTGATTTGGGACATAGTAAACCTGTTTGGGGCCCAAATAGAGATGGAAAAATGGTTAAAAATGTTAATAGAATCATTTGATGTTCAGTCCTTTTGTGCTCAGCTATTCAGATGTCCTAAGAAGTTTGTAGACAGAAGCTGATCTTCAGGCCTTTACTGAAGTTCTGGCTGGAGCAGCCTGTAGAGCTGAATGATCTTAGTGATTTTGAGTTGTGGTTGTAGACTTTTGAGGAAACAGCTATTGTGGGAGTCTGCAAGACTGGATCTTCTGGGCCGCTCGTCTTCTTCGGTGTCTGATCTGTTTTCTGTTGAGGTTTCCCTTGTCCAGTTGTCCCTGGATTCCTAGAATGGATGCTGTAAGTCTCCTGGAAAGATAAGAACAGAGCCCTGCCCTAATCCTAACTCTGGGGCAATTACCTTTTTTTTTTGGGGGGGGGTGTCAGGTAATATTTTTCCTGGAGCAAATTTAGTTTTTTGACAATATATAAAGTATTATCTTTCAATCTGGATTAAAGAAGAAATTATTCTGTTATTTTGGAGATAAACAAACCTTTAGTGTAAATATTTTGAGATCTCAAAGGACAATTTGATTACATTAAGCATGCCTTTTGTATGTAGCTTTTAAACTTAAATCCTTCCAGATCCTATGGGCCTGTCTCTGCATACCAAGTATTGGGATCAAGACCTGTGGTTCCCAACTGAAGGGATTAAAGATATGCTCCCCCGCCCCTGGATCGAAGTTTTTCCCTATGGGGAGCTTGTTTTGTATCAGGCTGACCTTCAACTCTGGCATCTGCCTGTTTCTGTCTCTAGTGTGTTGCTATTAAGGGTGTATTTTTCTCGAATGATGGGATTAAGGGTGTGCACCATCACCATCCTGTTCCTTGTAACTCTAGAATTTATAAGACAACGAACTCTATAGTGCTCCTCCTGTCTCTGCTGAAGTTAAAGGTATGAGCTAAACCCACGCATTTCATGTATTTTACCTTAGCTCTAAGTTTTTTCAACTCTTGGTGGTTTATAAAACCAGGTTGAACAGCTGTACAATTTAATTTATTTACAGTATTTTAAACCTGTTACCTGCTTTTTTAAATTTAATAAATTTATTTATTGGTTGCTTCAGGTAACATCTCCATCATATTGTCCTCTTTCCCCCCTTCCAAGCCCTACCCTCCCATCCTCTATACCCTAACCCTTCCATCTTGTTCCTCTGGAGTGGAATGACCCCACATAACAGTCTCTCGCCCCAGTTCAGATGTCATATGAGGGCCAACAGCCTCTTCATACAGTGGGGGCCTACAAGGCAGTACCACCAGTGAAAAGTGTCTCATTGCTGGGGAGGGAAAACTAAAAAGCAGACCAACAAACAAACAAACAAACAGAAACTAACAACAACAACAAATGAAAGAAAAAGTCTATGTCCATGTTCCCTTTGGTGTGTTGGTTGTAGTACAGATACCATGTACTATATAGCTAAAATCCTACTGTAAGTAAATAGATGCCATGTGCATCCTTCTGAGTCAGGATTAGCTCACTCAGACTGAGCTTCTCTAGTTCCATCCATTTGGCTGCAAATTGCATAATTTCATTGTTTCTGATAGCTGAGTAATATTCCATTGTGTAGATGTACGACAGTTTTTGAATCCATTCTTCAGTTGAGGGACATCTGGGTTGTTTCCAGTTTCTAGCTATTACAAATAAGGCTGCTATGAACATAGATGAGGAGACTTCCTTATGATTTTGTGAGTAGTCATTTGGATGTATACCCAGAAGTGGTATGGCTGGGTCCTGAGGCAAAGCTATTCCAAGATTTCTAAGATATCGCCATACTGACCTCCATAGTGGTTGCACAAGCCTGCACTCCCACCAGCAATGGAGTAGGGTTCCCCTTTCTCCACACCCTCGCCAGCATGTGCTGTCATTTGAGTTTTTGATCCTAGCCATTCTGACAGGTGTGAGACAGAATCTCAGAGTCGTCTTGAGTGGCATTTCTCTGATGATTAAGGATGTTGAGCATTTCTTCAGGTGTCTCTCGGCCATTAGGGATTCTTCCGTTGTGAATTCTCTATTTAGCTCCGTCCCCGATTTTTTTATTGGATTATTTGGTTTCTTGGCATTTAATTTCTTGAGTTCTTTGTAGATTTTGGATATTAGCCCTCTGTCAGATGTGGGGTTGGTGAAGATTTTCTTCCAGTCTGTAGGTTGCCATTCTGTTCGAATGACAGTGTCTTTTGCCTTACAGAAGCTTTTCAGTTTCATGAGGTCCCATTTATTGATTGTTGATCTCAGGTCCTGAGCTGTTGGTGTTCTGTTCAGGAAGTTGTCGCCTGTGCCAATGATTTCGAGGGTTTTTCCCACTTTTTCTTCTAGTAGATTTAGGGTGACGGGCCTTATGTTAAGGTCTTAAAACCACTTGGATTTAAGTATTGTACAAGGTGATAAGTATGGGTCTAATTTCACTCTTTTACAAGTGGACATCCAGTTGGACCAGCATCATTTGTTGAAGATGCTGTCCTTCCATTGTGCCATTTTGGCTTCCTTGTCAAAAATTAGGTGGCCATAAGTGTGTGGGTCTATTTCTAGATATTCAATTCGATTCTATTGATCAACTGGTCTATTTGTATACCAATACCATGCGGTTATTACTACTATTGCTCTGTAGTACAGCTTGAAATATGGGATGGTGATACCTCCAGATGTTTTTTTATTGTAAAGGACTGATTTAGCTATTCTGGGCTTTTTGTTATTCCATATGAAATTGAGAATAGCTCTTTCCAAGTCTATAAAGAATTGTGTTGGTATTTTGATAGGAATTGCATTGAATCTATATATATTGCTTTTGGTAGGATAGCCATTTTTATTATGTTGATCCTACCTATCCATGAGCATGGGATATCTTTCCACCTTCTAAAGGCCTCTTCCATTTCTTTCTTAAAGGGCTTGAAGTTCTTGTTCTATAGGTCCTTTACTTCCTTGGTTAGAGTTATCCCCAGGTATTTTATAGTTTTTGTGGCTATTGTGAAGGGGGTTGTTTCCATTATTTCTTCCTCAGGCCATTTGTTTGTCATATAGAGAAGGGCTTCTGATTTTTTAAAATTAATTTTGTATCCTGCCACCTTGCTGAAGGTGTTTATCAGCTGTAAGAGTTCTCTGGTGGAATTTTTGGCGTCGCTTATGTATGCTATCATATCATCTGCAAATAGGGATAATTTGACTTCTTCGTTTCCAATATTTATCCCTTTGTTCTCCTTTAGTTGTCTTATTGCTCTAGCAAGAACTTCAAGTACTATACTGAAGAGATATGGTGAAAGTGGGCGTCCTTGTCTTGTCTCTGAGTTTAGAGGAAATGCTTCAAGCTTCTCTCCATTTAATTTGATGTTGGCCACTGGCTTGCTGTATATTGCCTTTATTATTTCTAGGTATGGCCCTTGTAGGCCCGTTCTCTCCAGAACTTTTAGCATGAAGGGGTGTTGGATTTTGTCAAATGACTTTTCTGCATCTAGTGAGATTATCATGTGGTTTTTTCCTTCATCTTGTTTATATGGTGAATTACATTTATAGACTTTCATATGTTGAACCATCCCTGCATTCCTGGGATGAAGCCTACTTGATCATAGTGTATGATACTTTTGATGTGTTCTTGAATTCGGTTTGATAGTATTTTATTAAGTATTTTTACATCTATGTTCATGAGGGAGATTGGTCTGAAGTTCTCTTTCTTTGTTGGGTCTTTGTGTAGTTTGGGAATCAGGGTGACTGTGGCCTCATAGAATGAGTTTGGCAGTGTTCTTTCTTATTCTATTTGGTGGAAGAGTTTGACAAGTATTGGTGTTAGCTCCTCTTTGAAAGTCCGGTAGATTTCCATGGTAAAGACATGTGGCCTGGGTTTTTTTGGTTGGGAGATTTATTTTTTTTTAATTAAATACTTTATTTTTTTTCTTCAAGTTACATCTCAGTAACAAACCCCTCCCTATTCCCCCTTCCTATCCCGCCCTTCCACCCTCTTCCCCCCAGAAGTTTCCCCTTTCAGTCCAACAGCTGGTTCCTTCTCTTATAACAGTAAGTATTATACAAAACAATAGATATAAATATGCCACATTTATGAGAGTAAATTGGCCCAGTATACCTTCCCAATGTTCAGTTTATACCTATTTGGCCCCTGACTTTAACATTCTACTATGTACCCAACTCCATGAGTTTAAAGGTCTATATGTGACTCAACATTCATACTAACTTGCAACACACTTTTAAGAGTATCTTCTTAGATCTATAACACCCTCTTGATTCCTAAACAGTTCAAAATTTAACTATAAGTTTCTATCTGTCTGTTCTTCAACCAGTTCAGAGACCTGAGAGGGATAAATATATTTGCTTATATAGGAAGTGCAGAGCCTGCAGCTTCCAAAACTAAGAAAGAACATACCAATAACTGCCTGGACAGTTCCCATTTTCTCTCCATACATTCCAGCATCAATCTTCAGGCTTTGGGTCCTGTTTCTCTGACAGACATTTGTTGTAGAGCAGGGATTATGAAGGACTTACCTACCCTGTCTTGGCAGAGCTAGGCTGTCGACTTATCTGCTACCAAGTTTTGTCCTTTTTGGACAGCAGTCTGTCTGCAGTTGGTGCAAGGGGTTTTTTCATGCCAAGAGATAGGCTTGCCACTAATTCAACCATCTTACAGTGGAGGTTTTTCGATGCTTATCTTCTACTTGGAGTAGAATAGGGGGTGCTGTCAGGCGCTGATATGTCTCGATATCAAAAAAAAAATCTTGATTTAAGATAACATCTTTGAATGCCATATTCTGCAGACCTCTAGGGGTTTTTGAAGATGCCCTATCCATCTCTTCTATTTAGATAAGCAAATGTTGCTTGTCTCTTAGCAACTTGATTACTGGGTAGTTTAGAGAATATCTGTGATAGACTGTCATAGTAGGTAACAAAGAGACATGTTTGCATGACTAGGAGTTTGTTTTAACTATCCTAGACCGTTTTAGACGGTTGGTATCAAGAGGTCAGAGCTTCACATTTTACTTTTAAGTATCTCTAGGTATGATACCATTGGGAAGCATTATCTTTAAATTTGTATCAATATTCAAAGATCTATTCAATTGTGGTTAAATATACTCTTAATTATGTATCAATATACCAAGATCAAAGCCTATGTAGCCCAATATAATCTTAATATTACGTCCATATGCAAGGGTCAATACCATTGTGGCCAACTATAATCTTAATTTTGTATCAATACACAAAGATCAATACCGATGTAATCCAATAGAATCTTATTTTTGCACAATAAACAATGGTCAATACCACTTTAGCCAAATAAACTACTAATTTTGTATCAATATACAAAGGTATAAGGGCATATTCAATAATCTGCCCCTTCTTCTTGGACCTTCCTGTGCTATGTCTATATCTCATTTTTCTCAAGCCCATGCACTCCTACATAGGAGAGGAAGAAGGATACAGAAAAGGAAAAGTAGGAAGTCCCTGGGGCTAACCTCCAAAACCCATTAAGACAGGACCATTTATCAGCTTGTAGTCTCTTCCCCTACATAACAGAGTTTTCAGTTATCCTTCAAATAACCAAAAAGAAGGGCGGAGAAACACCCTCCCCACCCTCTGGGCATGGGACTTCGCTCTCTTAAAGTGACTTCCTGCTGATTTGGGTCGTAGTAGACCTGTTTGGGGCCCCAACCCAAATGGGAAAAATGATTAAAAATGTTAGTACAATCCTTTTATGTTCAGTCCTTCTGTTCTCAGCTGTTTAGATGACCTAAGGGGTTTGTAGACAGAAGCTGATCTTGCAGGCTTCACTGAGTTTCCGGCCGGGGCATTGTGTAGAGCTGAACGGTCCCAGCGACATTGGATTGCAGTGGTGGTTGCAGGCCCCCAATGGAGACAGCTATTAAGGAAGTCTGCCAGGCAGAATCAACTGGGTCACTAGTGCTCCTTGGTGCCTGATTCTGTTCTCTGCTAAGGATTCCGCTGTCCGCCGTCCCCAGGCTCCCATAATGGACACTTCGATTCTCCTGGAACTATAAGAACAGAGCCCTGCCCCAATCCCAACCCTAGGACAATTGACCAATTTTTTTTTTCTGGGGGGGGGGATGGGGGGGGGCTAGGTAGTACTTCTCCTGAAGCAAATTTGGCCTTCTGACAACATACAAAGCGTTATCTTTCAATCCGGGTTAAAGAAGAAATCATTCTGTCACCTTGGAGCTGAACCAGCTCTAGTGTATATATTTTGAGATCCCAAAGGACAATCTGCCTGCATCGAGATGGCCTTTTGTAAGTAGCCTCCAAACCTAGGTCCCTCCAAATCCCTCCAAATCCCATTAGTGTCTCTGAATGCTAATTATTGGGAACAGGGACCTGTGTTTCTCATCTGAAGGGATCAAAGATGTGTTCCACTACTCCAGAATCGAAGTCTTTCTCTATTTAGAGTTTGCCCTGCATCAGGCTGACCCTGAGCTCCGGGATCTGCCTGTTTCTGTCTCCAGTGTGCTGGGAGCTGGGACCAAGGGTGTACTCTTCTTGAATGGTGGGACCAAGAGTATGCACCCTCACCACCCCGCTCCGTATGACTCCAGAGTACATAAGACCCCAACTCTAAGGTGCCCCCCCCCCGTCTCCGCTGAAGTCAAAGGCATGGGCCAATACCACAATTCTCTTGTATTTTACCTTAGCTCCACGTGTTCTCTACACCTGGAGGTCTGCAAATCCAGGCCGAATGGCTGTATCCTCTGTTCCATTCACAGATTTTTTTTTTTTTATGAATACTTTTTTTTTCTTCAAGTTACATCTTAGTCAGAAACCCCTCCCTATTCCCCCTTCCTATCCCGCCCTTCCACTCTCTTCCCCCTAGAAGTTTCCCCTTTCAGTCCAACAGCTGGTTCCTTCTCTTATAACAGTAAGTATTATACAAAACAACAGATATAAATATGCCACATTTATGAGAGTTAAATGGCCCAGTATACCTTCCCAATGTCCAGTTTATACATATTTGGCCCCTGACTTTAAGATTCTACTATCTAACCATCTCCATGTGTTTAAAGGTCTATATCTGATTCAACATTCATACTAACTTGCAACACACTTTTAAGAGTATCTTCTTAGATCTATAACACCCTCTTGATTTCTGAACAACTCAAAATTTAACTATGAGACTCTAGCTGTCTATTCTTCAACCACCTCAGAGACCTGAGAGTGATAAATATATTTGCTTATATAGGAAGTGCAAGGCCTGCAGCTTCCAAAACTAAGAAAGGACATACCAATGACTGCCTGGACAGTTCCCATTTTCTCTCCATACATTCCTGCATCAGTCTTCAGCCTTTGGGTCCTCTTTCTCTGACAGACATTTGTTGTAGAGCAGGCATTATGAAGGACTTACCTACCCTGTCTTGGCAGAGTTAGGCTGTCGACTTCCCTGATACCAATTTTGTCCTTTTTGGACAGCAGTCTGTCTGCAGTTGGTGCAAGGGGTTTTTACATGCCAAGAGATAGGCTTGCCACTAATTCAACCATCTTACAGTGGAGGTTCTTCGATGCTTATCTTCTACTTGGAGTAGAATAGGGGGTGCCGTCAGGCACTGATATGTCTCGATATCAAAAAAAAAGAAAATCTTGATTTAAGATAACATCTTTGAATGCCATATTCTGCAGATCTCTTTGGGTTTTTGAAGATGCCCTATCCAACTCTTGTATTTAGATAAACAAAAGTTGCTTGTCTCTTAGCAACTTGATTACTGGGTAGTTTAGAGAATATCTGTGATAGACTGTCATAGTAGCTAACAAAGTGACATGTTTGTATGACTAGGAGTTTGTTTTACTTAACTATCCTAGACCGTTTTAGACGGTTGGTATCAAGAGGCCAGAGCTTCACATTTTATTTTTAAGTATCTCTAGGTATGATACCATTAGGAAGCGTTACCTTTAATTTTGTATCAGTATACCAAGATCTATTCAATTGTGGTTAAATATACTCTTAATTATGTGTCAATATACAAAGATCAATGCTTATGTAGCAAATACAATCTTAATATTACGTCCATATACAAGGGTCAATATCATTGTGGCCAACTATAATCTTAATTTTGTATCAATATACAAAGATCAATAACGATGTAATCCAATACAATCTTATTTTTGCACAATAAACAATGGTCAATACCACTTTAGCCAAATAAACTACTAATTTTGTATCAATATACAAAGGTATAAAGGCATATTCAATAATCTGCCCATTCTCCTTGGACCTTCCTGTGCTATGTCTATATCTCATTTTTCTCAAGCCTATGCACTCCTACAAAGGAGAGGAAGAAGGATGCAGAAAAGGAAAAGTAGGAAGTCCCTGGGGCTAACCTCCAAAACCCATTAAACAGGACCATTTATCAGCTTGTAATCTCTTCCCCTAAATATCGGAGTTTTCAGTTATCCTTCAAATAACCAAAAAGAAGGGCAGAGAAACCACCTTCCCCACACTCTGGGCATGGGACTCGCTCTCTTAAAGTGACTTCCTGATGATTTGGGTCATAGTAGACCTGTTTGGAGCCCGAACTCAAATGGAAAAAATGGTTAAAAATGTTATTACACTCCTTTTATGTTCAGTCCTTCTGTTCTCAGCTGTTTAGATGACCTAAGGGGTTTGTAGGCAGAAGCTGATCTTGCAGGTTTCACTGAGGTTCCTGCCGGGACATTTTATAGAGCTGAATGGTCCCAGCAACATTGGATTGCTGTGGTGGTTGCAGGCCCTCGATGGAGACAGCTATTGAGGAAGTCTGCCAGGCAGAATCAACTGGGTCACTCGTCCTCCTTGGTGCCTGATTCTGCTCTCTGCTGAGGTTTCCGCTGTCCAGCCATCCCTGGGCTCCCCTAATGGACGCTTCGATTCTTCTGGAAAGATAAGAACCGAGCCCTGCCCCAATCCCAACCCTGGGACAATTGCCCTCTTTTTTTATGGGGGGGGGGGCTAGGTAGTACTTCTCCTGAAGCAAATTTGGCCTTCTGACAAAATACAAAGCGTTATCTTTCAATCCAGGTTAAAGAAGAAATCATTCTATCACCTTGGAGCTAAACAAGCTCTAGTGTATATATTTTGAGATCCCAAAGGACAATCTGCCTGCATCAAGAAGGCCTTTTGTAAGTAATCTCCAAACCTAGGTCCCTTCAAATCCCATGTGTGTGTCTCTGAACTCTAATTATTGGAATCAGAGACCTGTGTTTCCCATCTGAAGGGATCAAAGATGTGTTCCACCACTCCTGGATCGAAGTCTTTCTCTATTTAGAGTTTGCCCAGCATCAGGCTGACCCTGAGCTCCGGGATCTGCCCGTTTCTGTCTCCAGTGTGCTGGGAGCTGGACCAAGGGTGTACTCTTCTTGAATGGTGGGACCAAGAGTATGCACCCTCACCACCCAACTCTGTATGACTCCAGAATACATAAGACCACCAACTCTACAGTGCTCCCCCCATCTCCGCTGAAGTCAAAGGCATGGGCCAATACCACAATTCTCTTGTATTTTACCTTATTTCCACGTCTTCTCGACACCTGGAGGTCTGCAAAACCAGGCCGAATGGCTGTATCCTCTATTCCATTCACAGTGTTTCAGCCCTGCCACCTGCCTTTTTTTTTTTTTTTTTTTTTTTTTTTAGTTAATAAATTTATTTTTTGTTGCTTCAGGTTACATCCTTATCATATTGTCCTCTTTTCCCGCTTCCCAGCCCCACCCTCCCATGCTCTACCCCCTGACCCTTCCGTTTGTTCCTCTGGGATGGAGTGTCCCTGCCTAGCAGTCTCTCACCACAGATCAGGAGTCATATGAGGGCCAAGAGCCTCTTCATTCTCTGTGGGCCTACGAGGCAGTACTGCCAGTGAAAGGTGTCTCCTTGCTACTGGGGGAATATTAAAAAAAAAGAACAACAAACACACAAACCCACAAAAACAAAGAATATCCACAACAAAAGAGAGGAAAAAGAGAAGGGAAAAGGAAAAAGAAAAAAGAAAAAAAGAAGGAAAAAGAAAAAGATAAAAAAAAAATTTATGTCCATGTTCCTTTTGGTGTGTTGGTTGTAGTACAGATATCCTGTACAATATAGTTAAAATCCTACTATAAGTGAATAGATGCCATGTACATCCTTCTGAGACTGGGTTAGCTCACTCAGGATGAGCTCCTCTAGATCTATCCATTTGGTTGCAAATTGCATGATTTCATTGTTTCTTATAGCTGAGTAATATTCCATTGTATAGATGTACCACAATTTTTTAATCCATTCTTCAGTTGAGGGACATCTGGGTTGTTTCCAATTTCTAGCTATTACAAATAAGGCTGCTATGAACATAGATGAGGAGACTTCCCTATGTCTCCATGAGAGGTCCTTTGGGTGTATACCCAGAAATGGTATGGCTGGGTCCTGAGGCAAGGTTATTACTAGCTTTCTAAGATATCGCCAGACAGACCTCCATAGTGGTTGCACAAGCCTGCACTACCACCAGAAATGGAGTAGGGTTCCCCTTTCTCCACACCATCGCCAGCATGCGCTATCATTTGAGCTCTTTATCTTAGCCATTCTAACAGGTGTTAGGTGGAATCTCAAGGTCGTCTTGAGTTGCATTTCTCTGATGATTAAGGATGTTGAACATTTCTTCAGGTGTCTCTCAGCCCTTAGGGATTCCTCCTTTGTGAGTTCTCTATTTAGCTCCATCTCCCATTTTTTGATTAGATTATTTGGTTTCTTGGCATTTAGTTTCTTGAGTTCTTTGTAGATTTTAGATAATAGCCCTCTATCAGATGTGGGGTTGGTGAAGATTTTTTCCCAGTCTGTTGGTTGCCATTTTGTTCGAATGACAGTGTCCTTTGCCTTACAGAAGCTTTTAAGTTTCATGAGGTCCCATTTATTGATTGTTGATCTCAGGTCCTGAGATGTTGGTGTTCTGTTCAGGAAGTTGTCACCTGTGCCAATGATTTTGAGGGTTTCTCCTACTTTTTCTTCTAGTGTCTTTAGTGTGGCCGGCCTTATGTTAAGGTCTTTGATCCACTTGGAATTAAGTTTTGTACAAGGTGATAGGTATGGGTCTAATTTCATTCTTTTGCAAGTGGACATCCAGTTGGACCAGCACCATTTGTTGAAGATGCTGTCCTTCTTCAATTGTGCGGTTTTGGCTTCTTTGTCAAAGGTTAGTTGGCCATAGGTGTGTGGGTCCATGTTTGGGTCTTCAATTCGATTCCATTGATCCACTGGTCTGTTTTTATACCAGTACCATGCTGTTTTTATTTCTGTTGCTCTGTAGTACAGCTTGAAATCTGGGATGGTGATACCTCCAGATGTTTTTTCATTGGACAGGATTGATTTAGCTATTCTGGGCTTTTTGTTGTTCCATATGAAGTTGAGAATAGCTTTTTCCAGGTCTATAAAGAATTGTGTTGATTTTTTGATAGGAATTGCATTGAATCTATATATTGCTTTTGGTAGGATAGCCATTTTAATTATGTTGCTCTTACCTATCCATGAGCATGGGAGATCTTTCCATTTTCTAAAGGCCTCTTCCATTTCTTTCCTCAGGGGCTTGAAGTTCTTGTTCTATAGGTCCTTTACATGCTTGGTTAGGGTTACCCCCAAGGTATATTATGTTGTTTGTGGCTATTGTGTAGGGGGTTGTTTCCCTTATTTCTTTCTCAGTATATTTGTTTGTGGTATAAAGAAGGGCTTCTGATTTTTTTGAGTTAATTTTGTATCCAGCCACCTTGCTGAAGTTGTTTATCAGCTGTAAGAGTTCTTTGGTGGAGTTTTTGGGGTCTCTTATGTATACTAACATATCATCTGCGAATAGGGATAATTTGACTTCTTCATTTCCAATTTTTATCCCTTTGATCTCCTTTAGTTGTCTTATTGCTCTAACAAGGACTTCAAGTACTATATTGAAGAGATATGGTGAAAGTGGACATCCTTGTCTGGTCCCTGAGTTTAGAGGAAATGCTTCAAGCTTCTCTCCATTTAATTTGATGTTGGCTACTGGCTTGCTGTATATTACCTTTATTATTTCTAGGTATGGTCCTTGTATGCCCGTTCTCTCCAGAGCTTTTAGCATGAAGGGGTGTTGGATTTTGTCAAATGCTTTTTCTGCATCTAGCGAGATTATCATGTGGTTTTTTTCTTTCATCTGGTTTATGTGGTGAATTACATTGATAGACTTTCGTATATTGAACCATCCCTGCATTCCAGGGATGAAGCCTACTTGGTCATGGTGTATGATACTTTTGATGTGTTCTTGAATTCGGTTTGCTAGTATTTTATTAAGTATTTTTGCATCTATGTTCATGAGGGAGATTGGTCTGAAGTTCTCTTTCTTTGTTGGGTCTTTGTGTGGTTTAGGAATCAGAATGACAGTGGCCTCATAGAATGAGTTTGGCTGTGTTCTTTCTATTTCTATGTGGTGGAAGACTTTGAAAAGTAATGGTGTTAGTTCCTCTTTGAAGGTCCTGTAGAATTCCGTGCTAAAGCCATCTGGCCCTGGGCTTTTTTTCGTTGGGAGATTATTAATGACTGTTTCTATTTCCTTGGGTGTTATTGGGCTGTTTAAGCTGTTAATCTGATTTTGATTTAGTTTTGGTAGGTGGAGTTTATCGAGGAAATTCTCCATTTCGCTTAGGTTTTCAAATTTAGTGGAATATAGATTTTTAAAGTAATGCCCGAATATTTTCTGGATCTCCTCAATGTCTGTTGTTATTTCTCCTTTTTCCTTTCTGATTTGTTGACTTGGGTTTTTTCCCTTTGCCTTTTAGTTAATTTGGCTAGGGGTCTGTCTATTTTGTTGATTTTCTCAAAAAACCAACTCTTGGTTTCATTGATTCTTTGTATAGTTCTTTTTGATTCTAAGTTGTTGATTTCAGCCCTAAGTTTGATGATTTCCTGCCTTCTGCTCTTCTTGGGAGTGTTTGTTTCTTTTTTTTCCAATTCACCCAGCTTAGCTGTTAGTTCACTAACATGAGCTGTCACAATTTTCTTTTTGAAAGCACTTAGTGCTATGAACTTTCCTCGTAGCACAGCTTTCAATGTATCCCATAGGTTTGGGTATGTTGTGTCTTCATTGTCGTTGGATTTTAAGAAGTCTTTGATTTCCTTCTTTATTTCTTCCCTGACCCAGTGGTCATCCAGTAAGGAGCTGTTCAATTTCCATGTGTGTGTAGGCTTTCTGTTGATTCTTTTGCTGTTGAAGACCAGCTTTATTCCTTGGTGGTCTGATAAGATACAAGGTGTTATTTCAATTTTCTTGTATCTATTGAGACTACCCTTGTGACCAACTATGTTGTCCATTTTGGAGAAGATAACGTGGGGTGCTGAGAAAAAGTTGTATTCCTTTGTGTTTGGGTGAAACGTTCTGTAGATATCTGTTAGATCCATTTGTTTCATGATCTCTGTTAGACTCAATATTTCTCTGTTTGTCTTCTGTCTTGATGATCTGTCCATTGTTGTGGGTGGGGTGTTGAAGTCTCTCCCACTACTAATGTGTTGTGATCGACGTGCGCTTTAAGTTTTAGAAGTGTTTCTTTTACGAAAGTAGGTGCCTTTGTATTTGGGGCATAGATGTTCAGTACTGAGATTTCCTCTTGATGAATATTCCCTTTAATGAGTATATAGTGCCCTTCTTTGTCTTTCTTCATTAACTTCAGTTGGAAGTCTGTTTTGTTTGATATTAGGATGGCTACTCCAGCTTGCTTCCTGGGTCCATTTGCTTGGAAAACCTTTTGCCAGCCCTTTACTCTGAGGCAGTGTCTATCTTTCGTAGTTAGATATGTCTCTTGTATACATCATAAGGAAGGGTCTTGCTTGCGGATCCATTCTGTAAACCTATGTCTTTTTATTGGGGAGTTGAGTCCATTGATGTTGATGGATATTAGTGACCTGGGGTTGTTATTTCCCATTAGTTTGGTATAGGTGGTGGTCCTGTGCCTCTTTTGGTTTAGTTGCTGATGGGTTTTCTATTCCCTTTGTTTTCTTGGGTGGAGTTTTCTTCTCTGGGTTGGGATTTTCCTTCTAGGATTTTCTGTAGGGCTGGGTTTGTAGGTAGATATTGTTTAAATTTGATTTTGTCATGGAATATCTTGTTTTCTCCATCTATGTTGATAGAGAGTTTTGCTGGGTAAAGTAGTCTCGCTGGGCACCTATGATCTCTCAGTACTTGTAGTATATCTGACCAGGCCCTTCTAGGTTTTAACGTTTCTGGGGAGAAGTCAGGTGTAATTCAGATGGGTCTGCCATTGTATGTGACTTGACCTTTTTCTCTTACAGCTTTTAATATTCTTTCTTTGTTCTGTACATTTGGAGTTTCAATTATTATGTGGCGAGAGGAGTTTCTTTTCTGGTCTAATCTGTTTGGTGTTTTGTAAGCTTCTTGGATTTTTATTGGCATCTCTTT
>CAJQZJ010032268.1:0-36399 GCA_907164525.1 Lophiomys imhausi
TAAAAGTGTTGTGTAGTACAAGATCAATACAATGGGGTGGGAAATTAAAAAAAAATATATGAGCAATATTTGAATTTAAAGAGTGCTCTTTAAAAGGAAAAGAAATATAATGAAATGTAATGCACTTCTGAATACAGAAATTGTTATATACAAAAGTATAGAGGAGGCACAAGTAATTATTGAGAATAGTACCAGTCAACATGCATTAATGTCTTTCATTTTACATATTAAAATGAACATATGACTTAAAATGAGAAAGAATTGTTACACTGTCTGTGAATTGTTTATCTGAATACAGAGAAGATATATGTTTAGTATTATTTTTTACAGTTCGGAATCATTTCATAAACCTCAGTGCCATTCTGCCTCTTCCAGGGAGCTGTGGTGGGCCCTGTCAGGGACTCTCTCGGGAAGCTCAGGCCTAGTCAGGCACTGAGCTGGAAGTGTACACTTCTCTGCCAAGAAGGTCCAAGCTACATCAGATTCTGGGCTGAAAAGGATGAAACCAGGATGGGATCTGTACCACAGGATATCTCAGAGAGGCAGGAGAATGGTTTAACTTCCTTGCAAAGTGTTACAAACTTTATGGTAAGCATCCAGGAGAGAAGGACCCTCTCGCAGTGTAGCAAAATGTCTTAACTACTTTAGTTAAGCTTCTGGCACTAGGCCAGGCTGCTGCAAGAAGCTCGGAGATCCTGAACTGAGCCATGCAACTTCACGAGTCTAACTGGGTTAAGGCAAATCTTGTGCCTGCTTCTGGAACAGCCAGCAACCCGTCATTGCAGGTGAATGCTGCAGAGGACGATGTAGGGGAATGCTGCAGAGGACAATGTAGGAAAGCAGCAGAAGGTGGAAGCTCAGTGCCTAAGTGAGCTTAGGAAGTAGGTGTCTGAGTGGTAACAGGGGCTACAGGAGCCACATTGTCCACCGTGAACGAAGACATGGGTTTCTGGCAGCAGGAACCTGATGTAGGAAGGCAGGCCCAGTGAATAATTTTCTGGGGGAGAGAAGGCCCTTCCTTTCCAAGCCCAAAATGAACAGCGAGTCTCAGACTCTCATGGTGTAGGAATGGAAAGAGAAAGACTTTATTTTGTGAACAGGGATATTATAAACCTTGGGCAGTGGAAAGGGTTTTTGGAGGGGAATGTGTTTGATTCTCTGGGGCTAGGAGAGCCAGGGATACTTCACTTATATGCAGCAACAGGGTCCTATCATAAGAAAGGGAACACACTTTTTAGTTAGAGTTACCACCAGATATTTTATATTATTTGTGGCTATTGTTAAGAGTGTTGTTTCCATAATTTCTTTCTCAGCCATTTATATTTTTTGTAAAGAAAGGGTACTGATTTTCTAGAATTAATTTTCTATCCAGTAACCTTGCTGAAGGAGTTTATCAACAGTAGGAGTTCTCGGGTGGAAATTTTGGGGTCTTTTATGTATACTATCATATCATCTGCCAGTAAGGATACTTTGATTTCTTCCTTTCTAATTTGTATCCCCTTGATCTCCTTTAGTTGTCCTATTGCTCTAGATAAAACTTCAAGCAGTACATTGAGGAGATATGGAGAGAGTCTTGCCTTGCCTGATTTTAGAGGAAATGCTTTAAGTTTGTCTCCATTTAGTTTGATGTTGGCTACTGTGTGATCCTTGTATGCCAGATATCTCCAAAACTTTTAGCATGAAGGGGTGTGGGATTTTGTCAAATGCTTTTTCAGCATCCATTGAGATGATCATGTTTTTTTTTCTTGTTTTTTTTTTTCCTTCAGCTTATCTATGTGATTACATTGACAGATTTTCGTATATTGAAACAAACCCTGCATCAACCCTACTTGATCATGGTATATGACACTTTTGATGTGTTCTAGGATTCGGTTTGCAAGTATTTTATTGAGTATTTTTGCATTCATCTTCATAAGGTTCAATTGGTCTGAAATTTTCTTTCTTTGTTGGGTCTTTGGGTGGTTTAGGTATCACTGTTGTTAGCACTCTGGCCTGCAGGGGGGATGAGAAGGTATCCTATACTGGAGAGCTCAGGACCACACAGCTCTAAGGGGGGCCAGTATCCCCAGTAAAGTGTTATAGCTCTGAGGAAGGTATCCTGGGACTTGAGAGCCCAGAAACCACACAGCTCTGAGAAGGGCGGGTATCTATTCCTAGTGAAAGTGTCACAGCTCTGAGGAAGGTGTCCTGAGACTCAAGAGCTCAGAAAACACACAGCTCTTTTAGGTGTGACAATGTCCCGGTGAAAGGGTATCCTAAGAGCTTAGAAATCACACAGCTCTGAGAGGAGGCTTCCTCAACAGAGAGATGCTGCAGCTCACAGGAAGGAGTTGTCTCACCCCCAGCTGAGCTGAAGAGCCAAGGTTGAGCCCCAGCTGGTGTCTCCTCTGCTTCTTTGCTTCTTCCCCATGATGAGTGATGGAGTCTCAACAAGCAGCAAAGCTCATAAAAGTGATTTTATTGAAGGGTGGGGAACAATGCCAAGGTGTGACTGCCTTCTGTTCCCAGCAGAGGACAGAAAGGAATGGAGAAAGCTCAGGCCTTATATAGGATGGGGTGGCGGGGGGGGGGGGGGGCATGGCTGTTTAGGGAAGGTATTTCCAAAATGAGGATTGGTGGGCTTTCAAGTCCTGAGCTTGGGGAAGCTAAAGGATTGATGAGGTTTTATTCACATAAAATTAGCTTACATGTAGGAGGAGAACCAACAGAGGAGCTCAGGACTGTTAGACTGAAACTGCCATTCTAACAGATGTGGGGGAAGGGCCTATTAGCTTAAACTCAGAGGATTAACACAAACTTGAACTTCTTTAACTAAACTGTGAATTAGTACTAACGGGTCAGACTCCTAGTCCTGGTTAAAACTCCCTGGTTCTTCCGGAGTATGGTTTACATTATACAATTTTTGCCACAGAGATGGCCACAGAGCACTGGCCTCTCTGTCAGCTGAGGCCCTCACTGAAAGATTCCTGTGTTACTGGCTCCAGCTTCCCAGTGTTTTCCTTATCCCCCCGGGATAAGGAAGTCCTGAGATGTAACTGTATTACCACAGTAGTTGTAGGGCTGGAGGAGACACCCAGGGAAAGATGCAGGGAGGGGCCCCAGAGGCAAAACTTGAAACAGTGGGGCCTGGCTGCTGGGGTTCCTCAGGTGGAGACAGGCCACTTCCTTCAAATGTATACAAAGTTAACAAAGTCTGTGGCAGGAAAGTCTTTCCTGGCAGCATGAAAGGCTAATAGAGACTGAAGGGACAGTGCTGCCTCTTTAGGCAGCTCCCTTGATGACTGTAAGCAGGAAAGATGCAGTCTTGGTGGACCTCTCCCATAGTCAGCAGCAGGACTACTGCTGAGGCAGGACAGCTCCCTTGTCAGCAGCTGGCCAGTATACTTTTGTGGCATGCTGCTCAGGGACTTTATTGTCACTTGGGGAAGGGGAGGGGTGGACCACTTTGATGAATTGCTGCCACAGCCACTTTGATTTCAATTGCAGTGGTGGCAGCTGCACTGGGACTATGCTCAGTATCCCATTCTACAAAGTGTCTCAGCTAGTGTTACCCTCATATCCTCCAAGGAATCTCTGCTATCCCAGGTCTCCAGGTTTTCCCAGAGGTGCACCAACACCAACTTCCCTTCTCTATTACAGCCCTCTCACCCCTATCCAAGCTTTCCCCACACCTTATTCCTACCTCCTCTCCATTACCCTTTCCACCCACTTTGTCACCCAATTCTCTGTCTATCCATATCAGATCTGTTTTATTTCCCCTACTTAGTGGGATTCAAGCATCTTCCCTTGAGTCCTCCTTGTTACTTAGCTTCTTATTTCTATTTTCTTATATCTATTGAGGCTTGCTTTGTGATGAAGTATATGGTCAATTTTGAGAAATGTTCAATGAGGTTCTGAGATGAAGACATATTCTTTTGTGTTTGAAAGAAATCTTCTATAGATATCTATTAGGACCATGATTATTTTTTTCTCTGTTTAGTTTTGTCTCAGTGATCTGCCCATTTGGTGAGAGTGGGGTGTTGAAGTCTCCCACTACATCTTGTTGGATATTTCCTTTGATGTGCATGAAATGTCCTTCCCCATCTCTTTTGATTAATTTTTGTAGAAAGTCTATTTTATTAGATGCAACAATGGCTACTCCAGCTTGCTTCTTGGGTTGGTTTGTTTGGAAGGTAAGGATCAGGAGGGGAGAAGGGAGGGGACTTTGATTAAGATGTAACTTGAAAAGAAAATTAATAAAAAAGTGGCATTTTTGTTTAGATGCCAGATATGAGAAAACTCTGTGCTTTGTCTAAGAACACTAAATTTTTTGTTCATTATGAAGTAGGTGTGGTATAATGAAGTAGGTGTATTTGATTTCAAATAAATTTTATGTACAAAAATTTTCAATATGTGTATGAAAAGTTACTAGATAAAGCTATGTAAGGCATTAGGCAAAGATAGGAGGATGATATTAACAAAGTTTTGAACTAAAAGAAGTGGCAACTTAGAGGTCACTTTTGAAATGGCAAAAAAAGAAAAAGGATTTATTTATTAAAGAAAGAGAGAGAGAGGGGGGGGAACACAGTACCTACTTAACCCATGGACAGCAGAGATAGAGGAAAAACTCCAGGTACATTTAGAGTCAAGGACAAAGGCCATTGAGTGAAAGCTAAGATACTTAGGATAACTCTTTAGCATGAGGAGGTATTTCCTGGAATCCCAGGTGCTTAGTGAACCAGTTTCTGACTAGGAGAAAGGATTGGACCTGTAATTTCCCTGAGGGCTATGTGACATTCCTCATATAGAAAATCTGGGGTTTTCCTAGATATGGTGGAGAGGAGGGAACCCTACTGTTAAAGTAATCCATCATTTTGTGCCAAGCTCAGGGGCTTTCTGGTAATGTCAAACTTTGACCTTAGCAGCAAGATTTCCGGACATATCAGTGCTGAAAAATAATACCTTGCCTACAGGTATTTAATGAAATTCAAATCCTTTGGAAGGGTCAGGCATTTAAAACTGGATTATTACATACCTTCCTGAGTGTAAGCTAGGATGATAAGATCATTTGAAGATGCTCAGTATAGTGCTGGACACTTTGTATTCATTTTAAAAATTCTCTATACAATATAGAAAGACTAGTATGACAGAAGCAGGAAAATTTCTTCTCTTCGTTTAATCTGTTTTACACACTGGACTTCTTCACATGATATGAGAAATTGACTCTGTTAAATATGTTTTAAATCATAAAAGTTGTAATAATTTATGAGAACCTAATAGTGTCTTACAAGTTAAATTGTAAATCATGTAGGTGAATGGATTGTGTCAAATTTCAATATTCTGATGTCTAAGGAAGATGTTTCAACTGAAATGATTGTTTTCTTAAGTAGTTTTGATATACACATATATCTAAATATAAATTCTAATATATATATTATTTATTTATTACTTCGGGTTACATCTCCATCGCAGTGTCCTCTTTCCACCCCTCCCAGTCCTGCCCTCCCACCCTTCCATCACACTCCTCTGGAGTGGAGCGTCCCTACATAACAGTCCCCCACCCCAGTTCAGCAGTCATATGAGGGCCAAGAGCTTCCTCATACACTGGGGGCCTACAAGGCAGTATTTTAAGTTTTGTTAGTAAACTTTTCTAAAGTACCTTTTCAGTTTAAGCATTTTTTGTTTAAAAATAACTTGATTCTGTGGAAGATTACTTCTAAAACATTAGAGCTAGTTTTTCAATGTTTGCTGTGTTTCATGGATCTCTGGGATCTTTTGTGTACACTGAAGAATAATGGATTTACATAAGTGAACAGGAAAGGACATTGCTAAAATGGTGAACAACCAAGGATAAATATAATTTTAAAAGCAAATGGCAACATAACCTGCATTCAAAATGGTGGAAGGCTCTAGTTGAGTTGGTGACCTCCTTTCTATGATGTTTATCAGTCTGGTTAGCAAAGGTGCCACACTATGCATCATTTTAACTTACTTACCTCACTGAGTATCTAGGAACCCAGAAACTCATAAAAACTCATTTGTACAGGTCATACAGTATAGAGAGTAACATCCTATACCTGTAAATCTATATGAGGACAGAGAGAAAAGATTCAAATCAATGTAATAATGTCTACAAGAACATTCTGCATCCTTTCTCCAATCAAATGTGAAAAAGGGTTGGTTATAAATCTATGGAGTGTCCTGCCATGCCCTGTACTAGTATATAGTGTGCATTTAAAAATAAAACGGAAGATAGTCCTGGGCTTTGGGAAACAATTTCCAGTACAGAGAAGACAGTAAAAACCTGGTAAGAGGGAATTATCCAGGAGGCTGAAATTCTATTGAAAATGCTAACAGAGTTGGAAAATTCTATTGAATGGAGCTGTATTCATGCCATAGGGAAAGGTCAGTCATTAACTGGTTAATCTGTAAATAGGTCTCCTTCTTAAATCCTATTCATTTAAAGATATTTAAAGTGATCAGAACTTCAGATTTACAAGAAATTATAGTGCAGCAGTAAGAAAGGACATGATTTATCTCCATCTACTTTAATCCATAGAGATCAATACTCTTTAGCTAATGAATCAGCTAGAGCACTCTGCTTTGCTGTAATGTGTAGCTGAAAGTAGTTAATTCTCTGAAGCTTTGCTGAATGACATTCTGAGGCAGACTCAAAAGTAGGACCTTAAATATGAAGAGGAAGATAATAGGATTATAAGGATGAGTTCAAGGTCTCCTGTTCATCTTACAAGGAGCCAATCACAGAGCCTGGGCAAAAGTAAGTCTATATTGAGTTCAGAGCAATGGGTCATCCTGAGTCTGAAGTTGTCAAAATGTGGGAAACAGAATAAAATTGAGATCTTCTTTAAGTCTTCTCAGTGTTGAGAATGAAAAAGAACACAGTCTCAACTTATAATGGCATAAACGTGAGATGACAGACAGTGCTAAAGGTCATATTATGATCTGAAGAGAAGAGCTGCTTTAGTCCACAGATGATTGGCAGGATTTGGAAGGATGATTACACTGAAGACCAAAGTAAAATCCTATGCTTCAAAATAGCATTTGTCCTTTGAAAGAAACAGATTGAGTGAGTGTAAGTAGTAAAAGAATGGAGACAGCTGTAAATTACTAAGCACTGAAATGACACAGAATAAAAAGACAATAGTTGACCATGAACTTGGAGTTTTATCCTTGGAAAATGGAAACTCTAACCCCATTAAAGTGCATTAAGTATGGAAATATCTGTATAGGACATATTGGATGACAAATAAGCAACAAAAATGCATATAATCTTACCAAATCTCAGACATGATACTTTGCATTATACTTTTGTATTTGAAAATATTTGCATTAAATATCAACTCATTGAAATTTTGACCCAATCATTTACCCAACCCAATTAACAGTTTGACTTATAAGACAATATGATTTTCTCATAATTATTTTAATTGTGTTTTGAACAATATCTGGTAGGATCACATATCACAGTTTCACATATCACACACAGACTAGTGTGCAAACCAGAGTACAAGATGGTGAACATTTTTCTCATACTATATTGGTTCTTGTTTGATATTGTAGGAAGAATGAAGAAATGCAAAGTGCTAGATTCTACATTAAATTATGGAATACAGAATAATCAAAATAAAATTTTATATATTTAAGGAAAATAAGAATGTATTCAACCAAAATTAAATTATATTTTTATAATGTATCATCAAATAAATTGTAAAGCTATTTCTTCACACGAAACTCATCATGGTTGAAGGATTAAAATAGTTAATGAAACCCATGACTTCTGTAAAGTGATCAGTTTGAGATTCCTACTCAGTTATCACTAACTTTTAGAACTGCACTATTTAAATCTAATACTAATGGGAAAAGTTTCATGTGTGATAAAAAATAAAAATGAATTATTTACACATATCTTACACTTATGCTGATATATTTAATTATAATTTCAGTTGAAAAGGAAGAAAGCCCATTTATAATATAAACATTCTATTGTGGATCTTTCATTCTGATATTTAAATATACAAGTATCTTGATATTTTATTTATTAAATAAATGAAAATAAAAAATAATGATAAGGATATGTAAATGGTTGTTTATACACAACACTATATATGGATGGGTAAAGGTGTGTGAATATTTTTAAATATTTTATGTACAATCATGTAGTTATCATTTGATATACAACTGTCATTTAAAATACTTTAATACATAATAGTTCTGATTTGTCATCTCACTATAAATATTTTATTACTCAGCTAGAGATATAGCTTATTGATAGAACTCTTACCTAGTTTCCACAAAGCTCTGCCTGTCTTAACCAGACTCTACCACAGAAAATGAATGGAAAATAGTCTACATAATTGCTGAAAAATTCCATTATTTATATATTTCTCCGTTTACTTTTTATGTTTTCAAATCTGAATCAGAATGCTTTCCACACTTCTCTGCCTCTTTCTGTCTATCTATCTATCTATCTATCCATCTAATCATCTATCATGTGTCTATTGTGATTTTCAGTGAGGAATTCCCAGCCTACTCTGGTATCAGGCTGGAAATGTATGCTCTTTGGCTAGAAGGACTGGGCCAAAAGGGTGGTCCTGTGCTAGGCTGGAGAGCCAAGAGAAAAGTATATTTTCACTCTCAAGTATTACAGTTCACTTTACCTGAACTCCCAGCACCCAGCTTGGCAGTTTAAAGGAACCTCAGGCTCCTGGAGCCAGGCCAGACCGCCAGGCGAGTGGTACAGGAAAGGCAGCAGAAGCTCAGTGCCTCTTGTCAGGAGCATCTACCCCAAATAGGCTTAGTTCAACAGGCAGCAGAAGCCAGCTGGTATTCAAAGAGCAACCCCTGCTGCCAGTGCTAAGACACCTAGCTAGGGAGCTGTGGACAAGCAGGAGGTTGGGGCCTATGCAAGCCTGGCTAGGTAGCCAGGAGTAGATGCTTCATGGGAGGAAGAGCACTTTCACCTCCAGGCAAAAGTAAACAGTCAAGCCTCAGGAAGTCATTGCAGAGGCATGGAGAAAGATTATTTTGTGAATCAAAGTCATTATAAACCCTTGGGCAGTGGGGAAGGATTTTGGAGGTGAATGTAATATACTGGGCATAGTCCTAACAGAAGAGAGGTAACAACATAATACCTAATTAAACCTTATCAGTGAGGGTGAGGAAAAAACTCTAGGTAGGCTAGAGACAGGATAAATGCCATTGGCTGAAATCAAAGGCCCCAAAATACATCATTAGCATGAGGAAGTTCCCCCAGAAATCTCCAGTGCTCACCAGGCAGGTTTCCCATTAGGGGAGGGTTGGCCCTTGCTATACTCTTTTAAAGAATCTTGTTTCCCAGACCAGTGGATCAATGGAATTGAATTGAAGACCCAGAAATGAACCCACACACCTTATGGTCACTTAATTTTTGACAAAGAAGCCAAAACTGCACAATGGAAAAAGGACAGCATCTTCAACAAATGGTGCTGGTCCAACTGGATGTCCACATGTAAAAGAATGAAATTAGACCCATACTTATCACCTTGTCCTTGTACAAAACTTAAGTCCAAGTGGGTCAAAGCCTTAATTTAAGGCTGGACACATTGAATCTACTAGAAGAGAAAGTCGGAAAAACCCTTGAACTCATTAGTATAGGTGACAACTTCCTGAAGAGAACACCAACAGCTCAGGATCTAAGACCAACAATCAATAAATGGGACCTCATGAAACTGAAAAGCTTCTGTAAGGCAAAAGACACTGTCATTTGAACAAAACTGCTGCCCACAGATTGAGAAAAAAATCTTCACCAACCCTACATCTGACAGAGGGCTAATATCCAAAATTTACAAAGAACTCAAAAAATTAAATGTCAAGAAACCAAATAATTCCCAGTCAAAAAAAAAAAAAATGGGGAAAAGAGCTAAACACAGAATTCACAAAGGAGGAATTCCTAAAGGCTGAGACACACTTGAAGAAATGCTCAGCTTCCTTATCCATCAGAGAAATGCAACTCAAGACAACTCTAAGATTCCATCTCACACCTGTCAGAATGTAAGATCAAAAGCTCAAATGACAGCACATGCTGACGAGGGTGTGGAGAAAGGGGAACCCTCCTCCATTGCTGGTGGGAGTGCAGGCTTGTGCAACCACTGTGGTGGTCAGTTTGACGATATCTTAGAAAATTTGGAATAGCTCTGCTTCGGGACCCAGCCATACCACTTCTGGGTATACATCCAAATGACTCCTCACTGAATCACAAGGAAGTTTCCTCATCTATGTTCATAGCAGCCTTATTTGTAATAGCTAGAAACTGGAAACAACCCAGATGTCCCTCAACTGATGAATGGATTAAAAAACAATGGTACATCTACACAATGGAATACTACTCAGCTATCAGAAACAATGAAATTATGCAATTTGCAGCCAAATGGATGGAACTAGAGAAGCTCATCCTGAGTGAGCTAACCCAGACTCAGAAAGATGCGCATGGCATCTATTCACTTATAATTGGATTTTAGCTGTATAGTACATGATATCTATACTACAACCAGCACACCAAAGGGAACATGGACATAGACTTTTTCTTTTTCTCCCTATCAATGAGACACTTTTCCCTAATGGTGCTGCCATGTATGTCCCCAGTGTATGAGGAGGCTCTTGGCCCTCATATGACTGCTGAACTGTGGCCAGAGACTGTTATATAGGGACACTCCACTCCAGAGGAGTGGTATGGAAGGGTTAGGGGGAAGAGGGAGGGAGGGAGGGACTGGGATGGGTGGAAAGAGGACATTATGATGGAGATGTAACCTGAAGCAATAAATAAATAAATTTTAAAAAAAGACATAGGCTTACAGAATGGATCCATAAACAAGACCTATCATTTTGCTGCATACAAGAAATGCACCCCGACAGCAAATATAGTATCTACCTCAGAGTAAAGGGTTGGGAAAAGGTTTTCCAAGCAAATGGTCCCAGGAAGCAAGCTGGAGTAGCCATCCTAATAGCCAATAAAATAGACTTTCAACCTAAATTAATCAAAAATGATAGGGAAGGACACTACATACTTGTCAAGGGAAAAATTCATCAAGATGACATCTCAATAATGCATATCTATGCTCCAAACACAAGGGCAACTACTTTTGTAAAAGAGAAACTACTGAAGCTTAAACCATATATTGATCCCCACACACTAATAGTGGAAGACTTCAACACCCCACTTACACCAATGGAAATGTCATCGAGAGAGAAGCCAAACAGAGAAATGATGAGACTAACAGAGGTCATGAATCCTTAAGGCACTTGGTCTACAGTCTTTCCTTAGTAACACCTCAGACTTAGGCCCTTTATGGTAAATTGGCTATTGCATTGCTATGATGCCTGAGGCTTTCTTCTCTCTGGAGCCTTAGTTGTCCATAGACCAACTTGGCTGACTTGTATTAGCCACTCAGACTCTTTGCCTCAATCTTTGGGGCTGGCCACAGTTCTATTCAGGTAGCTGTTTGAACTGGTCGTTTGCAATCATTGCCTATTTGCACTTGCATGCTTCTTCCTTCAGAATATATTTATACAGTTTGTAAAGCTAAAGGCATGTTGACAGGTGGAAATTGAAAACAAATTTTTTAAAGTATAAATTAAAGAAGACAAATTCAGCTAAAGGAAATAAATGCATTGGCCATGTAACATAATCATGTATCATTTTGTTTTTGATCTTAGCCATTTTAACAGGTGCAAGATACAATTTTAAAGTCATTTTGATTTGTATTTCCCTGGTGACTAAGGATGTTGAACAATTCTTTTTTTTATTACATATTACTATTTTTATAATTAGTAAATTACAATTTTTACATTTAACTTTTTAACATAATTTTACATAATAATTACATATAACTATTTTTCTCTTCATAATACCTCTTTGCTGTCTTTGTCTTTACATTATTTTTTAATAATTTATTTTTTATTTCTTCAAGTTACATCTCAATCACAATCCCCTCCCTACTCCCCCCTCCAGTCCCACCCTTCCACCCTCCTCCCCCTCAACCCCCCCATCCTCTTCCCTTCTTTTTTTATTTTTAGTTTAAGGTATTTCTTTTTTCCCCCAACAGCTCTCCCTTTCAGTCCAAAAAATTGTTCTTTTTCTTATAACTATAAATACAATACAAAACAACAGAAATAGGCCACAATTATAAGAGTTATATGGCTTAGCATACATTCCCAATGTCCAGTCCATATGTATTTGGCACCTGACTTTAACATTCTACTATCTAACCATCTCCATGAGTTTAAAGTTCTATATCCAACTCAGCTTTCATACTAACTTGCCTCATAATTTTAAACATATCTTCTTAGATCCAGAACATCTTCTTGATTCCTAAACAACTCAAAATTTAACTATGAGACTCTAGCTATCTATTCTTCAACCACCTCAGAGACCTGAGAGGGATAAATATATCTGATTATATAGGAAATGCAGGGCCTGCAGCTTCCAAAACTAAGAAATGACATACCCGTGGCTGCCTGGACAGTTCCCATTTTCCCTCCATACATTACAGCATCAATCTTCAGCCATTTGGCCCCATTTCTCTGACAGACATTGATTGTAGAGCAGGAATTATGAAGGACTTACCTACCCTGTCTTGGCAGAGCTAGGCTGTCGACTTATCTGCTTCCAAGTTTTGTCCTTTTTGGACAGAAGTCTATCTACAGTTGAAGCAAGGGGTTTTTCTTGCCAGGAGAACGGCTTACCACCAATTCAATCATCTCCCACTGGAGATTCTTCGATGCTCATCTTCTACTTGGAGTAGAATAGGGGGTGCTGTCAGGAGCTGACATGTCTCGATATCAAAAAATCTTAAGTTAAGAAAACATCTTTGAATGCCATATTCTGCAGATCTCTTGAGGTTTTTGAAGATGCCCTATCTATCTCTTATATATAGATAAGCAAATATTGCTTGTCTCTTAGCAACTTGATTTCTGAGTAGCTTAGAAAATAACTGTGATAGACTGTCATAATAACTAACAAAATGACACGTTTTCCTGACTATTAGTTTCCGTTTCTTAATTATCCTAAACAATTTATGTCGATTGTTAGTGAGAGGTCAAAACTTGACATTTCATTCTTAATGTGTTTCTCAGCCATTTGAGATACCTCTGTTAATAATTCTGTTTAGATCTGTTCTCCATTTTTAAATTGGATTATGTGGTTTGTTGCTGTTTAGTTTTGAGCTCTTTATATATTTTGGATATTAGTCCTCCATCAGATAGGGAGTTGGTGATAATCTTTTTCCATTCTGTATGCTGCCATTTTATCCTCTTTATAATGTCCTTTTCTTTACAGGAGCTTTTCAGTTTCATAAGGTTCTGTTGATTAATTACTGATCTTAGTGCCTGTACTGTTGGTGTTCTGTTCAGGAAGTTGTCTTCTGTGCCAATGTGTTCAAAATAATTCCCCACTTTCTCTTCTATCAGGTTCAGTCTACCTAGTTTTTATGTTGAGATATTTAATCCACTTAGACTTAAGTTTTGTGCATGGTAATAGATATTGATCTATTAGCATTCTTCTACATACAGACATAATTTAGACCAGAACCATTTGTTGAAGACATGTTGTTCTTGTTTTTTTTCTTTGTTTTTGTTTTTTTATAATTTATTTTTTATTTCTTCAAGTTACATCTCAATCACAATCCCCTCCATACTCCCCCATCCAGTCCCACCCACCCACCCTCTTCCCCCTCAAACCTCCATCCTCTTCCCTTTTTTTAAGTTTAAGGTATATCTTTTTCCTTACAACAGCTCCCCCTTTCAGTCCAACAAATGGTTCTTTCTCTTATAACAATAAATACAATACAAAACAACAGAAATAAATAGTATGTTTCTGGCTTCTTTATCAAAATCAAGCTTCTATAGGTGTGTGATTTACTTTATGTCTGTTTTTTCTTTTTTTTTTACTAGATTCCATAGATTAATCTGTCTATATTTATGCAAATACCATGCAGGTTTTATTTTTATAGCTCTACAGTATACCTTGAAATTAGGAATGGTGATACCTCCAGAACTTTTGCTGTACAGGGTTGTTTTAGCTATCCTTGATTATTATTTCTCCATATGAAGTTGAGTAGTATTCTCTCAAGGTGTGTAAAGAATTGTGTTTGAATTTTGATGGGGATTTCATTGAATCTGTATATTGCTTTCGGAAAGATTTTCATTTTTACTGTGTTAAACCTACTGATTCATGATCATGGAATATACTTCCATCTTCTGATATCTTCTTGAATTTATTTTTCAAAGACTTGAAGTTTTTGCCAAACAGGTGTTTCACTTGTTTGGATGGAGTTGTTTCTGTGATATCTTTCTCAGACCATTTGTCATTTGTATTTATGAGGGCTAATAGTTTTTGACTTAATATTGAATTCAGCCACTTTGATGAGGTGTTTATCAGCTGTAGGAGTTCCCTGATAGAATTTCTGGTGTCTGTTATGCATACCATCATATCATCTGCAAATAGTAGTACTTTGACTCCTTTCTTTGCAATTTGTATATCCTCTTGGTCTCCTTCATTTGTTTCGTTGCCTTAGTTAAGACTTCAAGCACTGTATTGAATAGATGTGGAGAGAGTGGACTTGTTCATGATTTTAGTCCCATTGCTTTGGGTTTCTCGCCATTTATTTGATGTTGTCTATTGTCTTGCTGTAAATTGTCTTTATTACGTTTAGGTATGTCCCTTTTATCCTTGGTGTCTCCAAGATATTTATCATGAACGGTTGTTGGATTTTGTCAAAGTCCTTTTCAGCAACCAATGGCATGATCTTATAATTATTTTTCTTTCAGTTTGTTTATATTGTGGATTATATTGACAGATTTTTGTATGGTGAACCTTTCTTGAATATATGGGATGAATCCTGCTTGATTATGGTGAATTATCTTTTTGATGTGTTCTTGGACTTGGTTTGTAATTAATTTATTGAGTATTTTTGCTTCTATGTTGTCAAAATCCACCTTTTATCTGAGGAGGTCTGATATGATGCGGGGGTTGTTCTAATTTTCTTTTATCTGTTGAGACTTGCTTTGTGACTGAATATGTGGTCAGTTTTTGAGAATGTTTCATGAGGTGTTGAGAAGGAATTTTCTTGTGTTTGGGTGAAATGCTCAGTAGAAACCTGTTAGGTCCATTTCATTCATAATGTCTGTTAGTTCCAGTATTTCTCTGTTTAAGTTTGTCCATTGGTGAGAATGGAGAACTGAAGTCTCCCACTATTAATGTGTGAGGATTGATGTGTAATTTAGTTTTAGTAGTATTTCTTTTATAAACAAAAATGCCCTTGTGTTTCAGGGAATAGATGCTAAGAATTGAAAACTCATGTTGGTTGATTTTTTTTTCTTTGAAGAGTGTGAAAAGTTCTTCTCCATCTCTTTTGATTAACATTGGTTTGAAGTTTATTTTGTTAGATATTAAAATGGCTATACCAGCTGGGTTCTTAGGTCCATATACTTGGAAACTATTTTTCAACTTTTTACTCTGAGATAATGTCTATCTTTGACGTTGAGGTGTCTTTCTTCTATGCAGCAAAAGAATGAAACCAGTTTTTGAATCCATTCTGTTAGTCTGTATCATTTTATTGGGTACTTAAATACATTAATATTGACAGACATTAACTACTAATGGCTGTTAATTTCTGCTCTTATGTTGTTGTTGGTTATAGCATATTTGAATATGTATGTGTGTGTCCCTTCTTAGGGCTTTGCTGGTGTGAGACTACTTATTGCCTGTATTTTTCTGGAAAGAGTTAACATTCTTGGATTGGAGTTTTCCTTCTAGTACTTTCTGTAGGACTGGATTTGTGGATAGATATTGTTTAAATTTGATTTATTATGCAATATTTTCTTTCTACATCTATTGCAATTGTAAATTTTGTTGAGTATAGTAATCTGGTCTGGCATCTGTGGTCTCTTAGAGACTGCAGGAAATCTTTTCAGGTCCTTCTGGTTTTTACAGTCTCCAGTAATATGCAGGGTGCAATTCTAATAGGTTTTCTTCATAAGACACCTTGTATGTTACTTCCTTTTTTATTCCTTTGCACCTTTTAATATTCTTTCTTTGTTCTGGGTGATTAATGTTTTGAATATTATGTCGCAAGAGGATCTTCTTTTCTAGTCCAGTCTATTTGGTGTTCTGTAAGCTTCTTGTTCCTTTATAGGAATATCCTTCTTTGGTTAGGAAAATTTTCTTCTATGACTTTGTTAGAAATATTTTCTGAGCCTTTGATCTTGGATTCCTCTTCTTCTTCTATTACTATTATTCTTAGATTTTGTCTTTTCATAATGTCCCGGATTTCCTGAAGATTTTGTGTCAGGGATTTTTTTTTTTTTTTTTGTTAAGAATTAACACTTTCTTTGACCACTGTGTCCATTTCTTCTATTATATCTTCAGTGTCTGAGATTCTTTCTTCTGTTTCTTGTATTCTGTTGGTGATGCTTGCATCTGTAGTCCCTGTTAGCTTATTTAGATTTTTCATTTTCAGAATTCCCTCAGTTTGTTTTTTGATATTTTAAATTTTCATTTTATTGTTTGCTTTTTATTTTTCTTGATTGTTTTCAATTTTGAGAGTTTTTTTCTTTTTTTATTTAAGGTCAACTTTCTTCCCCCAGCATCTCTTCCTTTTAGTCAAATAAAAGGATCTTTTTCTTAAAGCAATACATACAATACAAAACATGTTTGTGTTTAATTATGGGTCTATTTCTATTTTCAGATCTTGAATAGTCTTATTTTCTTCAACTGTTTTCTTTTCTTTGGCTTTCTTTGATTTTTTTAAGGGACTTATTCATTTCCTCTAATAATTTTTGTTTATCTTTTCCTCAATTTCTTTAAGGGATTCATTCATTTCCTCTTTCAGAATCTTTATCATCATTATAAAGTTGGTTTTAAAGTAATTTTTTTGTGCTTCAACTCTATTGGGATATTCAGGGTTTGCTGTTGTTGGATGGCCATGATCTGGTGGTGATATATTTCCCTGACTGTTGTTGGTTATGTTCTTTGTTGGATAGGTGTTTTGTTCTTTGCTTTCTGTTTCCTCTCTTGTCTCATGACTAGAGTGGTCTGAGGCTGAATAGAGCATCTCTGCCTGAATTAAGGGTTCGACTGCTGATGGCTGGGGCAGCCTCTGGTCAAGCAGGAGATTTTCCCCCAAGTTGGGGCCTAGAGTTGTTGGAGAAAGGTTTTGTACATTGGTTCTCAGAGGCTGATTTCAATGCTCGGATATCTGGTTACCAACCCTTTCTGAGGCACTCTCTGATTGGATAATAAAACTTTCTGATCATCATTTAGTTGGGCAGAGAGAGAATAGGAAGGCAGGACTTACTGGGAGGAAGAAAGAAACCCTGGAAAGAGACAGAGGAAGCTTCTCTCTTCTTGCCATGACTCTGAAGAAGAAGGACATATGGGTGTGAGCTCTGTGCGCCCTGAAGGTACAGCAAGCCACATGGCAGATTGAGAATAGTTGGCCAGGTTAATTTAGATTAGCAAATTGAGAGTCAGCTAAGGCCTAAGCATTAAAACATTAGAAGGTCTTGGTATATTTAATTACTTGGAGAAAGGCTGCCCTTGGTCTCTGGCCTTATCATTAGGACAGGTCAGGCTGCCAGTTAAGGCAAGCCAGGCCTATAGACCTCCCTTCAGGGTGCTGCTGGCTGCTTCACCAGTCTAATATAACAGTTTAAAGTTATTAATAAATATATTTATTAACAGAGTTTCAGTTTAAGGTGGCAAAAAGCCACCTCGGGTTTCAGGCCTCCAGCTAAGGCATGCCAGGCCCACCAGACCTACATGCCTCCGGATATGTTCTGTCAACCTAATATAACAGTTCATAGTGATTAATAAATATATTAGTTAACTAAGTTTCTGTTTCATGGAATTCTGCCAGCCAGTATGCCCTTTGGTCTAGCTGCAGGTCCTCTGTGTTTCTGGGTAACACTGTGGCCTCTGGTGGATAAGGGGGTTTCCAATGGAGGCCTGGGCAGGATAGGATGACAATAAGAGCAGGGGCGATTGGGGTTAGACTGGTTGGGTTCTCAGGGAATGATGGTGGTCCCTGAGTAGGGTGAGGGTGCTTACCTGGGGAACTGGGTGCTGGCATGGCCCCTAGCTGATTAGTGGCCTTCTGCCAAAGATGTGGGTCAGGATCAGATTCTTATCTTTGTGCAAGGTCTCTTTCTTTCTGTCTCAATAGGGCCTGAGATCATGGATCTGTGCTTCTGCCCAACCAATGGATTAAGATAATGTTGAATTCAACTGCCTAGCTGAGTTTCCCTAAGGGCACATCCAATGCCATATGCTCATACTTAACTATCACTCATATTTTACATTAAAGAATGATGAATGCCAAGCATTTGTATGATTATCTTTGATGGAAAGCAAGGTTTTAGGTCTAAACAAAATCATATATATCATATATATACATATATATCATATATCATTATATTATGCTAATTGTATTGATTATATCAATACAATCATTATATAAATTATACATTATATTGTTGAAACAGAATGAGTTAACGTAGGTTTTTTCTGCCCTTGTTATGATGGAGTCACTGGTTTCAGACAAGATTCCATAGTAAACAAATATGCTAGAAGAAGAATGTATGAATAAATTATTAATATACTTCACATAATGTAGAATTAAATTATTGAGAAATGGTGCAAGTTCTATATTTAATATAGCTTTTTTTCTTGGAAGCCTTTTTGTACATTATAATTCAGTGAAACAAAGCATGGGGTGGGAAGGGAGGAATTTTGCTATAGGAGAAATCAAAGAATTGGATGTGGAGTTACTAAGGCAGCTAGCAGATGAAACAACCATTTTGTGGATTTACTGTTAAGCCACAGTACATTTTTCTTATAGGACATGACTACAGTAATTAACATATTGTGGTTATTGGGAGAGGGACAGATGAAATAGCTCAAAGTAATAGACTAGAAAATCCTGAAATGGAGTTATGTATATACTGCCAATTTTAATCTTAGATAGTAACATCATAAACATGGCCAATTAATTTCAATTTTAAATAGGAGAATGAACAAAGTCAGTGGAGAAAGAAAATTCCCCTCATTAGATGCTACCACAATCAGATGATATGAAGAAAAAAGTTAAATTCCTAATGAGTAGAAACTAACAAACAAAGCTAGAGAAAAAATTTTAACCTAAATAAGAGAACTAAGCAAAGATTTTTGTGTGTGCCTTAGTTCTCCAAGTTTAATTGTAAGCCCTCCATTCCTTAAAACCTCATGTTGATACTAAATATCCAGTCCCCAAAATGTTTGCTTATTTGGAAACTGAGTATCTTAAAGAGTCACTAAAATTCCTAAACACACACCCACAGAGAGAGAGGGAGAGAGAGAGAGAATATACTGTGACAATTGCAAGGAGTGGTAGGTGCATGTTAGGCATTAAAAATTACAAAGTAGACGGAAGCCACTAAACCCGGGATTCGGGAACTCCCATTTGGAGAGGCACCTGGTAAGATTGACCCCAACTCACAGCAGGCAGAATCAGAGGCCACTTGGAGATAGATCGCTGGCCTATTGGGCTCCCCACACCTAAGGTAGAACTTATACCCACTTAAAAAGCTTTGCGAGATAGTGGAAGGCTTAGCAAGGAACAAACAGGGGGCTCAGCGGGTGATCCGCAGCCACTTGTGAAGCAGAGGGCGGGAGGTTCCGAGAGAGCACGGGAAGCCGGGAACACAAAGGCGGGCGGGAGGGGCCGAATCCAGCGCACTCATGGTAGTGCAGCTGGGGAGAGAGCCCTGCTGGCAGGGCCAAATCCCCGCGAACCCTCAGCAGGACAACTGGGGAGTGAGTCAGGCGTGGGCAGGGCCAGGGATCCACACACCCACGGCTGAGCTGCTGGGGAGAGAGGAGCATACAGGCAGCTGGAGGATCCGGGGCTTGGTGCACCCACGGCCTAGCAGCCAGGGAGGGGGACCCATGGCTGGGCAGACAGGGAGGGAATCAGGCACAGAGGCCAGGCCTGTGGCGAGAAGCCTAGTGAGAAACCAGAAATCGGGACCATAGCTGTATTCTGGAAAATCCAGACATATTAGGTGTGGAGCCAGACCCTATCAGCCTCCGTGATGACAAACAAAGCCCACAGAATCTGTGTCTGGGCAAACAGGTCCATACCATCAGAACCATTACAGGCTGATAACTCAGAGTGCAACATAGAGAAGTCTGAATTGGGAGCAGTGAAACAATCCCGGTCCATTACTCACAACCTGGGAATAGGCTGCACCAGCTCACAGTGCCTCAGGCGATTAAAACCACAGTGACCCTGAAATCCCCCTGTAAGCAACGACAGATAGCCAAGTAACTCGTCCCCTGCACCAAATCATCCACTGTGGTCCCAAGCACAGAAAACAGACAGCTAAACGCATCCAATGGCCAAAGGTCAAAAAAAAAAAAATCAAGGAAATATGACTCCAACAAAGCAGAATTATCCTAGCTCATCCAATTCGGATGACCTCACACCAACAGAAACACATGAAAACGTTGACAGTTCTGCATTATGGAAAGTGATAGAGTCCCTGCAAGAAGAACTTAAATCTATGAAGAAATTCAAAGAAGCCACAATTCTACAAGTCAAAACAAGGAACAACACCATTAAAGAGCTCCAAGCCAAGGTGACAGAGCTTGAACAGGAAAAGGAAAACGCAATGAAAGATTTTCATACAAAAACAAGCAAGCTGGAGAAGGAAATGTACAAAACGAACAAAACCATACAAGACATGAAAATAGAAATAGAAACAATAAAGAAAACACAGTCAGAGTTAAAAGAGGAAGTGGAGAACCAAGGGAAGAGAACAGGAACTACGGATGTGAGTATCAACAATAGGATGCAAGAGATGGAAGACAGGATCTCAGGCATGGAAGATTCAGTGGAAGAAATCAGTACAACATCCAAAGAAAATGAGAAGGCTAAAAAAAACTCTTACCCACAACATCCAAGAAATCAAGGACTCAATGAAAATACGGAACCTAAGAATTATAGGTATAGAGGAAAGAGAGGACTCCCAACTCCAAGGTCCAGGAAATATCTTCAACAAAATCATAGAAGAAAACTTCCCAAACCTGAAAAAAGAGATGCCAATAAAAATCCAAGAGGCTTACAGAACACCAAACAGATTAGATCAGAAAAGAAACTCCTCTCGCCACATAATAATTGAAACACCAAATGTACAGAACAAAGAAAGAATATTAAAACCTGTAAGAGAAAAAGGTCAAGTCACATACAATGGCAGACCCATCAGAATTACACGTGACTTCTCCTCAGAAACTTTAAAAGCTAGAAGGGACTGGTCAGATATACTACAAGCCCTGAGAGATCATAGGTGCCCAGCCAGACTACTTTACCCAGCAAAACTCTCTATCAACATAGATGGAGAAAACAAGATATTCCATGACAAAATCAAATTTAAACAATATCTACCCACAAACCCAGCCCTACAGAAAATTCTAGAAGGAAAATCCCAACCCAGAGAAGAAAACTCCACCCAAGAAAACAAAGGGAATAGAAAACCCCTCAGCAAAGAAATCAAAAGGGGCACAGGACCACCACCTATACCAAACTAATGGGAAATAACAACCCCAGGTCACTAATATCCATCAACATCAATGGACTAAACTCCCCAATAAAAAGACATAGGTTTACAGAGTGGATCCGCAAGCAAGACCCTTCCTTATGCTGTATACAAGAGACACATCTAACTACGAAAGATAGACACTGCCTCAGAGTAAAGGGATGGGAAAAGGTTTTCCAAGCAAATGGACCCAGAAAGCAAGCTGGAGTAGCCACCCTAATATCAAACAAAACAGACTTCCACTGAAGATAATGAAGAAAGACAAAGAAGGGCACTATATACTCATTAAAGGGAATATTCATCAAGAGGAAATCTCAATACTGAACATCTATGCCCCAAATACAAAGGCACCTACTTTCATAAAAGGAACACTTCTAAAACTTAAAGCGCACATCGATCACAACACATTAGTAGTGGGAGACTTCAACACCACACTTACAACAATGGACAGATCATCAAGACAGAAGACAAACAGGGAAATATTGAGTCTAACAGAGATCATGAAACAAATGGACCTAACAGATATCTACAGAACGTTTCACCCAAACACAAAGGAATACACCTTTTTCTCAGCACCCCATGGAACCTTCTCCAAAATCGAACACATAGGTGGTCACAAGGATAGTCTCAATAGGTACAAGAAAATTGAAATAACACCTTGTATCTTATCAGACCACCACGGAATAAAGCTGGTCTTCAACAGCAAAAGAATCAACAGAAAGCCTACACACACATGGAAATTGAACAGCTCCTTACTGGATGACCAGTGGGTCAGGGAAGAAATAAAGAAGGAAATCAAAGACTTCTTAAAATCCAATGACAATGAAGACACAACATACCCAAACCTATGGAGACATTGAAAGCTGTGCTACTAGGAAAGTTCATAGCACTAAGTGCTTTCAAAAAAAAAAATTGTGACAGCTCATATTAGTGAACTAACAGGTAAGCTGGGTGAATTGGAAGAAAAAGAAACAAACACTCCCAAGAAGAGCAGAAGGAAGGAAATCATCAAACTTAGAGCTGAAAACAACAACTTAGAATCAAAAAGAACTATACAAAGAATCAATGAAACCAAGAGTTGGTTCTTTGAGAAAATCAACAAAATAGACAGACCCCTAGCCAAATTAACTAAAAGGCAAAGGGAAAGAACACAAATCAACAAAATCAGAAACGAAAAGGGAGAAATAACAACAGACGTTGAGGAGATCCAGAAAATATTCGGGCATTACTTTAAAAATCTATATTCCACTAAATTTGAAAACCTAAGCGAAATGGACAATTTCCTCGATAAATTCCACCTACCAAAACTAAATCAAAAACAGATTAACAGCTTAAACAGCCCAATAACTCCCAAGGAAATAGAAACAGTCATTAATAATCTCCCAACGAAAAAAAGCCCAGGGCCAGATGGCTTTAGCACGGAATTCTACCGGACCTTCAAAGAGGAACTAACACCATTACTTTTCAAACTCTTCCACCACATAGAAACAGAAAGAACACTGCCAAACTCATTCTATGAGGCCACTGTCATTCTGATTCCTAAACCACACAAAGACCCAACAAAGAGAACTTCAGACCAATCTCCCTCACGTACATAGATGTAAAAATACTTAATAAAATACTAGCAAACCGAATTCAAGAACACATCAAAAGTATCATACACCATGATCAAGTAGGCTTCATCCCTGGAATGCAGGGATGGTTCAATATACGAAAGTCTATCAATGTAAATCACCACATAAACAAGATGAAAGAAAAAAAACACATGATAATCTCGCTAGATGCAGAAAAAGCATTTGACAAAATCCAACACCCCTTCATGCTAAAAGTTCTGGAGAGAACGGGCATACAAGGACCATACCTAGAAATAATAAAGGCAATATACAGCAAGCCAGTAGCCAACATCAAATTAAATGGAGAGAAGCTTGAAGCATTTCCTCTAAATTCAGGGACAAGACAAGGATGTCCACTTTCACCATATCTCTTCAATATAGTACTTGAAGTCCTTGCTAGAGCAATAAGACAACTAAAGGAGATCAATGGGATAAAAATGGGAAATGAAGAAGTCAAATTATCCCTATTCACAGATGATATGTTAGTATACATAAGCAACCCCAAAAACTCCACCAAAGAACTCCTACAGCTGATAAACAACTTCAGCAATGTAGCTGGATACAAAATTAACTCAAAAAAATCAGAAGACCTTCTTTATACAACAAACAAATATACAGAGAAAGAAATAAGGGAAACACCCCCCTTCACAATAGCCACAAACACCATAAAATACCTGGGGGTAACTCTAACCAAGCATGTAAAGGACCTATATAACAAGAACTTCAAGCTCCTGAAGAAAGAAATGGAAGAGGCCTTTAGAAGATGGAAAGATCTCCCATGCTCATGGATAGGTAAGATCAACATAATAAAAATGGCTATCCTACCAAAAGCAATATATAGATTTAATGCAATTCCTATAACTATACCAACACAATTCTTTATAGATCTGGAAAAAGCTATTCTCAACTTCATATGGAACAACAAAAAGCCCAGAATAGCTAAATCAATCGTGTACAATGAAAAAACATCTGGTGGTATCACCATCCCAGATTTCAAGCTGTACTACAGAGCAACAGTAATAAAAACAGCATGGTACTGGTATAGAAACAGACCAGTGGATTAATGGAATCGAATTGAAGACCCAAACATGGACCCACACACCTATGGCCAACTAATCTTTGACAAAGAAGCCAAAACCACACAATGGAAGAAGGACAGCATCTTCAACAAATGGTGCTGGTCCAACTGGATATCCACTTGCAAAAGAATGAAATTAGACCCATACCTATCACCTTGTACCAAACTTAAATCCAAGTAGATCAAAGACCTTAACATAAAGCCGGCCACACTAAATATACTAGTAGAAAAAATAGGAGAAACCCTCGAACTCATTGGCACAGGTGACAACTTCCTGAACAGAACACCAACAGCTCAGGACCTGAGATCAACAGTTAATAAATGGGAACTCATGAAACTGAAAAGCTTCTGTAAGGCAAAGGACACTGTCATTCGAACAAAACGGCAACCAACAGACTGGGAGAAAATCTTCACCAACCCCACATCTGATAGAGGGCTATTATCTAAAATCTACAAAGAACTCAAGAAACTAAATGCCAAGAAACCAAATAATCCAATCAAAAAATGGGAGATGGAGCTAAATAGAGAATTCACAAAGGAGGAATCCCTAAGGGCTGAGAGACCCCTGAAGAAATGTTCAACATCCTTAATCATCAGAGAAATGCAACTCAAGATGACCCTGAGATTCCACCTAACACCTGTTAGAATGGCTAAGATAAAGAGCTCAAATGATAGCGCATGCTGGCGAGGGTGTGGAGAAAGGGGAACCCTACTCCATTGCTGGTGGGAGTGCAGGCTTGTGTAACCACTATGGAGGTCTGTCTGGAGATATCTTAGAAATCTAGGAATAAGCTTGCCTCAGGACCCAGCCATACCACTTCTGGGTATACACCCAAAGGACCTCTCACGGAGACATAGGGAAGTCTCCTCATCTATGTTCATAGCAGCCTTATTTGTAATAGCTAGAAGTTGGAAACACCCAGATGTCCCTCAACTGAAAAATGGATTAAAAAATTGTGGTACATCTATACAATGGAATAATACTCAGCTATAAGAAACAATGAAATCATGCAATTTGCATCCAAATGGATGGATCTCGAGGAGCTCATCCTGAGTGAGCTAACCCAGTCTCAGAAGGATGCACATGGCATCTATTCACTTATAGTAGGATTTTAGCTATATTGTACAGGATATCTCTACTACAACCAACACACCAAAAGGAACATGGACATAAATTTTTTTTTCATCTTTTTCGTTTTCCTTCTTTTTTTCTTTTTTCTTTTTCCTTTTCACTTCTCTTTTTCCTCTCTTTTTTTTTGTTGATATTCTTTGTTTTTGTGGGTTTGTGTGTTTGTTTGTCTTTTTTTAGTATTCCCCAAGTAGCAAGGAGACACCTTTCACTGGCAGTACTGCCTCGTAGGCCCCCGGTGAATGAAGAGGCTCTTGGCCCTCATATGACTCCTGATCTGTGGTGAGAGACTGTTAGGCAGGGACACTCCACCCCAGAGGACAAGACGGAAGGGTCAGGGGGTAGAGCATGGGAGGGTGGGGCTGGGAAGCGGGAAAAGAGGACAATATGATAAGGATGTAACCTGAAGCAACAAACAAATAAATTTATTAACTAAAAAAAAAAAGTGGGGGCAGGTGGCAGACCTGAAACACTGTGAATGGAATAGAGGATACAGCCGTTCAGCCTGGTTTTGCAGACCTCCAGGTGTCGAGAAGACGTGGAGCTAAGGTAAAATACAAGAGAATTGTGGTGTTGGCCCATGCCTTTGACTTCAGCGGAGATGGGGGGAGCACCGTAGAGTTGGTGGTCTTAGGTATTCTGGAGTCATACGGAGTGGGGTCATGAGGGTGCATACTCTTGGTCCCACCATTCAAGAAGAGTACACACTTGGTCCCAGCTCCCAGCACACTGGAGACAGAAACGGGCAGATCCTGGAGCTCAGGGTCAGCCTGATGCTGGGCAAACTCTAAATAGAGAAAGACTTCGATCCAGGAGTGGTGGAACACATCTTTGTTCCCTTCAGATGGGAAACACAGGTCTCTGATCCCAATAATTAGAGTTCAGAGACACACACATGGGATTTCGAGGGACCTAGGTTTGGAGGCTACTTACAAAAGGCCTTCTCGATGCAGGCAGATTGTCCTTTGGGATCTCAAAATATATACACTAGAGCTGGTTTAGCTCCAAGGTGACAGAATGTTTTCTTCTTTAACACGGAATGAAAGATAACGCTTTGTATGTTGTCGGAAGGCCAAATTTGCTTCAGGAGAAGTACTACCTAGCCCTCCCCCCCCCAAAAAAAAAAAGAGGGCAATTGTCCCAGGGTTGGGATTGGGGCAGGGCTCTGCTCTTATCTTTCCAGGAGAACCGAAGCGTCCATTAGGGGAGCCCGGGGACTGCTGGACAGCGGAAACCTCAGCAGAGAGCAGAATCAGGCACCAAGGAGGACGAGTGACCCAGTTGATTCTGCCTGGCAGACTTCCTTAATAGCTGTCTCCATCGGGGGCCTGCAACCACCACGGCAATCCAATGTGTCTGGGACCATTCACCTCTACACAATGCCCCGGCTGGAACCTCAGTGAAGCCTTTAAGATCAGCTTCTGCCTACAAACCCCTTAGGTCATCTAAACAGCTGAGAACAGAAGGACTGAAAATAAAAGGATTGTATTAACATTTTTAACCATTTTTTCCATTTGAGTTCGGGCCCCAAACAGGTCTACTATGACCCAAATCAGCAGGAAGTCACTTTAAGAGAGCGATGTCCCATGCCCAGAGGGTGGGGAAGGTGTTTCTCCACCCTTCTTTTTGGTTATTTGAAGGATAACTGAAAACTCCGATATTTAAGGGAAGAGATTACAAGCTGATAAATGGTCCTGTTTAATGGGTTTTGGTGGTTAGCCCCAGGGACTTCCTACTTTTCCTTTTCTGTATCCTTCTTCCTCTCCTATGTAGGACTGCATAGGCTTGAGAAAAATGAGATATAGACATAGCACAGAAGGTCCAAGAAGAAGGGGCTGATTATTGACTTTGCCCTTATACCTTTGTATATTGATACAAAATTAGTAGTTAAGATTGTATTGGATTACATTGGTAGTGATCTTTGTATATTGATACAAAATTAAGATTACAGTTGGCCACAATGGTATTGACCCTTGTATATGGACGTAATATTAAGATTGTATTGGGCTACATAGGCATTGATCTTTGTATATTGATACATAATTAAGAGTATATTTAACCACAATTGAGTAGATCTTTGTATAATGATACAAAATTAAAGGTAACGCTTCCTAATGGTATCATACCTAGAGATACTTAAAAATAAAATGTGAAGCTCTGGCCTCTTGATACCAACCGTCTAAAACGGTCTAGGATAGTTAAGTAAAACAAACTCCTAGTCATGCAAACATGTCACTTTGTTAGCTACTATGACAGTGTATCACAGATATTCTCTAAACTACCCAGAATCAAGTTGCTAAGAGACAAGCAACATTTGCTTATCTAAATACAAGAGATGGATAAGGCATTTTCAAAAACCCCAAGAGATCTGCAGAATATCGCATTCAAAGATGTTATCTTAAATTAAGATTTTCTTTTCTTCTTTTTTTTTTTTTTGATATCGAGACATATCAGCGCCTGACAGCACCCCCTATTCTACTCCATGTAGAAGATAAGCATCGAAGAACCTCCACTGTATGATGGTTGAATTAGTGCAAGCCTATCTCTTGGCATGAAAAAACCCCTTGCACCAACTGCAGACAGACTGCTGTCCAAAAAAAGACAAAACTTGGTAGCAGGGAAGTTGACAGCCTAACTCTGCCAAGACAGGGTAGGTAAGTCCTTCATAATCCCTGCTCTACAACAAATGTCTGTCATAGAAACAGGACCCAAAGGCTGAAGACTGATGCAGGAATGTATGGAGAGAAAATGGGAACTGTCCAGGCAGTCATTGGTATGTCATTTCTTAGTTTCAGAAGCTGCAGGCCCTGCACTTCCTATATAAGCAGATACATTTATCCCTCTCAGGTCTCTGAGGTGGTTGAAGAATAGACAGCTAGAGTCTCATAGTTAAATTTTGAGTTGTTTAGGAATCAAGAGGGTGTTATAGATCTTAGAAGATACTCTTAAAAGTGTGTTGCAAGTTAGTATGAATGTTGAGTCAGATATAGACCTTTAAACTCATGGAGATGGTTAGATAGTAGAATGTTAAAGTCAGGGGCCAAATATGTATAAACTGGACATTGGGAAGGTATACTGGGCCATTTAACTCTCATAAATGTGGCATATTTATATCTGTTGTTTTGTATAATACTTACTGTTATAAGAGAAGGAACCATCTGTTGGACTGAAAGGGGAAACTTCTGGGGGGAAGAGGGTGGAAGGGCGGGATAGGGAGGGGTTTGTGACTGATATGTAACTTGAAGAAAAAAAATAATGTATGTATAAAAAAAATTACAAAGTAACTCTAACATACTAGAAAACATTTGAACTTTATTTTGCAGTTTTCCCATGAAATTCATTGTATGTATAACTTATAACCCAATGACTTCTAGATATTTATAAAGCACATTTTCAAAAGAAGAAATAACACTATGACAATTATAATGATTTTTAAACATTAGAGCAGTGTATCCAGCCATAAGAAGATGGAAATACCACATTATTCTAGTTTGTCCTCTGTTGCTTTGATAAACAGCATGGCAAAAAGCATCTTGAAAAAGAAAGCATTTATTTCATCTTACAAGTTGTAGTCCATTATTGAAGGAAGCCAAAGCAGGAACTTGAAGCAGAAACCATAAATGCTATTGGCTTTATTAGCTACCTTTCTTACACAGTCTGTGCAGGACCTGCCTCAGTATGACACAGGCCACAGTGGGCTAAATCTACCCATATCTCAAGAATTATGTTCCCAGGAGTGACCTCAGGTCAATTGGCCCTAGGCAATTCTTCAATTGAGGAACTTTCTTTGGTAGGACACCCATTGTTTTTTCAGTTCTATAATATTTTGACTTTGAATTCAGTAGTCTATGTGAAGTATATTGCAGTGATTCTTTTTCAATTAATTTAAACGCTATGCACATGTGAAATTTTAAACATATGCTTTATGCAAAACTTCAGCAGCTTTTAGAACCAAGTATGATCAGCAATTCTATTCCCAGACATTGTGGAAGTGTCTGGTCGTCTTTGTGAGAACATGCTCATTTTCATGATCAACGACACAAAGTATAATAGGTACAGGAGCTGCTCTTTGTTTTTTATTTTTACTGTACATACATAATGAGAATCTATAGAATTAGATGATTGGAAGGATATTGAATAAAATATAAGCTTTCAAATAAATTTTAGTAGCAAATCAATGTTTCAGGATCACAGAGGACTTCAGTAGACAGGTGTTTGTAAAGGGTCATTTACATTTGATAAGGCACAGACACCTGTTCCTACTTAAAGCACTTAAAATGATATAAGAAGGTGAATTCAGCCATCTTCTATGAACTTTTTAATGACTGCCAGGTGGTTAAAAGAAAATGACATTGAATTTTATCAAAAGAAAGAAGTTTGGCTATACTAAAACTTTCCATTTATAGATTGTTTTTTGTGTGTGTATGGAATTTTTTATAGAACTTTTCCAGGAATCTGTACATGAAAATGTCTTTAATAACTCATTTTGATGGATTAAAATTATCCTTAGTTTCTTGTGCTTATTTTTCAAAGTTATATTCTTATGGAATTTTTGAGTTAAATACTGTCTTAAGTATCTTGAATGAGCCCAAGCTTCATGCATCATTCCTTTCCAAATCTGTTAGATTTTATGGTGTAAAGAGGTGCTGTTTAAGAAATGAATTGTATTTTGTGTTGGAGGTAACAATAATATAACAGAAATGATAAAAAGGTACCTAAACGACAAAGTTCAAATTCTTCATTTAAACACAGAGATCAGAAAGAGGAAGACCTTAGCTCAGAGGCTGACTCTTATTCATCCTTATGAATAATTATAAAGAACATAATACGAAGAATCTTAGTCCATTCTTTATATTGCAGTGCTATATTGCCTTCAGTTCAAAGATGAACAACTTTTGTGCAGAAAACATCAATGGTTTTATTTTTATATCATGTTCCTGACAGGTATTGCAGATATGATGCCAGTTTTTGTTAAGACAGAAATATTTCCTTATTTGAAGTTTTTTAAAATGATGGTAAAGTCTAGAAAACAACAAATACAAGAACAACAACAATAGGGTATAAAGAATTTCCTTTTTTTTTTTAATTAAAGCCTCAAAAGCCCGCACCAGGATGAATCTTATACTAGAAATATACATGTGGGTTGGGGAGTGATTCTCATTGCAGAATACAAGTTATGTCAAGAGAAGATGCCAGACAGGACACATGCTCACATGTATGAGGGTCACGTGGCTCCTTGTAGTCACCTGAGCTTGTCACAAAGACAACAGCTGTCAGTCACAAGGTTTGTTTTCTTTTGTTGTTTCCTAGGTTCGTTTTCTTTTGTTGTTTCCTAAACAGAGTTGGTTGTATACCTTCATAACTAATAGGATAGTGGAGCTGGAGGCATATGTACTATTTCAGTAGGAACAGTATTGATGGCATCTTTGAAATCCATAATCTCTGACTAAAACATATGTCTGAAAGATTATACACATTTATCACCTTAAAGGGAATATAAAATTGTTTGTTCTGGAACCAATTGTGGATGACTGTCATCCAGATATATAGTTTTTAGTTTCTTCAAATTCTACATGCCAATATCAAATCAACTTCATAAAGTGTTTATAGTAGTGTGGGTTCCTGGTAGGGAATTCCTAGCTTAGTCCTGTATCAGACAGAAAGGCATTCTCACTGCTGAAAGCTACATGGTGAAAAGACCCAGACAGGAATCCTGGGGAATACAGACTGGGGATCCATACCTGGTCTGAAAAGAAAAGGGGTGGCCACACAGGTGCCAGGCTAGCCAAGAGATCTTCTTTCAGAGCCAGGTCATGGGTCAGGCAGCAGAAAGTCAGCATCTCCCTACAGGAGCATGCACCTGGAGCAGGCCTAGCTCACTAGGATGAGGCAGCCAGGTAGGAGTTGGTGCTCAGGAGAAACATTGGAGACCTGGCAGAAGTCTGGCAGAGGCCTGCTGCAGTGACCTACTGGAGAAGCGTCTTAGCGAGGCCACTAATAGCAGCAATGGTACAGAAAGTAGCCATGGCTGCAACTTGAAGGAGACCTAGCATGGCTACAGCTATGCAGGTGCCGGGGGGTGGGGGGGGGTGGGAGGTGGGGGGGGTAAGTCTAGTCAGCCAGACAGCTGATCCTTCACGGAAGGAAGAATGCTTCCACCCAAAATTCATCTTGGGGCAGATTGATAGATAGATGGATGGATGGGTGGATGGAGATAGAGAGAGGGGAAGTTTAATCACAAGTTTATGTAAAAAAATAATTAAGTTACATTAGGTACCATTTGTACAAAAAAAATAACTCTAAATTATTTACCAGTATTTATTATTGTTTTTAATTGGTTTGGCAGTTGTTAATCTTTAAGCAGCCATTATAAATGAGTACACAGAGACCACATGGATTTTATCAAGCCTTGGCCTGAGTTGTGCAATCTTGGCCCAACTAAGCTAGCTCTTAAGTCTATTAACCAAATATGACCCCATATATACATACGTCCCCTTGGACTGCCATTTTCCATTCCATGCCAATGTTCCTGGCCATGTGGAATGAGGTTCTTTTCTCTAACCCATGGTGTGTGCCTCCTTCTTCTTGATGCTCCCGGCTGGAATGAATTAACCTCTGACTAAAGAGCAGGCTTCCAAAGAACTCAAGAAACTAAATGCCAAGAAACCAAATAATCCAATCAAAAAATGGGAGATGGAGCTAAATAGAGAATTCACAAAGGAGGAATCCCTAAGGGCTGAGAGACACCTAAAGAAATGTTCAACATCCTTAATCATCAGAGAAATGCAACTCAAGACGACCCTGAGATTCCACCTAACACCTGTTAGAATGGCTAAGATAAAGAGCTCAAATGATAGCACATGCTGGCGAGGGTGTAGAGAAAGGGGAACCCTACTCCATTGCTGGTGGGAGTGCAGGCTTGTGCAACCACTATGGAGGTCTATCTGGCGATATCTTAGAAATCTAGGAATAACTTTGCCTCAGGACCCAGCCATACCACTTCTGGGTATACACCCAAAGGACCTCTCACGGAGACATAGGGAAGTCTCCTCATCTATGTTCATAGCAGCCTTATTTGTAATAGTTAGAAATTGGAAACAACCCAGATGTCCCTCAACTGAAGAATGGATTAAAACATTGTGGTACATCTATAAAATGGAATATTACTCAGCTATCAGAAACAATGAAATCATGCAATTTGCAAGCAAATGTATGGATCTAGAGGAGCTCATCCTGAGTGAGCTAACCCAGTCTCAGAAGGATGCACATGGCATCTATTCACTTATAGTAGGATTTTAACTATATCGTACAGGATATCTGTACGACAACCAACACATCAAAAGGAACAAGGACATAATTTTTTTTTTATCTTTTTCTTTTTCCTTCTTTTTTTCTTTTTTTTCCTTAACCCTTCTCTTTTTCCTCTCTTTTTTTTGTTGATATTCTTTGTTTTTGTGGGTTTATGTGTTTGTTGGTCTTTTTTTTTAGTATTCCCCCAGTAGCAATGAGACACCATTCACTGGCAGTACTGCCTCGTAGGCCCCCGGTGAATGAAGAGGCTCTTGGCCCTCATATGACTCCTGATCTGTGGTGAGAGAATGTTAGGCAGGGACACTCCACCCCAGAGGAACAAGACGGAAGGGTCAGGGGGTAGAGCATGGGAGGGTGGGGCTGGGAAGCGGGAAAAGAGGACAATATGATAAGGATGTAACCTGAAGCAACAAACAAACAAATTTATTAACTAAAAAAAAAAAAAAAAAAAAAAAAAGGCAGGGGCAGGGCTGAAACACTGTGAATGGAACAGAGGATACAGCCATTCGGCCTGGTTTTGCAGACCTCCAGGTGTAGAGAAGACGTGGAGCTAAGGTAAAATACAAGAGAATTGTGGTATTGGCCCATGCCTTTGACCTCAGCGGAGACGGGGGGGGGGGGGAGCACCGTAGAGTTGGTGGTCTTATGTATTCTGGAGTCATACGGAGCGGGGTGGTGAGGGTGCATACTCTTGGTCCCACCATTCAAGAAGAGTACACCCTTGGTCCCAGCTCCCAGCCCACTGGAGACAGAAATGGGCAGATCCCGGAACTCAGGGTCAGCCTGATGCAGGGCAAACTCTAAATAGAGAAAGACTTCGATCCAGGAGTGGTGGAACACATCTTTGATCCCTTCAGATGGGAAACACAGTTTCCTGATCCCAATAATTAGAGTACAGAGACACACCCATGGGATTTGGAGGGACCTTGGTTTGGAGGCTACTTACAAAAGGCCTTCTCGATGCAGGCAGATTGTCCTTTGGGATCTCAAAATATATACACCAGAGCTGGTTTAGCTCCAAGGTGACAGAATGATTTCTTCTTTAACCCGGATTGAAAGATAACGCTTTGTATGTTGTCAGAAGGCCAAATTAGCTTCAGGAGAAGTATCAGCTAGCCCCCCCATCCCCCCCCAAAAAAAGATGGCAATTGTCCTAGGGTTGGGATTGGGGCAGGGCTCTGTTCTTATTGTTCTAGGAGAATCAAAGCGTCCATTAGGGGAGCCCGGGGATGGCTGGACAGCGGAATCCTCAGCAGAGAGCAGAATCAGGCACCAAGGAGGACGAGTGACCCAGTTGATTCTGCCTGGCAGACTTCCTCAATAGCTGTCTCCATCGGGGGGCCTGCAACCACCACAGCAATCCAGTGTCACTGGGACCGCTCAGCTCTACACAATGCCCCGGCAGGAACCTCAGTGAAACCTGCAAGATCAGCTTCTGCCTACAAACCCCTTAGGTCATCTAAACAGCTGAGAACAGAAGTACTAAACATAAAAGGAGTGTACTAACATTTTTAATCATTTTTCCCATTTGGGTTGGGGCCCCAAACAGGTCTACTACGACCCAAATCAGCAGGAAGTCACTTTAAGAGAGCTAAGTCCCATGCCCAGAGGGTGGGGAGGGTGCTTCTCCGCCCTTCTTTTTGGTTATTTGAATTATAACTGAAAACTCTGTTATGTAGGGGAAGAGACTACAAGCTGATAAATGGTCCTGTCTTAATGGGTTTTGCAGGTTAGCCCCAGGGAATTCCTACTTTTCTTTTTCTGTATCCTTCTTCCTCTCCTATGTAGGAGTGCATGGGCTTGAGCAAAATGAGATATAGACATAACACAGGAAGGTCCAAGAAGAAGGAGCAGATTATTGAATATGCCCTTATACCTTTGTATATTGATACAAAATTAGTAGTTTATTTGGCTAAAGTGGTATTGACCATTGTTTATTGTGCAAAAATAAGATTGTATTGGATTACATCAGTATTGATCTTTGTATATTGATACAAAATTAAGATTATAGTTGGCCACAATGGTATTGACCCTTGCATATGGACGTAATATTAAGATTATATTGGGCTACATAGGCATTGATCTTGGTATATTGATACATAATTAAGAGTATATTTAACCACATTGAATAGATCTTTGTATATTGATACAAATTTAAAGGTAATGCTTCCCAATGGTGTCATACGTAGAGATACTTAAAAATAAAATGTGAAGCTCTGACCTCTTGATACCAACCATCTAAAATGGTCTAGGATAGTTAAAACAAACTCCTAGTCATGCAAACATGTCACTTTGTTAGCTACTATGACAGTCTATCACAGATATTCTCTAAACTACCCATTAATCAAGTTGCTAAGAGACAAGCAACATTTGCTTATCTAAATACAAGAGATGAATAGGGCATCTTCAAAAACCCCTAGAGATCTGCAGAATATGGCATTCAAAGATGTTATCTTAAATCAAGATTTTTTTTTGATATCGAGACATATCAGCGCCTGACAGAACCCCCTATTCTACTCCAAGTAGAAAATAAGCATCGAAGAACCTCCACTGTAAGATGGTTGAATTAATGGCAAGCCTTTCTCTTGGCATGAAAAAACCCCTTGCACCAACTGCAGACAGACTGCTGTCCAAAAAGGACAAAACTTGGTAGCAGGGAAGTCGACAGCCTAACTCTGCCAAGACAGGGTAGGTAAGTCCTTCATAATCCCTGCTCTACAACAAATGTCTATCAGAGAAACAGGACCCAAAGGTGAAGATTGATGCTGGAATGTATGGAGAGAAAATGGGAACTGTCCAGGCAGTCATTGATATGTTCTTTCTTACTTTTGGAAGCTGCAGGCCCTGCACTTCCTATATAAGCAAATATATTTATCCCTTTCAGGTCTCTGAGGTGGTTGAATAATAGACAGCTAGAGTCTCATAGTTAAATTTTGAACTGTTTAGGAATCAAGAGGGTGTTATAGATCTAAGAAGGTACTCTTAAAAGTGTGTTGCAAGATAGTATGAATGTTGAGTCACATATAGACCTTTAAACTCATGGAGTTGGTTAGATAGTAGAATGTTAAAGTCAGGGACCAAATATGTATAAACTGGACATTGGGAAGGTATACTGGGCCAATTTACTCTCATAAATGTGGCATATTTATATCTATTGTTTTGTATAATACTGTTATAAGAGAAGGAACCATCTGTTGGACTGAAAGGGGAAACTTCTGGGGGGAAATGGTGGAAGGGCGGGTTAGGAAGGGGGAATAGGGAGGGGTTTGTTACTGAGATGTAACTTGAAGAAAAAAAAATAAAGTATTTAAATAACAAAAAAAGGGCAGGCTTCCGGTTCTCATCACAGGAAGTCCCACCTTTCTCTGTCTTTGCCCAATCTCATGCCTTGGCATTTTAATTAACCAATCCGAGTCAATGAAAGTAACAGACAGCAAACAGGACCAATTAACATTTAGAATGCTTAACATTAGCCCAACAAGTTTATATAACTGTGGGAAGTGGGGAGGGATTTGGAAGATGAATGTGTTTGATTTGCTGAGTATTGTCCAATCAAAAGAAAGAAAATGGAATGTCTAATTAATTCATGGGCAATGAGGTTAGGGAAATCTTTAGGGAGCCTTGAGGCCTAGAGTGAATGTCATTGGCTGAAGCATGAGAAA
>CAJQZJ010032268.1:36409-49843 GCA_907164525.1 Lophiomys imhausi
GAAGACAACGAAAGCCATAAATCCAGGGACTTAAATAAACCGATGGAATCATGAAGTGGTGGTTACAACACAGTAGAGGTAACATATGTTGGTTTCAGATGTTATCTGATGATTCTTGGAAAATTAGCCCTTTATTAAGTAAATACGTTCTGAAACGATTTTTAGTTACTGTCTGAATGTTAGGTTGAACATTAGTTGAGCAAGGAATAGCTAGTTAGTGGGCTAAAAATAGCCCAAGATAAATTGTAACTGGCCTCTGGACCTCTGATAGCTTGCACAGTTGTGGAAACTTGAGTTGGTCAGTCAGTCTCTACAAACACACTTGCTTTCCAGAAGTTCTCATTAACAGATACATGGCATCAATTATTTTTAATATACTCATTTGACATAATGTCCCACAAGCTTGATATTGTCTTATGAAAAAACAACCTGATGCTATACAAACTTCACACAATGTGATTTTTCAGCCATGTGTCCCCAACCACTGTCTTGGGAAGTCCAGAAGATTAGGTCAAATCTGGCTCAGAATAGGTTAGAGGTATTGGGGATTAAGCTTACTTGATTAGGTAAATCAGATTGTGGTCTTGATCCACTGTTTCTTGGAAGAAGAAGAAGTCCAGAACATTAAAGTGTCTGTGAGAATTCAGGATAATCCTCTCAAGGCAATCTTTTATCTGTTGCCTTTAATTCTTCTTGGAAAAAAAAAAAATTTCAGTCACGGCTAGAACTCTGTAATGTATTTGATCTAAATGCTAAACATTTTAGTGGTAGAACAAGTCTTTAAATCCTCATTTTTTGTCCTGAATTAGCAAAATGTGTTGTTATTTCAATTTTTGGAAATTTAAGCTTAGATTACCCTCTCTATATTGATAAAAATAAAATAAGATAAAATAAATGATAAGTGAAATGACCTCACCTCTCAGAATGTCAGTGTGTGAACTGAGACAAGCCACAAAAGCTCCAGAAAACTTCTTTTAATTATCATTTCTTGGTCATGCTGAAATGAAAATAGTTGAGTTTGCAATTATGAAAAACTACACATAAAGCCACGTTTACAAATGCAAAGATATGAACACATATGTGTTCTCACATGCACACACACACACACACACACACACTGCCACCAAACATATAATCACTCAAAGCATAAGTATTTGAAATCAGTGCTCTACAAAAGCTTAAAGCCTTGTAATCTTACACTTCTTGGCTGCTATTCCAATAGAAGACCAAAGGAAAGAGATTTGACTTTCTCTGTGAGAAATGCCAGGAACTAAATTGGCACAGCTGATTTGTTATTGGTTACAGCATCTGAAGACATGGTAGAAATGTATTCAAGTTTGATATTTAAAAATTTCCCTTTGTCTTCAGGTTATTTAAAGTCTATTTTTGTTTTCTGCCCAGGTCTCCCCTGACTGCTTAGCACACCTGCTTTGAATACTTTTGTTCCTTCCCATTTGTGTTGAAATGGGCCTGCTTCATGTCCCAAATCCCTTATGGTCCCTCTGTGTGCAGTCAATTACATTGAAAAAGCTAATTTGTGCTACATTTTTAATGGTCCATTTTACTGCCCTTCTGAGAAATCATATTTATCTACAATTCCAATCCCAAGTAAAATGGTCAGCCTGAAAAAGGCCTCAGTGCCAGCTGAGGACAAGAGTAATGAAAGCTTTTCACAGAATGAGCTACAGCATTTACTCTGGTACTACTCTCTAAATGGCACAGAGAAGAGGAATTGCATAGAGAAAGACTCACAAGGAAGGGGCACATTGATATATTTAACTAAGAATTCTCATTACAGTAACTTAATCTTACTATAAAAGTAATTTTTCTCCTCCAATTTCCTCTCTTCACTCATACTACAATTTCTTTTTTTCCTATTTAAAATTTTATTTTATTACAGAATCTTTTCATACATTTGATCATATTCTTTCCTTTCTCCCAGCTCCTCCTTATCCCTTCAACTTCATTTTCTCTCCCTCCCTCCCTCCCTCCCTCCCTCCTTCTCTCCCTCTCTCTCTCTCTGCATTTGTGTGTGTCTATTCCCCCCCCCCCTCAAAAATCATACAAAACGAAACCAATTACCAAAGAACTAAAATCAAAACAAAAATAACAAAACAAAACACAAAGGACAAAACACACACAACGAAAACACAATGTATTTTTGTGTTGGCCATCTATTCCTGGATAGGGTACTGGCACTGGAGTGGGATTAATATATCTAGTGACTCTCCACTGAAGAAAACTAATTTTCCATTTTCAAAGAGGTATCAGTTACTAATAGTTTTTTCTTGGTTATGGTGGAATTTGGTGTCCATTTCCCCTTCTTAATGCTGCGGTTTTGTCTGAGTTGGACCTGCGCTGGTCTTTTGAATTCTGTGCCAATCTCTGTCAGTTTATATGTATATCAGTACTGTTTTGTCTGGAAGACACTATTTCCCTGGAGTCATACATCATCTTTGACTCCTGAAACCTTTCTCTTTCTGTTCAGCATAGATCCCTGAGCTCTGAGAAGAAAGGTTTATAAAATCATGTCATTTAGGGATGTGTGCTCTGATGTTTCTCACTCTGTGGCCATTTTGGCTCTCTGTGTTAATTGCCATCTAAGTGGAGAATAAGCTTCTCTTAAGAAGGTTGAGCAAAGCTCTGCTCTGAATCCCAGTCTAGGGTGGCATCTGTGGGTACCTGATAGAAAAGTGGTTCTGTGAGTTAGCAAAGTCACAAAGGAATGGAAATGGACTAGAAGGAAAGGCTGAAAGGAACAGACATAAAGAACTAGGGTGATACTGAGTTGGCATCATGGGCCCAAGACCCTATGGGGTTAAGGTGGGCTCCATCTCCAATTTCAATATGCAGAGCGAAACCTCAGTCCTTTATATCACCTCATACATTATTTCTTCTACTCAGTTTCTCCTTTCTCTTTCTTGTGACATGATACCCAGTCTTCAAACATCAGTTGAGAGATTATCTCCTTGTGCTGTTACTTGTCAATTTGAGACAAGTCAGTCATCTGGTTAGAGGGAAAGCCTGTTGAGAACTTTCCCCCATTAGACTGGTCAGTAGACAAAACTGTGGGTCATTGACTTGATTAATGGCTGATATGGATGAGCCTAATCCTCTGAATGCAATGCCAGAAGGTGGTTCTGGGTTGTGTAAGAAAGCACACAGAGCAAGCCCTGGAGAGCAAGATAGTACGGAGTGTTCCTCCATCGCCTCTGCTTCAGTTCCTGCCTCCAGGTTCCTGGTAGAGTTCCTGCCACAGTTTGCCTTAGTAATAGAGTGTGATGTGGAAGTATAAGCCGAATAAACACTTTCTTCCTCAAGTTGCTTTTAGTCATGGTGTTTACCACATGGAACAGAAAGCAAAAGGATAGATTCCTCTTTAAAACATGAGCCTATATTCTTAAGATGATGTAATCTTCTAATGTTTCTGGTTATGCCTTCCACATTGTAAATATTAAGTTATTTCATCATAATAATAATGAACAATAACAATATTGCTGCCTTTTATCGTGTGTGTGTGTGTGTGTGTGTGTGTGTGTGTGTGTGTGTGAGCACACACTGCTTGGTACAGGTATAGAGGTCAGAGTACAAACTCAGGTATTGATCCTTATTTTCCATCGTGTTGGAGAGAGGGTCCATTTACTGTTTATCACCTATAAACACTAGGATCACTGGGCTGTGAGCTTCTGGGGTCTCACTCTCTCTACCCCATCTGTCTGTGGTGGGAAAGGTGAGATTACAGACACTTACACCCACCTGGCTTTTTCCTTGGGTTCTGTGCATTTGAATTCAGGTCCTGATGCAAAAGCACCTTACCTACTGAGCTATCTCCTCTGCCCTGATTGTTGACTTTATTCTAAGACAATGAAAATACTCACTAGGCATTCTATGCTCAATGTAATAATCTTTTTCAAGGCATGATGTCTGAACCATAAGACACTGAAGAATATAAATGAATAAATGTAAGAACCCATGGAAAGGTAAATACAAGAGGAAAATAGGAAAATCTCTGGTAGGTACAATACACTTAAGTTCTCCTTTTGCATGTGTTTATTTTTCAGTTCTGAGAATTGATCCCAAGATACTATGCTTCCCAGCAAGTGCCCTGACCACTTGCTATAGGGATATGATAAGTAAAATAATGAGTCTATTTATGAATTCATATGAATAAAGCTGTATTTTAAAATTACTGAGCTGGATTTTTTTAACTTCATGGTGTTATCTCTGTTCTATGTTTGTCTTTTGCACAGATCCCTCCCTGCAAGTTGTAGCAATAGAGAACAGAATTCTCATTACACAAAGTATGCTGAGCGTAAGAAGTTAAAAGCAACAGAAACTTCAAGTTCTAGTTGTTATCCAGTTATATATGAATTTCATGCACTAATACATGTGAACAGTTTTGGCTTCACAATTCTTGGGCACAGAAATCTACTGAGTCCTGATACTTGTCTAACACCTGTCAGTGTGCACGCAACATCATGATATATTTTGTCTCAGGCTGATGGTGTTAATCCATCTTTTTCACAGTTTTCTTCAATTTTGATTAAGGAAAACTGTCAGTCTTCCTGCATTCTGTGAACATCTGTTGCTTAATTATTCCTGCTGTCATGATTAGGAGGCTTACCTTAAGAGAAGACAAACTATTTAAATAGATTGCAGGAGTACCCATTATCTACATGCAGATATAACAGAAGTGTTTGGGGTGAAATAATGTGAATTTTAAAAAATTCTATTCTATATCACATAGTTTTAACAGTCTCTTTGATGAAAATAGGTATGGTCTAAGGAACCCAAATTTACACAACAAAAGAAGACATAATTTTATTATTACTGTTCACAAAGTTACGTTCAGTCTGGTAATATGTAGCACTAAAATTTTTGGTCAACTTAAGGTATTGAATAGAATGAATATGAAAAGTTATATGAAATTTGTTTTTTTAAGTTTTTTAGTTAGCTTTTAAAATTATTTTCCTCTATTAGTCTACTTAACACAGTAGAAAGGATAATAGCTTTTAAATATATATTAAATGCATTATCATAACTTTTAGTAGTTAAGACAGTAGATAAGCTGTACATTATAGTTATAAATATCTAAATATCTGTACATGAAAATAATGTATAACCAAACTCACTCAGTTCTTTAGTTTTCTCTGAATATAGCTTCTCCACATCTCGCTAATTATGCAGTTTTGTTTTGTTTTGTATTTTTCAGAATATGAATGAATGGTTGTTGGACTGTGGTCACCCTCAGGAATGGTATTTTTGATGACCATGCAAATGCTAGAGATTTCTGCTTTTCTGCCTTTTTTCTGCCCATGAGTAAGCACAGCTGTAGTTATTAAAACGTTGAGGGTAAATTTCTGATATTAGCCCTGCTGATCCTAGGAATTAAGCAATGCTTACTTTGCATAAAAAGCAGCTGCTAAGAAATCACAACATAAGAATTTTCTTTTCAGATTGCTTATGAGAGAGAAGGAGATGAGTAAGAATTAATAATTCCTTTATCATTGCCATTTGGAAAACAAAAGAGATGTTTTCTACTTTATTAAGATATTCTAGAAATCGTATTTTGTCCCAAATTAAATTCATAATACAATGTAGTTATGGTCTGGACTCAGGCATTAGTTTTCAATAATTTCCTGAGATATGATCATGTGGACATTTTGGATATGAAATGCTTAGGCAACTACATAACCAGAACACCTGAAACTAGAGACTAGATTGTTTCCTTAAAGGGATGCTAATGAATATTATTACATTGTTTTTTCCCAGTAAGAATTAATCAGGAATAACTCTTATCCACAAAGAACAGACCATTGTACATGAAAAAGTTGGTCATTACCTCTCAAGTAAAAATTGAATAAAAATAACAAACATATAGTGTTAACTGGGAGGTTTTATTTCTTAAGATATAGAAGGCAGCAAGGACAGGACAGATTAACCCAACTGTGTCATGGACATTATCTAGGAAAAATTCATTAGAGTTTTTAAAAGGTAGACAGAGCATAGCCCAGTTAAAGAATGGAGGAAACTTAAAGTCACAGTGTAGTTAATAATTTTTTCATGTGTATGTGCGTGTGTGTGTGTGCGCGCATGTGTTTGTTATCAACCCAAAACATAAATATACACAGCAATATAAAAACAAAATAATCTACAGAGATATATCAGAAATATTAATTAACAAAATTATAAGGATAAGAAAAATTTATAGATTTGAATTATTGTGAATAACTGTAAAGACACATATTTGTTTCTGTCTTTCAGAGAATAAAAACTAAATCTAAAAGCTAAAATTTGTTATGTTTTTTTCTGTGTAATAGGTGAAGAACATATCTGATTTTGATTGTTTCTAATAGTTTACCATGGTGAGGGAAAATAATCTTGTTAATAAGAATAAAATATAAAGTTAAGAAAAATAAAAGTAAGGAAACATGAAATCCCTCAATCTAAAATTAAGCACGGTGAAAGAGTACCCACAATCCATTAGTAGGTATAAAATTAAAAATGAAAAGATGCACAGGTTTTATTTTCAACATGGGTCAAAATGAAGAAGAAAATGTGAAATTGAAGTAAAAGTGTGGAGAAATGATAACTTGCAAGTATTAAAATAAAGTTTGTGTAGATTACAAACATACACTATACAGGATACATGTCAGGGAAAAGCAATGCGTGGCAGTAAGTGGGTCATTTCATCGTAGAGAGGGTAGATTAAGAGGAAACTGAAATGATTTTAAATGACAAAACAACATTGTTTTGTCACCTAAAATTATAAAAATTAAAGGTAAAAAGAATTTTAAAAAGTCAAAGTAGTAATGTAATACTAACTTTCAAAAATTGATTAAAAGCAATAAAAGAAGTATATATGTTTTTAAAATATAATTATTAATTTTGATAAAATTAATATGAATTCATTAAGTATACCATACATTTAGGTAAAGCATATCTAAGAATTATTAAAATGTAACATATATGTAATTTATTAAGTCATGGATAATATATTTGATCATAAAGTAAGAGTTAAAATTTAATATATTGCTAATTAATTTTTAGCACAAAACTTTATACATTTTGACAAAAATAAAATTAGACAAAAAGTGATGAGTCATACATAACTCTAAGTACATAGTGTATTTTCATGTTGTTATTATCACCTGTAATTAACTTGTATCATAGAACACAAGAAACAATCGTGAGAAATAAGTACTTGTATGAATACGAAGATCATACAATACTGCACATCAAGGCTGTGAGACAAAGGTATAGCAGGAAAATTACAGTATTTAATATTTAAATCAGAAAGGAAAGGTTAAGAAATACTGTTGCTAAGATAAGTCAAGAAATCAAACAAGTGGAGAAGATTCTGTGAAAAAAACAAACAAACAAAACCAAAGAAACCAATGCAAGCAAACAAAAGGCAAAGGGATGCTCTCTGCCCACCTGGAACTGCTTACTAGAAAACATATACTAATGGAATTAAAACTAAAAAAGAATACACTTTGGTGACTGTGCTTTAGTAAGTAATTTTGAAATGCATTCTAAATACTTACCTTGACAACAGGCAAGTGCAGCTCTAACCCTTCTTAAAGAAGTTTTTTTTTTTTTTCAGCAGATGAAGACTATTGCAGAGATTAACAAATGGTTAACCTGCAGAAAATGAGGCATCATGGATTGCCCAGCTTTAGTAAATGATATGTCTTCATTGAAAATCCTATACCTAAATCTCAGGAACATCACAGAGCAAAGAATAGAAAGGTTTCTTCCAAAGGTGTTCTGAAAATTGTAAATAATTTAAGTGATGTTTCTAGTCACCATATTTTATCACCTTAATAATGTATTTATGTAGATCAGGGTTTTTCTAATGTTTGTTCCTGACTCTGTGTTTTTCCTCATCCCTCAGTACATAAAGTATAATACCAATTCACACACAGCTGTCAATTCTAACTCTTCAAATCAGTAAGCCTGCATTGAATTTTTCATTAAGTATCAGAAAAAGAAAAGAAACTGAATGAAAGTTGATTCGTTAAACTTTAATAACTTTCATGCAGAATTAGCACATTTAGAAAATGTTTGTAAAGGTGTTTATCTCTACTGTGTAAACATATCAGATTTTTAATATCTATATTTGACATTCAAATTTCTATCGTATCCTTATCCTTTTTTTGTGTCTGAATCTATAGTATATCGTTCTGATGCACATTATGTTTTACCTTTCTAATCCTGAATAAAAATTACTACTAAACATGAGAGTTTAAGGCAAAAGGTATGTTTCTTGATGTTTCATTGTTTCAGGATCTTAGGCATGTATGAAGTGGTTGTTTCTATCTTCAGCTTTGTAGAAGATAGTCATTAGAGTGTCCACTATGACATAGTCACTTGAAGGATCTTCAGTATAGGGACAGATCCACATGTCACTACAGCACATCTCCTGTTTCTGTCTTTGACTAAACACATGAGTTGTTGTCCTCTAGATGTTTGCAGTTTACTTCTACTTCATATGAAAATGGAGGAGAACAGAGGAAGAAAAGGAGTTGGGAAACAAAGGGAAAACAAATGGGAAAAAGAAAATATGAACCCTTCAACCATATCATGAATATGTTTTATAATTAAGACCTTGCTAGTTTTACCAAGTTATGGTCACTAAAAGATGAGACTTCCTCATACTAAATGAAGGAGAATGCACAATGACATGAAGACCTCATGAATCTCTAACACCTTGATTAAAGCTTTTAATACTGTTAGTTATGCTTACTGAAAGAAAATTCAGGGTAAAATAGTGTTAGTCTCAATTATTTATCTTATTTTCTATTTTTCAATGAGAAATCTCTAGGTTAATCATTATATTTTTCAAAAATCCAAATTTCAGTGTTTTCTCCAAGTACATATAGTAGTACATTTTCTTTGAAGAATATTGTAAAGCCTGTGTCTTTCTGCATGATTTTGATTGACTATCTTTATTTCCATTGATACTTTATAAGATGCTATTTCACCTTTTTCTCCAATGTTTCTCTTCATTAATTCAAAAAAATTAAATGGTCTTTTTCTGTTCTTTGTGGACCTAAACCTTTTTCTTGTTTCAGAATATTAATGCACATCTGTGTATATATGAAATTTACTCTTATTTAAACAACCTCATGGATTATTTAAAGTATAAAATTGCTATTATTAGAATATTAGTGTAGAGTCTTCCTAGCATGATATCATATATTACTTGCAATATTAAAATGTGGAATATTTAATAATTCTGAGGAGTTTACATATTTCCAATATTCAAGATTGATTTTCACTGATAATAGAACAATTATATTACAAGTAATATATTTTACTATCATTGCAAGGCAAACATGTCTATTTACTGCATATCATATAAAAAGGAAACAAGCCTAGTAGAAGACATTTATTATTCATATTAAATTTATTAAATTTATTTATCTTTATTAAAGTAGAGTGGTATTCTTTTGTACTTAAAAATACAGACAACAATATTAAAATTAATGCAAATAGTATAGGTTCACAACATTATAAATTTAACTCCAGTGAACAGTTGAATGACTGCACAGGGGAACTTTGATTACAGAAAAGAGACACAACATGTCCATTGATTGCAATGTTAAGAGATGATTAATAGAAGACCATGTAAGTCATAGTCAAACTTCTGACCTATAGAAAATATTAACAATAGGGGTCTCTATGCACTGATTGAATTTCAACAAAGGTAATCCAAAGACTAACAACTTATATGCAGCTACAACCAAGCTCAAAATATTTAAAGAATTTACAGATCTGTAGGGAAGAGGGACAAATCAAAGGATTGAAAAGGAGAATTTTAATATACTTCTCTTGGTAGTTGATAAATTAGAGAAAATCACTAAGAATACAAAAGACTTTAATCATGCAATTAACCAATTTTATCTAGTGGATAAGTGCACATTATAATCAAGAACATTGAATTCACCCTAAGCATGAAAGAACACTTACAAACTTTGACATACTGTGGTATGAAGTAAAATTTATCATATTTCAAGGATTTGTTGTCATGTAGAAAGTACTCTCTTTGTACACAATAAGTCAAATTAATATTTAATTACCACAAAAATAACTATAACTAGAGAATGACAGTTTCTTGGAAGAAGGGCTAGAATATAATATTCTATAGGTTTATAATAAAAGTATGTCAGGAAAACAATTGTTAAGAAGTATTTAACTATAATATAGTTCATAAAAGGAAGTTTCACAGAACTACCTTCGTCTATACCTGAAAATCTGGAGGAATAATATAAATATATCTTGTATGACAGTCATAGATGTAAGTATGGAGTAGCATGCAGAGCATATAGCTGGAGAGTGAGTGAAAGACCTTATCACATATCATCACTGTATACTGTTCTAAAGGACTTGAGTTTTGACCTAAATGGACAGAGCTGGAGATACTTTGAAAAGAGAAGTAAGAATGTGGACTTCAATTTTAATAAGATTTAACTTGACTTATGCTTTGATAGGTTCTACTTATTGACTTTCCCGAAATGAAGAGATTGTAAACCACCAAAATCATCATTAGAAAAGTATGCTAATCTGTCATGGGGTGGCATTGACTAGGGAAAGATGCCCTCCCTCACCAATCTTTGCCTGTGGCAGGGGGTGAGCTGACCGCCCAAGTCATGAGAATGGGAGAGCCAGCTCTGCCCTTTGCTAGCTGCAACACTAGGGGAAGGTGGGCTCTAGACAGCACAGCAGAGCTGGCCCTGGTGTCAATGGCAAGGGTGATTAGCTCTGGAGGACATGAAGGCAAGAGAGCTTGACCCTGCATCTTGCTGGCTGCTGCTGCATTGTGTGAGCTAACCAATGAGAGGAGTCTTCACCTTGGTGGAGTAGGCTTAGGTCAGCTGGCCCGATGATCAACTCACCTACCTCCAAAGTCCAGATCTAGGCCTTTTAATTGGCCTCACCCAATATCTACCCATCTACAATCTGCTAGAGCACATGAAAGGGCAGTATTGCAGATCCAAAGCTGCAGTATCTCCTTGACCCAGGATAAATAGTATATCTGATCAGAGTCTCTGGGCAGTTCCAGTATAAACAGTGTAGTAGAAACCAGAGGTCTTGAAGCAGAAGCAATATTTTATGTTGGTATGTATGAAGGGGCAGAGAGATGAGTGCATAATGTGAAATTCACAAAGAATTAATAAAATGTTTTTTAAAAGTAAGAAAAGTATATTAAGAGGCCGGGTCTCAGAGCTAGAGGCCTTGGGGCATAAATATGATGACCAGTTTAGATCTCTAGTATGCCAGGTGGGTATTGTGGTCCACAACTATTCCAAGCAGAGGCAGACATATGGAATCCTTAGGAAAGGCTGGTTATAAAGAGGGGCTTTAGGTTCAACAACACAACTTGCCACAATATATAACATAGAAACCATCCACAAAGGACACAACTTCAATCATGTTTTAACATGTGCATGTATATAGCACCCCTACACTCTCATACACATGTGCACACATATACCACAAGAATGCAAAACACATATGCACATACAAAAGAACGAAAGAAAGAGAGAGGAAGAAAAGAAAAAATTATGGAAGAAAGAAAGAGATGAAGAAGAGAAAGAAAAAAGGAAAGAAAGAGAAAATATGAAAAGATTTGGTGCTATCAAGATTGATTTCATTCCTGGAAGTCAAACTAGAAGTGGTGAACCTTGATTATTTTGTTGAAGTGTGATTATTATAGTGTTAACACACTTACACAGTGGTGCAAAAGGAAGATTGGTTCTAAATTGTTAGCTTGAGAATAATTGATGAGATAGACATCCCATCAAAGATAAAACAGACAACTACAGTAATGGGGGTTTCAGAAAAATCTCTGTGACTAACAGAACTATCTGGTCTTCCAGAGAACATGGAATGGATTTCAAACATTCATGTGGTAGCTTATAACCTTTTGTAACCCAAGTCTCAGAGGATCTGACACCATCTGTCTTATGTGGGCACCAGATACCTATGTGATGTACATGCATGTAGATAAAATACCCAAACACAGCTTTTACACCTGCATTCTACAATATTTAGTACAGGAAGGTACTCTGCATGCTACCAAAAGAGAAACAAAAAGCACAAAGCCACCCACAAACCATTTGACCTACAATGGTGTAATGGCTGCAAGGTATTTGAGCACAAACCTTGTGAGAGTTTCAACCAATAACTAGTTTGACTTATGGCCTATTCCAAGAGATGGAACCCATACCCAACACGGAGTGACCAAGAACAAAAACCTGAGACTAGATAAGAACCTAGGTCAAACCCAAATAATATGGGTTTAAAATAGGAAAAAAACAACAATAACAACAGCCAAAATATAGTGATAAAATGACTCTTAATGATATTTTGCTATACTCTTAGATCAGTGACTTGCTCAGCCGTCATCAGAGAACCTTCCTCCTATAGCAGGCTGAAACAAATAAAGAGACCCACAGCCAGACATCTGGAGAGTGAGAAACCTTGGAGCACTCAGTCCTAAATATGATGTCTCCATTAAATCCACCCCCTCAGATCCAAGGGAACAACACAGAAAAGGTGTCAGAAAGAGTATAATAGCCAGAGGGGATGCAGGATGTCAAGAAACCCACACTCTCTAAATTACCAAAGAAAAACTCATGTGAACTCACAGAGACTGGAGCAGCACCCCCAGGGCTTGCACAGTCTGCCCCAGGTTCTCTGAATATATATGATGGCTTCCAGTTTAGTATTTTATGTGGTTACTAAGCATGCAACCATGTCAAATCTTGTGCCTTCTCTTAGGATCTTTTCCCTCTGTTGATTTATCCAGTTAAATTTTGATGAGATAGGTTTTTTTAAATCTTATTTTATTTTTTAAATGAATGAATTAGTTAATTAGTAAAACTAACTTAGCACCTAGGAACAAGCTTAATAAATGAACAGTTACTTATACCTACTGGGAGAAGGAAAATCAGGTTTCTCTAATGTAGTGTCACTGGGTATATTAACCACTCCAAGGTAGGCCTGTAGAGAAACTGTATTAGAGCAACATGGCTGCTCTGGCAAGGGATCACATCCAAAAACCTTATAGGTCTATGTGATTAGACTGGAATGCAGACATGCTCTGGGTTACATTTTGATCTGGCTGGAATACATACACACCCTTATTATACACATTTAAATCAAAATTGAAGGTAAGTTTAATTTATAGAAAGAAGCAGCCATGTTTGAAGGTGACATCTAATTAAGGGGAAGATAAAATGATAAGTCAGAGAAAGATCTGACAGAATAAGTCAGAGATAAAATATGCCCAACTCTCACAATAACAGGAAGGAAAGAGAACCTACTTAAGATCAGTACATGGACACACACACACACACACACACACACACACACACACAGAGAGAGAGAGAGAGAGAGAGAGAGAGAGAGAGAGAGAGAGAGAGA
>CAJQZJ010032268.1:49853-70261 GCA_907164525.1 Lophiomys imhausi
AGAGAGAGAGAGAGAGAGAGAGAGAGAGAGAGAGAGAGAGAGAGAGAGAGAGATTTTACTGAGAGCTGACATCCGGGATCGTTTTACAGAGATGGGTTGCAGAGAGAATGAGCTAGATATATAGGTGAAGTCAGAATGAGGCAGAGAATGAGAAGGAGCCAGAAGATTAAAATATATTGCCAGAATTAGTTTGAGGCCAGGCAGAACAGTTCTATAAAAAGCCAAGAGAAGCTAGTTTGAATCAATCAGCTTGGAGAGGAGTTTAGATCAGAATAGCTGAGTTGAACCAGCCAGTGTGAGTTCAGAAAGTTTAGAAGTCTTGGAAATGGCTCTCATCTCACCCCTCATCTAAGGAAACATAAATAACACTTATGTCTGGCATCCAGTGTTGTTGGAAGGAAAGCCCAATGTGGTCGGTGAATGAGAAAGTCCACCAGTGTTGCATAACACAGGGGACATCTGAGAGAAACATTGCAGAGGACAGGAGACGACCTCTGTCAGAGAGTAGCAGAGGAGAAATTTGCCTGGCATCATCTCCAGAGGAAGGGCCAGTTTTCCAAGATTGTCTGGAAGCCCCAAGAGACTCAGGAGACTCTGGAGGCACATGAAACTCTGAGACAGTAAATCACAGTAAGCCATCCCAAAAAATAACTTTAATTATATAGACAGACTTTTCCTGCATTAACAAAGTGGGAAACTCCATCTCAGATCCCTTAAGAACTAGGGTGGGATTAAGAGGATAGAGACTTTACTTGAGAAAAACATCACAGTACTTATTGCAACTGTGACCACTGGAGTAAACTGAAATTGACTTTCAATTGCAATCTTCATTGTAGGGGTTAGATAAATTAGATTTAGAAAATATGTAGGAGTTTCTGATACTGTCTCTTAATTCGGGGCCTGAAGAGCATTATCAGCATGAAGTCAGCAAAAACAGGAAAGACTCAATAGACTGAAAAACAAGGTTGAAGTCAGGAAAACAGGAAAGATTTAATGGATTTGAAGAAACAAAGTATCTGGCCTGACATTGTTTTCAGCTGCTAAGTGGGCGCAGCCCAAATTAAGCTGAAACAGAGTTCCTCCTATTTGAGGACAGTGCATGGGGCGCAGGAGAGAAGAGGCCCCTGATGCTAGAGAGCTCCAAGAGTCCTGCTGAAAAAAACGGTTGGCCATTGATGGCCAGCTCTCTCCCTGAAGCAGAAAGAAGCCGGTGAGCAAAGAAAGCCTGAGCAAGACACCAAAAGGCCTGGGCCTGGATCCCGTGGCTCAGCTTTTGCCTAGAGGGGTTTGATCTGTCCAAACAGTGGCCTAAAGGAAACGGTGCCTGGCTTTAAGGACTGAGGCAGAGCAGCTGAGTTCCTGATTCAAAAGAAGTAAGTTGGCCTGCAGATGGCTGGGGTCTCCCACAGAGAAGAAAGCATGAAGCCTTATTTAAGGTGAGACTGCAATAACCAACGACCCTGACGAACCTGCATCTGAGAGATCCAGAAGAAGGACTGCTAAGTGTGTTAAAGAATCTACAACAAAGAGTGTGTTCCTGACGACTGAGGACCTGCCCCAGAGACTGTATCATTCTAAAAGGTTATGAAAGTGGTTGTTATGATTATCAATAGGTTTAGTGGATAGGTTAAAGGGGTTGTAGGAATTTATAGGATTAATAGTTAAGAAATTGTTGGTGTTTGTTATAAGTGAATTTAGTAATAAATAAGTGATAAATAATAATTTAAAAGTTCGGTTACACTTCATATTTTGCCTCTTTAAAGGATTGGAAAAAAAAACTGTAACACAAGAAAAAAGTATCTGTAAAACAAGAAAAAAATATCTATTATAATACAAAGGTTTGACAGACAAGAAGCAGAAGTAAAAGAACAGTAATTGTTTAATTATAAACCTATGGTACCTAATGAAATTGAGGATCATGATGGGCAACGTATTGAACTTACTGTGCCACTTCTTAATGAAACTGAAGAAAGGTGACCACCCTCACTAGCTTTCTCAGTTACCTGGGAACAAATGCCAAAAAATGGCGAAAATTCACAAAATGAAGAACTAGCCTGGAAACCTATTAAAATACAAGGATTTATACATTTTAAAGAATCAATAATACACGCACCCTATGTGCCACAGAAGTTAAATACCTGGGCTACCTAAAACAGGGCTATCTGCCAAGACTGGAAAGACTTAGCAGCTGCTGTGCTGGAAAGCTGGTTCTCGGCTGCAATGGCTGATATGGTGGCAAGCAGAAGCTGCAATGAGAGAAAATCATAATAGGTCTAAAATTGTCAGTTACTCAGACACTAAAATTTGGAAGTACTCTGTAATTGCACAAGTGATAGCCAATAATCCTAGAAAATATCTGTTGTTTTAAGTGTGGGAGATAAGGTCCTTTGAAAAGGAATTGCAGGGAAGGCATTTCTAAAGACTTCTCTAGAAGACCTCAACCTTCTGGGATTTGTAGAATGTGTGGTAAGGGTATGAATTGGACCAATGAATGCAAATCAGCAGGAGATATTTGAGGTAATCCCTTACCAATGGGAAACTCCCTATGAGATAATCCATTAAATATGGGAACTCCCTGAGGGGTTTCTCTAGTTCCCAGACAACAAAAAACAGGAACCAGGAATTTCTTGTTAGCAATCCACAGAGGAACTAGAGAAAACTAAATTAGGTATTGGAGATCTAATGCATGTTGCAGAATGAAGCTTGCCCTAGACTTAGTCATTAGTAAAAATATCACACTATCTTCAAACACTTAATGCTATAAAATGCCCACTAGAGTTCATGGACCGCAACCCCTAAGACAGTAGGAATGGTTATAGGAAGAAGCAGTCGAATATTTCAAGGATTTATTGTGCATCCAGGATTTATAGATGAAGACTTTAAGGGAAAGATTGAGATTAGGGTTTATGTAATAAAAAATACACAATTTAAAGCAGGAGATAGGATATCTCAGCGTTTACTGATTCCATATGTCAAAGGCAAGTATCTCCAATTTAAAGAAGAAAAGGATTTGGAAGTACTGGGAGACAGAACATTAAAATTAAATGATATTGAAATTGAAGTCTTGGTGGACACAGCAGCTGATATAATTATAATCTCATGAGAATCTTGGAATCCACATTGGCCCCTTCAGAAGGTATCTGCACAGTTTCTAAGGATTGGAATATTATCCCAAGTAAAACAAAGTGTAAGAAAAATTAAATGTGTGGGACCAGATGGTCAAAGTCTTATGTGTCAGATATAGCCATAAACCTATGGGAAAGCGATCTACTACAAAAATGGGGATCTCAGATTAATATTCCTAAAATCTCAGACAATGGATACTTATTTTAACTGACACTATATATTGACATCGTACAGAACATGGCTTGATTGTTTCTGTATTTAAATGGGTAAGATGTCCAGTTCACTGGCATGGAGCGGGGGCATGGATTGTGAGTGTCTAAGTGTCTAGTTTATAAGGTAAGAAATATAATTGTAATTGAAATGTAATTTTACCTTAAAGATGGGTGGATAGGGAGGGGAAGATGATCTGGAAGTATATGGAGTAGGGGAAGAATATGATCAAAATATATTTAAGTTTAAAATTGTTTTAAATATTTCAAAAATAATAGAAAACAAAAATGAATAAATAAGTACAAAACATTTAAATACTGTAGTTAAGATTGCATATTGTGGGTACAGATCTGAGCCAGCCATCTTCTGTAACCAGACAAGGCTTCCAGTGGAGGAACTGGGACACCAACACAGCCACAAAACCTTCTACCTACAATTTGTCCTCTCTGTAAGATGTGCTGGGGAAATGGCGGCACAGAACTCATGGGAGTTGGCCAGCAATCACTGGTCCACCACTAATAGCCCATGCCACTAAATGGAATGCACACCTGACACTGTCTATATGACCAGAAACCAGAGGCTGGATAACCTAGGAACCTAGGATAGAAGCAAAAAGGAGTGGCAAAAAAGAGTAAATGAAATAATCTACAACTATATTTTGTTATACTCATAGATCAGTGTCTAGCTTAATCATTATCAGAGGGACTTCATCTAGCAACTCTGGGAGTAATTGCAGAGACCCATAGTCAAACCTTAGGCAAAGCCCAGGAAATCCTGCAGTAAGGAGAGGAAGGATTATAGGAGTCAGAAAATTCAGGGGCACCATGAGAACATGGCCACAGATTCAACTAAATAAAGTTCATAGGGAATCACAGAGACTAGATGACATTCACAGAGCCTGTATGAGTCTGAGCTATGTTCTCTGCATATATGTTATGGTAGTAAGCTTGGTGTTCTTGTGAGTCTCCTAACAGTGGGATTAGGAGGTATCTTTGACTCTTTTACCTGCTCTTGGGACTATTTTCCTCCTAATAGGTTGCCTCACCCAGCCTTGATATGAGAGTTTGTGCCTATTTTTATTGTAACTTGTTAGGCCATATTCAGTACATATCCCTGGGAGGCCTGCTCTTTTTTTTTGAAGGGAAATGGAGGAGGAGTGGGTCTGGGGGAGAGGGAAGGTGGTGGGAGTACTGGGAGGTATGGAGGGAGGAGAAACTGTGGTGGATGAAATGTATGCTAGAAGAGTAAAGAAAAAAAATAAGTTTACCTAAAAAAAAGAAATAAAAGATCTGATCTTGTGAATATCAGGAGTTTTACCTTGGATACATTTGCTTTTGATTCATATTGCATATTTAAGTTAACATACTGGATAGACAGTTGGAAGTAGTGGAGTGGAGCTAAAGAGGGAAGTCCTGGTTAGACATTAATTTTTGGAAGAAAACTAAGAAAGAGTTATTTAAGATTGCTGAGACAGATGACAAAACTAAGAGACTATATATGTAGAAGAAAAAGACACCCAATAGGTGACTCCTAAAGGGAATCAAGACTGATCCTCCAGCATAAAAAAAGACATAAAACTAAAAAATTGTGACTACTAGTGAATAAATCAAATCAAAGAATATAATCAAACACATATGGTAAGTCTAATATGTCCATTTTTCTAAAAAGAAAAAAATTAAAATGTACTTATTTGATATGCATTATAAGGGCTCAATCAGACTTAAATAGAAAAATATGGATCTAAATGGCACAATAGGACAAGATACACAGACCTTCAGAGACATTAAAGGAAAATCAGACAATCTAAAGAAAATAAAAAGACTGTACCTAAAAGAGGATAAAAAACTGGAGTCAGGTCTCTTTACTTGAGATCAACTTTGAGTAGGTTTCTTGTGGATGCTTGTAAAATCTGTTACTTTATTTTTCTTCCAGAGCTCAGCAGTACAGAAGTACATTTTCCCAAGAAATATTGATGTTAGGTTCCCTAGCAGGCTTTGGATAGAGAGCATGTTGGTCCTGGCAGCATAGGGGCAGATCACAAGTAATCTCCTGTCAGATGTAACGCTGTCTACATTACAGTGGTAACAGTTCTGAGGAACTTCACTGTGGGTGTATTTAAAGGGTTGCCATTTGGGAACTCTGGAGAGCTTAATCCCTCAGATCTTCATATACCGTGACAGCTGCTCCATGGATGGTTACCATCTATTTGAAATGGTTGACTGAGGAAGGAAGGCAAAAACTCTTTTGCCACCAGACATCCTGAGAGCCATCAACTCCTGCTGTAGTCTCTTGCCCTGTGTTCCTTGGGTGGCTCCCCAGTGGGCTTAACTTCTCTGTGGACAGTGGTGGTGGATGGGTTTCAGTTTGAGAAAGCTATCCTGGTGGTGCTTGTGGATAGACTGGAACTCGGAGAAAACCTCTGCAACTCCATTTAATTCTTCTCTAGAATTCTTTCCAAGCACTTGAAATTAAACCTGCGCTATAATAATGGGCCATCACCACACCATGTGTGACAAATAAATAAGAGACTTTTAGGGAGAAAGAGTAACATCCATGATTCCCTGGAAAGGGAGGAATGGAGTTTGTGAAGACTTTATCAAGTTGTGCTTGTGATTTGGACTTGATTCTGTAGGCAATAAGGAGCTAGCAAAGTTTGGGAAGGAGGATCAGACAATATCATTCATCATCAAAGAAATGTACATTAAAACCATAATGAACTATCAAGTAATACTTGTTAAAATTACAATGACCAAAAGGAGAAATGAAGCAACTACTCGTGAGCATATGCTAGAAAGGACACTTACACGCTCTAGACAGGAATGTAAGCAAGGGTTGCCGTTGTGAAAAACAAGACAGAAATTCTTCCATAAAAACAACCATCATATGATCTAGAAATCCTACTATTAATTATATATTCAAATGTGAAATTAGTAAACCAAGAGACAAATATATCCTTGTGTTCACTTAAGTGTTGTTCAATATATCTGTGATATGGAATCAGCCTGAAAGTTCATCAGTAGATAAGTTCCAAAAGAAAATATAGTATACATTTGCAATTGAATTCTATTTAGTCTTAATAAAGAAAAAAATCCTATAATTTGTGATAGGGATAAATTTGGAAGACATATGTTAATTTAAATAAGCCACACATAGAAAAGGAAAACACTGAATGTTCTTATTGTGGGACAAATTGACTTCATAGAAGTAGTTAAATGGTAGTTGTCAGGGGCTTGGGCATGGGGATATGAGAGATACTAGAAAAAATATTTTCATAATAGTGGAATAACATTAAGACATCTGTTGTACAATGGATTTGTTATAGCTAGACATACTGCATATGAATGTGAAAATCATTAAAAGTCTTAAGTATATTCTCCATAAAAATGTAAGTATATCAATTAATGCATTTGTTAAAAATAAATTTAATTTTGAATGAAATATAATAAAAATAAAAATAAATTATTTAAATATCAATTTTAAAATTGTAGTCAAGATTGGATCTTATTGTGAGTATCATGGATTTTTATCTTGGACACAAATTTTTTTATGTATATTAGTTATTCAAGTTAATATGCAGAATAGGCAGTTGGAAGCAAGGGAGTAGAATTAAGGAGAAGTTTTTGGATATAGACATAAATTTTTGGGATAAAAGTAAGAAAAAAAAAGTATTTAAATGTGCTGAGATACATGATAAAGCCAAGAGTGTCTGTATATAGATGGGGAAAGACACTCAAAATTTGAGTCCTAAGGGAAGTAAGTATTGACAATCCAGCACAGAAAAAAAAAAGGCATAAAACAGAAAATTACAGCTGCAAGTGAATGAATCAAATTAAATACCATAATCAAACACAGATGGTGAGTCCAAATAAGTTGTCCAGTAATATTAAACTGTACATTGGATGCTGTATTAAGTAAATTTAAGATTATTGGAAATTTTAAAGAGCTCACATTCACAATTGTGTTTTATGTACAAGCTGGATTTAAATATTATTTTTTTTCCTTTATTTTTTATTTCTTCAAGTTACATCTCAATCGCAGTCCCCTCCCTATTCCCCCTCCAGTCCCACCCTCCCACCCTCAACCCCCCATCCTCTTCCCTTTTTTTTTTTTCTTTTAAGTTTAAGGTATATCTTATTTCCCCCTACAGTTTCCCCTTTCAGTCCAACAACTGGCTCTTTCTCTTATAACTGACATAAAAAATATATCAGAAATGGGAGTTTCAAACAAATTTCAAGGAGAACAAGGCATCAGAAAATGAGTCAATACTCCACAAATATATTCTGTAACACATATGTGTGTTCATGTTTTTGTACTTACATACATATACACATATATATGTGTGTACATATGTATATAGATATAGATACATATATACCATACAAACATACATATGTATGTATATACACACTCATATATGAGAGAGCTATAGACAGAGATAGAGAGACAGAGATCACCATTTAATCTTTTAGAAGTCAGTCCTCCCATTTCCCCATGAGGTTTCTGGGGTTGTCACTTGGGTTATCAAGCATGGCCACAAGTGACTCTACCTACAGGGTTATCCTGACATCATGTGTATAGCTTTTAAAGTACTATTGAATTAAGTGTGCTCATGATGTGCTGAGGCTATCTACCATCACGCTCGTCAGTGATTCCACCTTACAGTTTAAATGACTTATATTGTTGTTCCTGGTGTCAAAACAAGAGTGAGACAAAAAGAGAGCTCTTAAAAACTCCCCCTTTATTTCTCTGAATCAGATAGAATGCATTGATATCTACTTTTCATGTGTTTGATATAATTTATCACTGAAGGTATTTGGTTTGGAGTCTTCAATCTTGGGAAAGTTTTTATGGTCCTCTCTTTTTATGTTTCCTTTGAAGACTGCTGTAGCTCTTTGATGCAGTCCTGAAAGACTGTTTATACATTAATGCATAGATGAGGTCTAGACTGTATCTGATGTTGCATTTTTCATAACTTTCCTATTGTCTTATTTTTGAGGCGTCCATTGTGATGTATCATCTTTTTTGGATTTTATTATTTTGAATCTTTTAATTTTTTTAATATTTTATGATTTGGTAGTTTCATACACATGCATAAATTAAATCACTCACTTTCACTCTTCCCCATACATTATACTCACTAATATTTCTTATTTAAACTTATTTCTTGATGTTCTACTTTGGATGAGTTTATTTTTCTACAGACCCAAATCTGAGTTTTCTCAGATTTTTTCATGTATTACTTTCCTATATTTTAATAACTTAATGTTTATGAATTCCTATTATGAACTAACTTTTGGCATTATTTGTTCTTTTTCCAGTTCTTGTGTATAGTCATAAGCAATTAGAGCCTTTTTCTGAAACTATAGGTGATGCAAACACCTCTCAGTGCTGTTTGCAGCCTTTCTTGTGTTCTTCGGTGCTGTGTTCTCATTTATTTTTCTCAAGGTATTTTCTTTTCTTTCTTTTTTTCTTTAACAGTTTGCTCAATATGTTAGGTCCAAGAATCAGTCCCCTGAATTTGGGGCAACCAAGGAATCACCAGGACACTCGAGAACTATGCAAAAACAAGAGGTTTATTTACCAGCGTGCTGGGGTCACACACAGAGTTCCCATACAAGAGAAAGGAGGTAACCCCGACCTAGGTTTCACATTAAGTTTTTGTACATTTTTGTGAAGCAGAACCAGGCAACAGTGGACTGGCTTTGATTGGCTAGCATACTTATCTATACACTGATTGGTGCTGGCTAAGGTTGAAGAATTTGATACCTGGGACAAAGAATTTAATCTCCTAGTAAAAACTAGGGAATTTCCAAACTCAGGGTGGATAGCATTGTTTTTCAACTTGCAGCTCCTGGGACAAGTTGACTCAGCGTTTAGGGCCTACCTAAGTTTCCAGGCTTTTGGAAGCTGACTAAATTTTGGTCAAGGGAACTTTGCACCTTACAAAGGGTTATCTTAACATATGTTATATAATTTTTAATGAGTGTTAATTTAATTTTATAAACTTCTTGATTCATGTCCTAGTAGAGATATCATGTTTTCTTCCTCAGTAATGAAAAGATACTTGGAATCTTTTCACTGTGTTTTGATTTGTCACTAATTTTTAAAAAGATATATTTAATTTTATATGACCTATCTTGGTGAATTTTAAGTGCATTTTCAAAGAAGGTATATTATTGTTAAAAATTGAATGCATTGATGTCATATATGAATACACTATTACTGTTTTGTTAGTCGTTTTCTATTGGTATTTTTTGTTCTTTTCTTTCATTCTTGAAATTTTATTTTACTGCTTTTATTTTTTGCATGTAAAGCATCTTGTTTTCTCTTGCTCTCATTTTTTAAGAATTTTTCTTTTGTTCCCCCATGAAATCAGTAAAACAAATGTTACAAAATTATTGCTTTATGCTGATAACAAGTTAAATTATATAGAAAGTTTTAGTTTCAAAACCTCTATGCTACTGATGTTAGAACTCACTTCTTTACATGATATGCATGTAACAACATTTTAACAACTTTTATCTTTTGCTTACTGCATATACACTTTCTTTCAACTTCTATGCTATGATATGAAGTAATTTCTGCACTAATATTACTGCATTACAATTCTTCATAATTACTATGTCAAAATCATGATATTTACATTTTCTATATGTTCACTGTAGCATCATTTTCCTTCAACTTCAACACATTTTAATATTTATTTTTTGATGTTTACATTGGTGACTATCTCCAACAATATTCATGCATTTTATGACAAAGGCTGTATCTCCCATTTACTTTTAAGGAACTGCTTATTCCAAATATAATTTTATTTGATAGATTAGCTTTCTTTTATTATGTCATATAAATTCTTTAAATCTTCCAGGGTCTTCAGTTCTCCATTTTGAAATACCATGATTGCATTATTATGTTGATTAACTTCTATATAACATGTTACCTTTCTTTTTTATGTTTATTTATTACTTCAATCTACATCTCCATCACCATTCCCTCTTTCCACCCCTCCTGGACCCACCCTCCAACCCTTTCTCCCTTCTCTCACCTATCCTACTCCTCCAGTGTGGAGTGCCCTACATATCAGCACCTTCAGTTCAGCAGTCATATGAGGACTAAGAGCTTCCTCTTGCACTGGGGGGCTACATGTGTCCCTTTAGGGAAAAGTGTCCCACTAACAGGTAACAAAGTATATGTTCCTGATCCTTTCAGTCTGCTGGTTGTAGGATTGTAATCCTGTATTATATGGCCAAAATCCAAATAAGTGAATAGATGCTATGTGCATCTTTCTGAGTCTTGGTTAGCTCAAGGATAATGAGCTTTTCTAGTTCTATTCATTTAGCAGTAAATTACATGATTTCTTTTTTTCTGATGGCTGAGTAGTATTCCATTGTGTAAATATATCACAGTTTTTTTTTTTATCCATTTGTTCGTTGAGGGACATCAGGGTTGTTTCCACTTTCTTGCTATTACAAATAGGACTGCTGTGAACATAGCTCAGGCTCTAAGACTAATGATCAATAAACAATCATGAAACTGAAAAGCTTCTGTAAGGCAAAGGACACTGTCATTAGAACAAAACAGCAACCGACAGATTAGGAAAAGATTTTCACAATCCCCACATCTGACAGAGGGCTACTATCCAAAATATATAAAGGACTCAAGGAATTAAACACCAGGAAACAAAATAATCCAATCAAAAAAATGGGGAACAGAGTTAAACTGAGAATTGACAAAAGAAGAATCTCTAATGGCCAAGAGACACTTGAAGAAATGCTCTACATCCTTAATGATCAGAGAAATGCAACTCAAGAAGACTCTGAGATTCCATCTTACACCTGTGAGAATGGCTAAGACCAAAAACTCAAATGACAGCACATGCTGGTGAGGTTGTGGAGAAAGGGATACCCTACTTCATTGCTGGAGGGAGTGCAAACTTGTACAGCCTCTGTGGATATCAGTATGGCAACATCTTAGAAAACTTGGAATAGCTCTACCTCAAGACCTAATCATACCACTCTGGGTAAACATACAAACAATTCCTCACCAAACCACAAGGACATCTCCTCATCTATGGACATGTAACCTTTCTACTTGTAATCTTTTCACTTTTTTTTTTATTAATTACAATCTGTCTTGATGCAAGGCTCCTTGGATTCAATTTTTGAGATTACTTTGGTACTTCTGATTTGTATATTCAACCCTCTCTTTGTATAGTGCTTTTTTGTTGTTGTTGTTCAGAAAATATCCTGTTAAATATCACTTTACAATTTTCTTTTCCTTTTCTTTATACAGTTTTGTAATATATTACTTTGTGATGTCAAATAACCTGGCTTCAGTTTGGTAGCACTGTCATTTTAGTATACTGTTGAAATATTCTATTGGAGTATCTACTTTTGTCATTATATTTTTCAGGTCATGAATACTGCATAATTTCTGTTCAGATATTTTAATAGATTATTAAATTTGCTCATAGAATGTGTTTTTATTTACTTTAAGTTTTATGTTTATTTATTGGGCTTTTATTATTTAATATTCTTTAAGAGAAAATAACAAATCTTCATTTTTTAAAAACTTTCCTTCAGATATATTTATCCCTCTCAGGTCTCTGAGGTGGTTGAAGAATAGATAGCTAGAGTCTCATAGTTAAATTTTGAGTTGTTTAGGAATCAAGAGGGTGTTCTGGATCTAAAAAGATATTTTTAAACTTATGAGGCAAGTTAGTATGAAAGCTGAGTTAGATATAGAACTTTAAACTCATGGAGATGGTTAGATAGTAGAATGTTAAAGTCAGGTGCCAAATACATATGGACTGGACATTGGGAATGTATGCTAAGCCATATAACTCTTATAATTGTGGCCTATTTATTTCTGTTGTTTTGTATTGTATTTATAGTTATAAGAAAAAGAACCATTTGTTGGACTGAAAGGGAGAGCTGTTGGGGGGAAAAAGAAATACCTTAAACTAAAAAAAAAAAAAGAAGAAGAAGGGAAGAGGATGGGGGGTTGAGGGGGAGGAGGGTGGAAGGGTGGGACTGGAGGGGGGAGTAGGGAGGGGATTGTGATTGAGATGTAACTTGAAGAAATAAAAAATAAATTATTAAAAAAAACTTTCCTTTAATATATTTCTTGAATTTTACATGTTTGCATATTTGTCTGTATACCACATCCATGCCATGCACAAAGAAGTTAGAAGAGGATGCCAGATTCCCTGTAACTGGAATTACAGATGACTGTAGTAATGTGGGCACTGGGATTTGAACCCAAATCTTCTTTAGCAACAACATATACTCTTAACCACTAACCCACCTCTCCAGACCCAACATTCATTATATTTTGAACATATTCACTGCCATCCTTCAAGTTCTCCTAGATTCCTCCTCCCTTTCTTACTCAACCAACTAGTGTTCTTTTCAAAAAACCCATTAAATTTAATTTGTGTTGTCCATCTACTTTTGAGTGTATGATCTTCCACTGGAATAGGGTCTATTACTAGGGGCCACACCCTTAAATTAAGCTCTTTTTCCTTCCACCAGTATTTATTAATTTTGTGTGTGTCATCTCAAGTACTGTGAATTCGTATATGCAACTGCCCTGTTGTGTCTGCAAAACTCTGTTTCTTTGTAGTTATACACATACCATCTCTAATTTTTATAATCTTTCTGAGCCCTCTTCCACAATGATCCCTGGGTCTTGGGTGGCGGGACATGCTATAGACACTCTGTTTAGGACTGAGCACCTTGAAGTTTCTTATTCTCAACATGATTACAAGTTGTGGGTCTCTGTGCTCATCACCATGTATGGTAAAAGAGAATCTTCTTAAGGGAAGGCTGAGAAAATACAAAATAAGTCATTAAGTGTCAGTTTAAAGCTATGCTCATTTCACATTCTAATACTTACTGGTTCCCCCTTAGGCACTATGACCTCTAGCCATAGGTTCTTAGATCGTATATTGGTGTTTCATAGGGATTCAAACTTGTGAACCAACTTTAAATTTAATCAGATTCTTATAATGCCCTACCCTCCTTGTTCATGTCTCCATATTCTATGGAGAAAGTATTGGTCAGTATTTAAACAACATAATTTATTACCAATCTTTCTATAGATGTTATTGTGATACATACAAGTCCTTTTGATGTTTTCTTATTATGAGGCATGATCTCCTGTAGTTCAATTTAGTCTTGAACATAATATGGAGTCAAGAATAACCTTGAATCCTGGCCCTTCCTGCCTCCACTTCCCAAACACTGAACTCAGTCACACACAATCAAGCCGGGCTCCCTTTCTTCATCTTTGTAAATCATTTTCGGACATTAAGCACTTAATTAAAAGTTTATTTCTACTTGAACTTTTGTGCTAATTAAAATGCAGTCTTCATGCTTCAATATCTGATTAGAATCGGGGAGATGTGTTTTGTTCTTATGCCCGCATGGCTGAAATTTAGGTTGTCTCTATTATTTTTTCCTTTAGTAATACAATATAAGATGATTACTTGGTTCTAGATCCACATTAAATACATTTAAGAGTGTTCTTTGAAGAAAGACATAGCTATATGTCCAGAAAATTAATATAATAGGATGAAAAATATAATTAGATGATTATAAAATATATGGTTATTATAAATATAATAAGATGATATAATTTTAGCATTGTTTTTAATCTCTTCCCAATGTGTGAATAGGTCCTGGCCAGCCATTTTGGTCTTTCACAAGAAAGTTGAAGATGAGTTTGGCATAGGAATTTGAACAAAGCACTTGGTATCTAATGATTAATCTAGTGCCACCATGGTCCTTTATAGGACTCAAAATGATCTTTAGGTAAAAGATAAATAATTTATAGCCTATGCATTTCACTAGTATTTTGCTTTTCTTGATTATAGGTCATAACAGAAAACCAAAATAATATACCATTTTAGCCAAGTCTTCATTATGAATACTCAGAGAATTTATTAAATGTCTAGAATATATAGAGGTGAAAAGTGTCCTCAACCCAAACACTCACATTTCCAAGTAAACTATGAGGCTTTCAAAACCAGGAGTTTCATGTTTAGAGTGTATATGAAAGGAAAACCTTATAATTTGTTTGCCTAAAAATGGCCTGCATAATGTTGGTTGATAAGGCAATGAAGATGGGGGAGTATTTCATCAATTTGGTATATTTTACAAATAACTAGTTAGATCTGATTGCTAGAGTAGTATTAGGGATACTTCCAATTTATCACATTGTAAATGAAGTGATCTGAGAGGGTGTATAGTTAAATATGCAATACTTCCTTGGCTGTTTCAGATGAATAACACTGTCATTGGCTCAACATTTCACTCATTTTCTACCAGGATGATAAAGCACTAGTAGATTCTTATTACTATCCAGAGGGCAACAGGGGATTCTCTTTGACATTTTTGTGGCTGTCCTAGCATTTCATGGTGAATGCCCAGAGCAAAGCAAGAGAGTTGGAATGTAATAGAGATGAAGCAAAATATGAACGACAAGGAGGGTATAGAGGGACTTTTTGTATAAAAAATACTCAATATAATCCTCTTCCTGGATAATGATCTATTGAGAGGATGTTCTAAATTGCAATTTCATAGAATTACAGGTCTTGAAGCTAAAAGGCAAGTTGATTAATTACCTCTTGCAAACCAAGGCTTCCAGGCAGGAGATGTATCATACTCTCTATCCACACACCGGTTAATAACATCTTTCAAGGTTACAAAGCAAAAAAAAACCAAAAAACAAAAAAAACCTTCTGATATAAAAATGTATTATACCATCTTAATGTAGTTATAATTTAAAGTTTGAACCATCATATCCATTCAAATATTTAATAGACAAAACATCAGATAGATGTTTGCTTCATGCAACAAGTGACACCGTGGAGGTATATCAGAGTAATAAGGAAATAGAAAAGATAATAATCTATTACAAATATAACCAGTTAAGTTTTTTTTTTCATGAAGATAAACCTCTCCTAGATTACTTTAGTGATTGTTAAGCTAGAAAATTATACTTCACCCAGCAGAGAAATCTTATGCAAGACTGGGAACTATATAACAAAGTTAGCATCCCAATGTTGCTCAATGATTGCATGACTTATTGAAGGTGTTATGTGTGTGCTAGCAAAGATGCAGGATTGCTTTGTAAATCAGTTAAAAATTATTACACAGAAAATAGAAAGTAAAAAATAGTCTATGCCTTCAAATAAGAAAAACAGTATCCTCAATAATTTTCCCACGACTATCAGAAAATACTGTGACAAAATTAACAAAAGGGGGAAAGGGCTCACAGTTCCAAGTTACAGTCCATCATGATATAGAACACACAGGAGGAAGAGCTTTCTGTAGCAGGTTACATTGTATCTATAATCAATAACCCTTGCTCTAAACTCAAGGCATGAGGAATGCTGCTTCTCACAGTTGGTAGGACTTTCCATCTCGTTAACCTAATGAAAGTACTTCTTACAGTCCTGCTGTGAAGCAATTCCTCAATGGCATTTTATATCTCATTACAGTGACAACTGAAACTAACCTTCATACACAGGGCCTTAACCTCCTCTTCTTCATCTCCTTTTTCTTTTGTTATTCAGAAAGCCCCTGTTATCTTCAGAGGGGAAGCAAAGTGCAATTGAACAATATCTTGATCCTTCTGCCTCTGCCTCCCTCAGCAAATCTTACTGGTGTGCACCCTAGAGAAGCTCATCCTGAGTGAGCTAACCCAGACTCAGAAGGATGCACATGGTTTCTATTCACTTATAGTCGGATTTGAGCCATATAGTACAGGATAACTATACTACAACTAATGCACCAAAGGGAACATGAACATAGACTTTGTTACCTGTCAATGGGACACTTTGCCCTAGTGGTACTTCCTTGTAGGCCCCCAGTGTATGAGGAGGCTCTTGGCCCTCATATGACTGCTGAACTGGGACAGGAGACTGAAGGGACACTCCAATCTAGAGGAGTGGGATGGAAGGGATAGGGAGTAGAGGGTGCGAGGGTAGCACTGGGAGGGGTGGAAAGAGGGCACTGTGATGGGGATATAACCTGAAGTAATAAATAATCATTTAAAAAAAGGAAAAAAAGAAAAATATCTTGTTTTGAAGTAGCATGGCAAGTACAGATATATAGAGTGTTTCATGGGTAGGGCAGTGTTTATAGCAAGGGTGAAACTTGATAAGAACATCTGAATTTAGCAATGTAATTAAACACTACAGATGTGGGATCATCAGTCATGGTTCTGGTGGATTCACGGTTCACAGTTTTGTGGATATGAGACATGGAACCCTTCTTGAGAGGCTGAAGATATTTATAAATGTAGAATCCAAAAAACAATTACCTTATGTTTAGAAACAAAAACTGAAATAAAACTACTATTTACCTCAAAATATTATAGCCATATAGAGTGTATTTCAGAGAATTCATACAGTAATCAGGCATGTCAGAAAAGAGTAAGTTTTGAATAAAATGGTAGCTGCTATTATTGTTGTTTTTATTTGTATTGTGTTATAATAATAATAATAATAATAATAATAATAATAATAACTTAAAAATGAGTATCCTGCATGAAATTGAGAATAAAAAACTGAACTCTGACATGAACAGAAATGTAAATGTTAAATTGGCAATCAATATTGTAGCTATATGGCTGAAAACACAGGATTACACAAATCATCATAGAATTTTGTTGTTCAGCTGTTTGTGTAAAAAGCAGAGTTTTGTGAAATTTGAATATTCCACCTTAAACAAATAAACACTAGAACCAGTTGGGATCAATGGGTGAATCTTCAGGGACATAACAAGTGGCACATCATTGTCCATGCCTGAATAAATAAATTGCATGTTTCAAAGCACTTTCTGAGTAGCAAAGTAGGTTGGCTTTAGGCCAGAATGGAAAATATGCAGAGTTTTTCTTCTGCTGCTGACTGTTCAAATGTGCTGCAGGAGTGGATGTGTCTTGAAAAATCCTTCAGGGTTTGCAGACCTGAGGCACATCGCACAAAGTTCTATTCTCTCCATCATATATTTTCATAAAAGTGAACTGAAGTTAAATGAATATTTGAAATGGCTTAGAAAGCATAGAAGTCAGAAAAACAGCAACAGAACATTCAAGATGTATAAATGGTTTTATAGGAGGTGTGGCTCTGCCAGGGAGAGTTGACACTGTTTATTGCTATAGGAGACTCAGGTTTCTGTAGAAGCTGCTGACACAAGTACATGCTCTACTGGTGACAGGCTTATACATCATTGCTCCACCCTGAGATTGGGATGCACTCCAAACATCATTGCCCAAAGATAATATTCCTACAGTAACTGACGTAGAGATTTTCTTTCCTGAGGTACCTAAACAGCATACTTCTTCCAAACAACAAAACACCCCCACAACATGGAAATCGCAATTACTCATTGTCATAAAACACATTGGTTCCGTTCTCCTTTAACTGATTTCCAATTATTAACTGACACGATTGACTATCATCCTGCCTGTTTTACATCTGAACAGCCTAAGTTAGGCGCAGATCTCCAAATTCATACAGGAAATTCTTGACTACAGATAGCTACATATCAGACGAGATCGGGTGCGTTCAAGGAGGTATGGCCGTAGACCAGATAGCTACATATTAATCCCATGGGCCCAGCATGTTTTCCACTGTTCTGGTGAATCAGAACAGGTAATGTGTCATGATGACATACGTCTTCGATTTGTAAATATATTTTCCTTTATTATTTTTGTTTTGGTTTGATTGCTTTAAGGAAGTCCTATAAGCCACAGTAGCCTTCAATTCTTTCTGGAACTGATGTTGACTTTGAACTGTGATCTTCCTAACTCTATCTCTAGAGTACTAGGACTACAGGCATGTGATTACTCATGTAATTTTTGCAGAATGGTTCTCTGAATTTTACTCTGGGCTGTGTCTGAGGAAATATATAGGGTAGCAAAAATGAGCTCATAGTTGTATAATTATCACAGCTAGTGACAGCTCATTCTGATATATCAAGACTCCCCCAACCCATACATACCCCTTTGTTGTGACATACAGGTTCTGAGTAGATTAATGCCCACAAGAGTTATCTGAATTTTAGTTTCATCTTCTTTATTTGAGTATTTTCAAGAATGTAAGTGTAAAAAAAAAAAAACTTCCAATTGAAGCTAGCATATCAGCATGTTCATCTACACTTGGGTTGGAAATGACTGGTGTATTCCTGCTTAGCTCACTGGAACAAGTACTTATGAGATCTCTACTTCCAAATATACAGAATCTCTCCTTATCTTTTGGGATGTTCATAGACTCCCTTCAGATGCCTTAACCCACAAATTTCACCAAACCCAATACATGGTATATTATAACTACACATGTATATAGTAATTTAATGTTTTCCCACCTTATCCCACCATTTACCACACTCTGTGTCCTTAGCTTTTACAGCTGTATCAAAAGTAAAAATCTCACATTCTAATTGATTTTCCACAAAATTTGATAAGAAAATTTCCTCAAAATACACCTTAAAAACCACAGCAATGTTTCTTTATTCTCATTTTACAAACTGCTAACACTTTATCTTATACATTCTGTTTTCCTGTCCAAATGGACAGCATCACTACTCTTACATCTTGGACCCATCAGGAATAATGTCCTCTAAGTGCCACAATATCATGATTGTTGAACTGTTTAACTTAGGTGACTACTAAAAGTCTGATGGACAGGTATTGTATATAGCATGGATATATAGCACTAATAAAGGAGGAATCACCTCCTAGTAGGCCAGAAAAAGAATTGTGGAAATTAATTTCCAATTAATGGAAAATTTTGCTTCTAAGAATGATTAGCAATTTAAAATTTCTTTATTATTCCTATATGGAATTTTCACATTGAATAACTTTAGGTTATTGAAGGTTAGTTACAAATAAGGAGAGAGTACTTTAGACATACAAAATGGCTGTGTGATCTTATGGGAGAAGGGTTTTTTGAGGATTTTACTTGATTATATGATATCAGCAAGTGCTTATTTATCATGTATTTAGAGCATTCCTATTTGGTGAGCTTCTATGCATAAGCAATAATAGGTTTTACTATACAGTTTAACCCAAACTTCTTTTCTTGATTTCAATCTTCTAAGATTTCAGAGTCCCTTTATTCTTCTCTATAGCAGGTGTCTCACTCCTTGCATTGTATACTGACGAATAACTATAAATCACTCTTCTCATATAAGATAGTTCAATTCATAATGTCTCTTCCTTCCTGCAAAAATCTCTTTGTATTTAGATATTTTCTTACTTGCTTGCTGGCATCTTGCTCATTGAAACAGTTGGTGGTATTTTAGAGTCTATCTTGAAAGGAAGACAGTAAACTCATCATGGTTTTAAAAATTTATATTAATCTTTTTATCTTGCATTTACCTAAACAATCTACCAAAATTATTAAACCTGAAATAAGTAGGAAGCAAATTAAATTATTTGCAAAGTCTGCAGACTTTATTGGAGAGACATATGTCAGTCAGACAAAGTAAAACAAACAATTATAAATCATTTAGATTCTCTTTCCTAAATTCATTAGGCTCTGATTCCGAAAGTGAAACATAATTCAATTAATAAAATTATCATATGTGACATATTTTGTATTATTCCCTTGGTAGACCACATTGCTTAAAGTTATAAATCTACCTTTCTTATCCATTAGTTATACTTCTGGTTCTCAACTGAATGGTAGAAATGTAGGAAGGTCTTGTGTGTGTGCTGTCAAAATCTTTGTGAGTCTATATGCACCCCTTTGTTTTTGAAAAACCCTATTTCCTTAAAGATGTCCACTGCTTGTTTTTATAAACTTTCTATCTTCTTTTCTGCATAGATATTTGAGCTTTGAGAGGAGAAGACTGGTAGCGACATATTATTTTTGGTTAGAATGTTCCATGCTTCAAGCTCTCTCTCTTTTCTGTACATCATCCAGTTTTGGGTCTTGTTTCAATTACCAGCTACTTCAAGAAGAAGTTTCTCTGTAGAAGGCTGAATGATGCCTCATCTGTGGGTACAGCTGCACAAGATCCAGCTATACCACTCGGGTATATATCCAAGATCCAGCTATA
>CAJQZJ010032268.1:70271-100908 GCA_907164525.1 Lophiomys imhausi
CGGGTATATATCCAAGATCCAGCTATACCACTCGGGTATATATCCAAAAATTCTATGCCTTGTTACAGACACACTTGTTCGTCCTTCTGAATCCTCCCCATCTTCCTACCGACCCATCATCACCTTATTTCTCAAATAATAACAGCAACCAAAAACACACAAAAATTAGAGCAAAAAAGAGCATACAGAACTTGAGGAAGGTTGTTCTGGCTACCTTTAACCCTCCATACATGGTACAAAAGAAATAAAAGCTTTAGTCCAACTTCAAAATAAGTACCCTATTTTCCAGAAGCAATGAATAAACACTTTGCTATTTTACTAAGCTCAAAGAACATACTCAGAGCTTTGTTCACAAGTTATGCATAATGAATTCCTTCTTTCTTTGAAAAGTTTTGTAATATAGCTGGTTTTGAAATATAATTTGTGTGTATACCAAAAATATTCATAGCAGTTGGTGTACCTGTTAGAGTTTTGTCCACTTGACAGCAAATTAGAGATACACTCAGAAGATGGAATCTCCATTGAGAAATTTCAAACATCATATTGGGCTGTGGACATGTCTGTTGGGTATGTGTGACTCAGTTCACTGTGGACCATCCTGCCCCTGGACAGATAGTCCTCAGATATGTAAGAAATGTTTCTGAACATGGGGCTAAAAGCAAGCCAGTAACTAGTTTTCCTCAGTAGTTTCTCTTCCTTTTTACTATGTCCCTTCTCTGACATCTCTCAATCATGGATTGTGACTGGGACACTTAAGTCAAATAAACTCATTTGTCTCCAACTTGCTTTGGTCACACCACGTATCCCAACTATAGAAATCAGGACTTTGGGCATATTGAAAGTATGCATAAAGGATTCTCCATGGTTGAAGTCACATATATATTGAAAGTTCATGGTCCAGAGACCTTCCATAGTCAAGGACAATTGTTATATAAAAACCAATGTTTTTATTTAACAATAGAGCATAGTAATATCAATATCAACAAAAATGCAATATACTTAGAAAAATGTTAAATTTAATCAAGGTAAAATGGACCAAAAATAGAACTCATAGATCATATATGACATTAATCAGAAATTCTATTTTTAATAATATTTATTTATTACTTCAAGCTATATCTCCATCACATTCCCCTCCCTCCACCCTTCCCAATCCTACCCTCTGACCCTTTCATCCTTCTCCTACCTATCCTACTCCTCCGTTGTGGGGTGCCCTACATATCAGCCCCGTTCAGTTCAGCAGCTAAGAGCTTCCTCTTGCACTGGGGGCCTAGACCGAAGTTGCACTAGGGCAAAGTGTCCACTAACAGGTAACAGATTCTGTGTTCCTGTTCCTTTCGGTCTGTTGGTAGGACAGTTATCCTGCACTATATGGCTAAAATCCAGTTATAAGTGAGTAGAAGTCATGTGCATCTTTCTGAGTCTGGGTTAGCTCACTCAGGATGAGCTTTTCTAGTTCCATCCATTTGGCAGGAAATTGCATGATTTCCTTAAGAACACTGATACTTTTTAATATTTCTAAATGTAAACTGAATAATTATAAACTCAGAAATGTAGTTTTTCCTATAACATGACAGCACTTCTTTTGTTATTACTATCAACGTAGCTTGCACTCAAGGTTGTCTGTGGTGTTTGAAGCTTTCACAGAGAACTTTAAAGTGACTAAAAGGTAGTCAGTGGCACCATTGCTCCTAATTTAAGTCCTGTCACTAACATTTACATCACTTTTGTTAACTTCTTTGCATTTATGCATTTTAACTATTTATATAAAATTAGGAACTTGTCCTGTATGACTAGTAGGACCCTTCTAAGCTCCAAACTTTTTGGATTAAATATATGCTGTCTCCATCCTTAGACCTAAACCAGATACTACTTATTATTCCATGAATAGTTCTATTTATTAATGTAGTATCAGCTCCAAACAGATAAGAAAAACATGAAATTTTTATTTACTAGTAAATTGCCACACTATTTTTTAATGTTTATTTATTACTTCAAGTTACATCTCCATCATAGTACCCTCTCTGCACCCCTCCCTGTTCCACCATCGCACACTCTCCTCCTCTCTCACCCATCCTACTTCTCTGTGTGGAGTGCCCCTACATATCTGCCCCTCTCAGTTCAACAGTCATATGAGAGCTAAGAGCTTTCTCTTGCACTGGGGGCCTACATGGTAGCACCCCTAGGGCACATTGTCCCATTAATAGGTAACAAAGTCTATACTTCTGATCCTTTTGGAGTGTTGGTTGTAGGATAGTTATCCTGTACTATATGACTAACATCTAATTATAAGTGTGTAGATGTCATTTGCATCTTTCTGAGCCTGGGTTAGCTCACTCAGGATGAGCTTTTCTAGTTCCATCCATTTGGCTTCTAATTAAATGATTTCCTTGTTTCTGATAGCTAAGTAGTATTCCATTGTGTAAATGTACCACAATTTTTTTTTTATCCATTCATCAGTTGAGAGACATCTGAGTTGTTTCCAGTTTCTAGCTATTACAAATAAGGCTGCTATGAACATAGATGAGGATATGTCCTTGTGGTTTGCTCAGGAATCATTTGGGTGGATACCCAGAAGTGGTATGGCTATGTCTTGAGATAGGGCTATTCCAAGTTTTCTAAGATATCGCCAGACTGATTTCCACACTATTTTTTAATGTTATTATACAATGTAATTTCCTTCTTCAATATTTTCAATCACCTTAAATGAATTTAATCAAACTTTTTTTTTGATTAGCTAATTCTCCACTTCTCTTCATGTTTTTCTAAATCTTATAGAACATCAAAGACAACTGAGTTAAACTACTCCATTAGCCTCAAATGACTGTTGACCATGTCACCAATGCTTGTCTTACTACAAACCTTGAAGTTCAGATTGCTGAAATCATATTTTCATGACCCTAATTTAATATATGTGGTTTTGTTTAAATGTTGCTCTATTCTCACATAGAGTTTTTGGTTTTCCAATGTTTCTTGTTTTATCATATACAGGAAGAATATACTGTGTATTTTCTATAAGTTATCCATGACATGGAGTATTATCAACAGATGAACGTAGAAACTCTAATTGTATATATTCTCTAAAACAGTAAGGACTTTCTATGTCTACCCCAGCTCTGAATAATTACACAGACTCTCATATTTATTTATAATAGCTTTAGACCATAGTTTACTGTTATGTCCAACTATCTCTTATAACCTATGTTTAATCTATGTTCTGCCACTGGGGTGGCTCTTTACCTCTCCTCAGTTTCCCATGTCCAGCTTCCTCCATGTATCTTAAGTGAATCCTTTCATGCCTATTTCTTTCCAAGACTTCTTATCTCTCTGGAAGTCATGCCTGTTCTCTCCTGACCTTGCTATAGGTTATTCAGATCTTTATTCAATCAAACAGAAGGTGATGAAGAACAATGTTTACAAAACATTGAGTCAGATAATAGTTAACAACACAAAATCCTGGTCTTTACACAGCAATCTGCAGGTACAGAAATCAGCATTTGAATATACAAAGACAATCTTCACACAGTCCACACAAACCTCATTCCAATAATTCCCTGGCTCTACTTCTCTTTTTCTTACTCACATATGAGGAAAAACGTGCTGAAAATTGATTTAGTACCTAGATCATTACTCATGTATTCTTTGAAATACAGGAGAAGATGAAATGTTATCTATCTCAAAAAATGGTCAATGAAATTTTATTTAATATACTGAAATGTATAGGTCCATAATTATCTGTTACACGTTTTCAGTCTCAATTTTAGTTATTTTTTGAAGCATGAAATTTGTACATATTTATAATGTGCTTTATTACAGTTTGATATTATACGTGTACACAATGTGTGGTCACTTCTGACTAATAGTCACTTATGTCCATCCACAAAACCATAGAGATGGCATCAGGTGTCGAGTAAAATGACCACAGATATGTCCAGGACTTAGAGACATCATTTGTTACATTGTCCATGTCACAATTTCTTTTTCCTGTGAGAGAACCTAAGTGTTCTGAAATTAATCTGGTACATAGACCATTTTTAAAATGGCCACCATTTATGAGCAATCATCTGTGAAGGACTAACATTTAGAAACCTGTTGTGTCATTTTTTTTTTTTTTTTTGAGATTACAGCTTCTATACTGGGAACAAGCATATTTAGATGGTGCCTAAAGTGTTCTTCACACTGTTTTTGGTTTGTATAGTTAGTATAAATTTCATTTATGATAAAATGTACAATAGGAAAACATTGAAGTATACTAATAATTGCCAACAAATAGTTGGAATCAAAATTGACTGAGAAGGGTAGAAGGAGGTTCTACTGCCAGGAGATAAATTTAGGTAAAGGATTTATGATTATTTTCTCAAAAAATTGTAAACTTTTGTTTTACTCTTATAAATACAAAAAGAGAAGACAGTTTTCTCTTGTATTATATTTATATAATATATAAAAATATTTATTATTTAATTATTCACATTTTAACATTTATTTATTACTTCAAGTTACATCTTCATTACCGCCCCCTCTCTCCACTTCTTATTGGTCCCACCCTCCCACCCTCTACCCTTTCTCCCACCCATCCTAACCCTCTGGTGTGGGGTGCCGCTACATATCAGCCCCTCTCAGTTCTTTAGTCATATGAGATCTAAGGGGTTCCTCTTGCACAGGGGACATACATGGCAGTTCCACTAGGGGAGGGTGTTCCACTAAAAGGTATTCAAGTCCATGGTCCTATTCTTTTGGGTTTATTGATGGTTGGATGTTTATCCTGTACTATGTGGCTAAAATACAGTTATAAGTGAATATATGCTATGTGTATCTTTCTGAGTTTGAGTTAGCTCACTCATGATAAACTTTTCTTGTTCCATCCATTTCACAGCAAATTGCATGATTTCCTTGTTTCTGATAGCTGGGTAGTATTCCATTGTGCAAATATACCACAATCTTTTTTTTTTTTTATCCATTCTTCAGTTGAAGGAAATCTGGGTTGTTTATATGTAATAACTAGAAACTTATTTCTAGTTATTACAAGTAAAGCTGCTATGAACACAGTTGAGATGTTCTTGTGGCTTGATGAGGAATCTTTTGGATATATGCCCAAGAGTAGTATGACTGGGTCCTGAGGTAGAGCTATTCCATGTTTTCTAAGATATCGCCAGACTGATTTCCATAGTGGTTGTACAAGTTTTCACTCCCACCAGCTATCGGGGAATGTTCCCTTCTCCACAGCCTCGCCGGTATGTGCTGTCTTTTGAGTTTTTGATCTTAGACATTCTGACAGGAGAGAGAGAGAACCTCAGAGTCATCTTGAGTTGCATTTCTCTGATGATTAAGGATGTTGACCATTTCTTCAACTGTGTCTTGGCCATTTGAGATTCCTCCTTTGTGAATTCTCTGTTTAGCTTCGTTCCCCATTTTTTGCTTAGGTTATTTGGTTTCTTGGTGTTTAATTTCTTGAATTCATTATAAATTTTGGATATTAGCCCTTTGTCAGATGTGGATTTGGTAAAGATCTTTTCCCAATCTGTAGGCTGCCATTTTGTTCTAATGACAGCATCCTTTGCCTTACAGACTCTTTTCAGTTTCATGAGGTCCCATTTATTGGTTATTGGTCTTAGGGCCTGAGCTGTTGGTGTTCTGTTCAGGAAGTTGTCACCTATGCTGATGAGTCTGAGGGTTTTACCCACTTTCTCTTCTAATAGATTTAGTGTGTCAGGCCTTATGTTAACGTGTTTGTTCCACGTGGACTTAAGTTTTGTGCAGGGTGATAAGTATGGGTCTATTGGCATTCTTTTACATGTTCACATCCAATTAGACCAGCATCATTTATTGAAAATGCTGTCCTTTCTCCATTGTATGGTTTTTGCTTCTTTGCCAAAAAGTAATTGACTATAGGTGTGTGGGTTTACTTCTGGGTCTTCAATTTGATTCCATTGATCAACTGGTCTGTTTCTATACCAGTACCATGCTGTATTGTTTTGTTTTTGTTTTTGTTGTTGTTTTTGTTTTTTTTCTATTGCTCTGTAGTATAGCTTAAAATCAGGGATGGTGATACCTCCAGATTTTTTTTTTCAATTGTACAGGATTGACTTAGATATTCTGGGTTTTTTGTTTTCCCGTATGAAGTTGAGAGTTGTTCTTTCAAGGTCTGTAAAGAATTGTGTTGTTATTTTGATGGGAATTGCATTGAATATGTATATTGCTTTTGGTAAGATAGCCATTTTTATTATGTTGATTCTACCTATCCACAAATACGGGAGGTCTTTCCATCTTCTGGTATCTTCTTCAATTTCTTTCTTCAAGGACTTGAAGTTCTTGTCACACAGGTTTTTCACTTACTTGGTTAGAGTTACCCCCAGGCATTTCATATTATCTGTGGCTGTTGTGTTGGGTGTTGTTTCCCTAATTTCTTTCTCAGCCCATTTATCTTTTGTTTAAAGAAGGGCTACTGATTTTTTTTTTAAGTTTGTATCCAGCCACCTTGCTGAAAGAGTCTATCAGCTGTAGGAATTCTTTGGTGAAATTTTTGGGGTCACTTATGTATACTATCATATTGTCTGCATATCGGGATAATTTCACTTCTTTTTTTCAGTTTTTTTAATAATTCATTTTTTCCCTTCAAGTTACATCTCAATCACAATCCTCTCCCTACTCCCCCCTCCAGCCCCACCCTCCCACCCTCTTCCCCCTCAACACCCCATCCTCTTCCCTTATTTTAAGTTTAAGGTATATCTTTTCCCCCCAAACAGCTCCACCTTTCAGTCCAACAAATGGTTCTTTCTCTTATAACAATAAATACAACACAAAACAACAGAAATAAATAGGCCACAATTATGATAGTTATATGGCTTAGCATACATTCCCAATGTCCAGTCCATATGTATTTGGCACCTGACTTTAACATTCTACTATCTAACCATCTCCATGAGTTTAAAGTTCTAGATGTAACTCAGCTTAATGGGAACTGTCCAGGCAGCCACTGGTATGTCATTTCTTAGTTTTCGAAGCTGCGGACCTTGCACTTCCTATATAATCAGATATATTTATCCCTCTCTGGTCTCTGAGGTGGATGAAGACTAGATAGCTAGAGTCTCATAGTTAAATTTTGAATTGTGTAGGAATCAAGAAGGTGTTCTGGATCTAAGAAAATGTTTTTAAAATTGTGATGCACTTCTTTTTTGATTTGTATCCCCTTGATCTCCTTTAATAGTCATAGTGCTCTGGCTAGAACTTCAAGTATTATGTTGAAGAGATATGTGGAGAATGTGCATCCTTGGCTTGTCCCTGATTTTAGGGAAAGTGCTTATAAATATGTAATTTATAATATATAAAAATTATAGTATATAGAACAAATATATATATATCAAAGTTATTTTATATCTAATTTACTGCATATATTGAACACAAAAATAATATATCAGTTATTCCATATTTTGTGAATTTCTTATAGACAAAGCCTTGTTGATCAGGAAATTTATATTAAAATATTATTACAAAGCTCTTATCAATTAAAATATAACAGATAAAGTTATGCAATATATAACACTATAATCACCAGAGAAAGAATATCAGAAGATGCACAGTACTTTGGTGATAAAATTATTCTCATTTTTAAAATAAAATGGGCAATATTTGAAATTAATATAAATACACAGGTATGATTTTTTAAATTAAGAAAATAATATTTAATGGTCTGCTACATGTGATTTGTTAAAATTTGGATATTGCCTTGACTACAGATACTGATGATTGCCTTATGAAAAACAGGAAATTTCTGAAGATTAAGTAACCAGATGAAAAAGGTAAATATGCATTGCCTAGCAGTAATTTAGAAACCAGCTACTGACTCATTTAGCATGTGAACATGCTGAACCCAAGGGAGAGAAACAACTCACAAGGCCAAATTTCTCAAACTTCTATAAGAACTAATAAATAATTCTCCTTTCCTTAGATTAGCTATAATACAAATGATACAGTAAAATTTCAAAACACATTGCTGTATCTATTTTGTTAATGAAACATAAAAGCCTTTTTCAAAAATATTTCCTTTCCATGAAAAAGAAATGGAATGCTAAATTCTTGCATCCTCACAAAGATCACCCAAAGCTCTCAGGTAAGATCATAGGTTTAACTTTCTGGAGAACAGTCTAAGGTGTTATGCTGTTTCTGTTATGAAGGTACAGTGTTTAACATCACAGCGATGCTCTTAGAAGACTAGAGACTCCTGAGATTTGAGGATTCCCTCACCTTAGCACATCAACTCCATCAAAGAGGAAATTACACCTTCATGTCCTACATGGAGCCTCCAGGGGCACAGTGCTCACAGTGTCTGTACCCCAGCTGAAGAACCATGAGACAAGGGAAATGGAATTTTTCTTGAACATCTGCACACAAATATGTATTTTTACCCAGAAAGTGGCATCCTCTTTATTCTAGTGAAGAATAAAGAATATTTTATGTTGTTTCATAGAGATTTAACCTTACAATCCTGATCAGTGTATTTTGAGAAGACAGGCTGGGAGAAAGGAAAAATGGTATTTCACCTGTGCAGCTTACAACATGGCAGTGTAGCCTTGTGAACTTAAACTTTATGATATTATCTACTTAGTTATTCATAAACAATACTTAAAATTTGCATCCCTCTGCTTTTACTATTTATTTGGTGAGTACTACATCTTTGCCCAAGGACTCATCTTTCTTTCATTAATATTCCAACTAAATGCAACTGTCCATTAACTTAAAATCAATCAATTATTCAACACTTAGAACTGGATAAGAAAATGCTGGTCTTTCTAATTCTTTTTCTTCAACTTGAAAAAAATAGTAATACTTATTTCTATTAATCAAACTTCTTTTTTTTTTTTCCTGCAGAATAGCCAAGTGAAGTAGCCCATTCTTCAGTAGCTCCATTATGGTTAATACAACTAAAACTGAAAGAAAATTTCCTTTGTGGAGTTAATATGACACTTGCTATTTTAATTCTATATCACTTTTGAATTTTTTTTGTTTGGTCTCTGTCAGAGTAGCTGAATTCCTATTCAGAGTTCTAGTCTTGAAAAAGTGAACTTGCTCAACCCTTGTATACATTATATCATGCAATGCCCCTAGAGCCCTTGATTAAAGTGGGAATCCACATATTGAAATATGTAATTTTGGCATTTGAAGTGTGTGTTGCAGCTGGCCTTTGATTTGCTATGCAAATTAGAATAATTCACAAATAGTTGCATCATTTACACTATTTTTCAATGTGTTTCTATTTGCATAGAGGCAGTGTGTGTATGTTTGTGAGTGTGTGTGTGTGTGTGTGTGTCTGTGTGTGTGTGTGTGTGTGTGTGTGTGTGTGTATTTGTGAAAAGAGAAAGGCTCACTAGACATGGCTGGATGGACAGTACCTTGATTTTCTGTATTCTTTATATTTAACCTCATCACTGTGCACACTGATAATGGAATTCAGTAATTCATTTTGCAAATTCTGCCTTCTACTGGTCATCGGTCAAAGCTAAGAATATTACCGTAATGTATTACAAATGGAGGTCAGTAAGACAAGATGAAGAAAGAAAAGGGATACAAATAGGAAAAGAAATCAAAGTATACATAAGAGATCCTAAATATATGATATACAAAATTAAAGAACTAAAGTCATTAAGTTTCCTATATGCCAATGACATACAAGTTGCAAAGTAATTATGGAAATAATCCCATTCATAAAAAAAAAAAAAAACAAGAAACCCGGGAATAAACTTAACCAAGGAAATGAAAGAGCTATGATGGAAACTTTAAGAGTCTTAAGAAAGAAATTGAGAAAGCAAGCAGAAAACACAAAGAGGTCTCATGGTAATGAATTGGAAGAATTAATTATATGAAAAATGGCCATTCTGTTAAAAGCAACCTACAGATTCAATGCAATCCTAATCAAAATACCGAGGTCCTTTGATATACACACAAATTAAACACACTTATCAGAAGAGTACTGCAGAGTATATCATCATCCCTGAATTCACACTATACTCCAAAAAAAAAAAAAAACATGGTACTGTCACAAGCAAACATTTACATGAACAGCATAGAAGTGGGAAACCAAATGCAATGCCACACAATGACAGCTACATGAGCTTGACAAAGATACCAAAAATATACATTGGAGAAATGAGAAGTACTTCTTATTTACACACACACACACACACACACACACACACACACACACACACACACATATGTATATACATGTATGTATTGAATATACATGTATATGAACATATATAAAGTACATATATATGTTTTTGCAGTATAGTTTGAAATAAGAGATGGTGATATACATACATACAATTTATTTTATGGTATAGTTATTTTATTATAGACACATATAATATTTAAAATTTTGAGATTAGAGTATAATTGTATCATTTTCTTCATCCTTTTCCTCCCATCAAGATCTCTTTTGCTGTTCTTCAAATTTATACCATCTTTATTTCATTTGTTTTTGTTTTTGTATGTGTGTGTGTGTGTGTGCGTGTGTGTGTGTGTGTGTGTGTGTGTGTGTGTGTGTGTGTGTGTGTATCTGTTCAAAGATGACCAATATTTCTACAAAATTTGATACAGGAGAGAATATTTCACAAAATGACAATTTATAAAAACTAGGATAACTTCAGAGATAAACCACAGAAGAATATTATTTTACATCATCTGGGAATATATAGCAAAAGTCTAACAATATTAAATTTCACAAAAAATAATTTTAGGTCTTTCCATTCAGTTCAAAGCTGATTGTTGGTTTGTCAGCTGTAGACTTCATCATGTTGAGTTATCATCCCTCTCTTATTACCTTTCGGGATTGTCTTGAAAACATCCTAGATTTTGTAGAACGTTTTTTTGTTTTGTTTTGTTTTGTTTTGTCTTGTCTTGTTTTGTTTTCCTTTGCATTTATTGAGATGCTGAGAATCTTTCCCTTAATTATGTTCACATTCTGTTTGGCATTATCAATTTGTATATGTTTAACCCTGCTTGAATTCAAGGAATGTTTTTAACTTAATCATTAAATATGATCATTTTAACATATTTTTAAATGTGGTCTACAATTTTTAAAAAATATTTTGTTACTCTAGGTTCACCATAGATATTGGTTCTTGTTGAACTTTATATTAAATTTTAATAAGGTGAATATAGAACCTTATTATTCAACTGTACAGAAAAAAATCCCATTATCCAAAAAGCTGGAGTGATGTTCCAGAAATAAAGAGTGCTGCTCTTTAGAGAGCCCAGCCCGAGTTTACTTCCCACAGACCATGTGAACTATCTGTAACTCCAGTTCTGGGTATCAAAGGCCCTCTTCAGGACTCACTAGGCAACAGGCATGCAGGTGGTATACTTAAACTCAAACTGACAGAAAATTTTAACATAGAATAAAAATAAATATTTTTAAAAGTATCACCCAAAAGTAAGTTAATAGTTTTTGTATAAAGCTTACAAATTTGAAAGTACTACAAAAAACACAGGAAACACAAAATTGAAGCAGAAGGAGTTAATTTGAGAAAAATATTCTAATACTTTGGAAATGAGCAAGAATTTAAATAGTTTATTGTATTATATTCAAACAAATTCAAGGAAACCTTTGGTACAATCTGGTGAGAGACTGAATAATGGGAGAAATGAATTCCCAGACACTTGTAACACAGATATTTAATGTCTAACGTATTAGCCCAGAAAGCAAATAAAGTTACAAGTATTCTAAACCACAAATGAGCCATTGAAATGAGCACTATCTACTTAAGAACTGCTGTGGCCTATAAATACATGACAAGGTGTTCAGCACAGTTCACCACAAGAGAGATTCAAATTAAAATGATTTTGAGTTTCAGACAATCTCCGTCAGATTGTCTAATGTCAAGATAACAATAAACAGCAAATGTTGGGGGAGATGCAGGATAAAGGAACACCTACACACCAATAATGATAATGTAGATGAATCCATTTACCATGGACATTAATAAGGATGTTTCTCAAAAAATTAGAATCAGGACTTTCATATGAGCTAGCTATACCACTCCTGGATATAAAAATAAGACTCTCACATAAGCCTACTCCACCACTCCTAGATATATATCCAGAAGAATCAAACTCAGCACAGGTACAATGTATTCATTACATTCTACTGTTATGGTAAAACACCACAGCCAAGGCAACTTACAGAAGGAAGGGCATATGACTTCAGATTTTACAAGAATCCATCATGGCAGGGAGAAGCAGGGAAGATACAGATATGGCAATAATTTGAGTAGCTCACATCTTGAACCTTAAACACAATACAAAGAGGGTAAACTAGAAATGAAACAAGTCTTTAAACTCCGAACATCCCACCTCCAGTGGCATACTTCCTCCACAAAGCCATACCTCCTAAGCCTCTTCAAACAGCACCACCAATGGGGGTCCAAGTATTAAAATGAGCAAGAATATAGGGGATATCTCATTCAAACCACTACACAGAGATATCTGCTCACTCATGTTAATCAGTACACTGTTCACAATTGGTTATTTAAAGAATCAGTTTAAATTCCTATTCAGAGATGAATGGATAGAAGGTGTAGTGTATTATTGTAGTTTGAACTGGAAATACAGCCAGTGTGTTCATGTGTTTGAATTTATGGTTTGCAGTTTATTGTATGATTGTCTTTACTACAGAATATTCACCTTCAGATTCTGAAAAAAAAATGAGTTCAATACATTTCATATTCTCTGTCATATATAGGTTTATTACAGACTTTTCTTCTCTAATTCACAGATGTGAGATTCAATTGAAAATGTAGACATGGATTCCAATCAGCAGGTAACCTCCTCTCCTTGGAAACTCATAAACAGCAGCCTTGTACAATAGATGAGCAGTCCATAGCAGAGGAAGACTCCCATGTCTGACTCCAGCTCCATGTCTTTTGGCGTTTGGTATAGAACTAATCATATCCCCTCTGAGATCCTTAATCCCTCATCTATACTTACAAAAACATATTTTGTAAAGGCACCTGTGATTCAAGAGCAGAGAGTTGAGCAGACCTTACAGTGCGCATTGGTAAATCAGCCTCTTCTTATTTGCTTCTTGCAGAAGTACTCATCTTGCACCAGCAACCACTCTCACATCAGAGCTGCAGTCCTGCTGTTCCCATAACTTCTGTAGTTCATCACTTCACTTCAGTTGGGGTTATTAATCTATTTCAATTGATTGACAGTTGCACAGCAGTTGTTTGATTTATAATTTGCACCCAAGTTATTGAATTTATAATTTGGACAGAGCTCTAAATGCATTTTTGATTTATGTGTGTTCCCCATACAGTTATAACAAATCATTGGCACTTGAGCAACATTTACTGTAAGACATGTACATTTAGTAGTTGAATTTGTAAAGGGCAAAGGAATCTGAATTTCTTCATGTAAAATAAAGAATCAATGCTTCAAATAACTGTGGAAAGAACAGTGTGTACAAGTGAACATGTGACAGTGACAGTGTTTAATATCCTGTGAAAATCAAGTCCTTTTTGTCATTCTGCCTCTCCATAGGCGAAACTAGGAATTTGCAGTCTACCAGACCACAGTACCTTCTCAGTTAGTTTTTTTTTTTTTTTTTTTTAGCTCTTAAATACTTAAGGCCATAGAAGAGTTAGTGACACAGCTCAGAATTTCAACAAACTTCCTGTTACTTGTTCTGTCATCTGCCCACAGTTCTGCAATTCAATTTAAGGTTTTGAAACATGTACATAAAATAGTACATGATAAGCTTATTGCTGGTGAATTTTAATAGTATGGTTCAGTGATTCTTAAGTAAATTTAAAATGCAAAAGCACTACACAAATTCCTGCTTCGATGTTTTGATTCTCAAGGCAAAGAGCATAAGGACTGCAGAGGAATACTGGATCTGTTATAGATGGTATTTATCAAAGATCAAACTTTATCAAGGAGATATTCCTCATGGGATCTCCAGACACACACACATATATATATATATATATATATATATATATATATATATATATATATTAATTGAGGTTTTCATTGGACCTATGTTTATAGAAATATATGAAGTCAAATGTGGTGTTTTCACTCATGAATAAATTGGTGGCTATCAACTCATGGAGATGATGGATATTACATTCTATTTTTCTAAGAAATCCTATCCTTATGATGAGCTGACTTAAATTCTTGTCTTGTGTCTTAATATGGCTTGTTCATTACTGTCAACTCTACTCATATTTTGTACCATGTACTAGTAGAGCCTGCTGTGCTGTACAATACTTTTGTTCCTATTGAGCACCCTCTCCCAACTACATCTGTCCCTAATTTCCCCAGTATGTAGTAATTGCTGTTTTAATCATAACTTCTATGAATCCAACAATCCTCGGCTTCCATATATGAACAAAGCCCTACAGTGATTTTCTTTTAATAACTAGCTTAAAGGAAACAAAAGTCCTCCAGGCACAGAGGATCAGGTGGCTTGGCCTGTGTGCCTTAACCGGTTGCCTAACTTATCCTGGAGAAAGAGCCCCAGGACCAAGGGTGGCCTAAACCACCTGTAACCTAAACTCAATTAATATAAGTTGTTATATTAGGCTGGTAGAATTACGGGTGGCTTGGTGGAAGATTCTCCTGGGCTCTGGGGAAGTTCAGAAGTCCTAAGGCCCAGGACTGCTTAGATTGAGGGCCTATAAACTGCTGCAGTCTTTTCCCCAATAATTAAATACACCAAGACCTTTTAATGTTTTAACGTTTAGCCCTTAGCTGGGCAGACTCTCAATTAGCTACACTAAGTTAACCCGGATCACCTAATCCCAAACTGCCATGTGCCTGCAATTACCTTCCAGCCTTCTCCAGAGGTCTGTCTCCTGTGGCTCCCGGGGGTAAGTGGGGAGAATCTCTGTGTGTGCCCAGGGTTCCTGTTCTAATCTCAGGAAGTCTTGCCTTCCTATACTCTTTCTGCCAGCTAAATGGCCATAAGCAACTTTTATTAACCAATCAAGAGAGTGCCTCAGAAGGGGCAGTAACCAGTTCTCAGCATTGAATTCAACCTATTCAAAGCAATGATATTAGACCTTCCCTCAACATCTGTGTTGTTGCAAATGATCTGATCCAGGACTTTCTATGTTTCAGTTGTATTTTATCGTGCATGTATACCATCTTTTAAAATCATTACTCTATGTTTTAATTCACACAATCTCCATGACATTTTTTTTCATTTTCAAAAGTCACAAAACATTGCACTGTATTTACTTGAATGTTATACCCAAGTCCTTTACATGTGTCTTTTTCCCCCATTGTTTTTGGGTACACTGAGAAAGATTCTGATAGAGTAGTTAGTAGAAGAAAGTAAAGTTAATATTTTTTAGTCAAACAAAGAATAGCTGCCTCTTTAAGACTCACCCCTAATTGTAAAACACTTTTCTTCTTGCTACAGTACTAGGTGTCATATTAATCTTTCTTTCTGACCTCATTCTGGCAAATTGTCTTGCAGAGAGAAATAAATAATGTTCCTGTAAATTGATTATATGAACTCTAGAGATATAACACTAGCTAAAAGATGCAGAGCTGGTCAGTGGATCAAAGGTGTCTCTACCTTATCATTTGTCTCAGACCGAGCTCCAAGCAATTACTGAAATGTCCACTTTCCTAATGCCATGCCTTCAATCAAATATCCTGAACTTTGGCTTCTAGTGATTGGGTCTCAAATATAATGCAATGGCTTCCTTCACTGGCCAGGAAATGACCTCTTCTAGGAATCAGAACATACATTGTGGGTCAGGTTAGAGAAACCAAGATGAGCATTTGAAGCAAGGAGGCCATGACTTTGGATTTTCCATTTCTTCCATGAATTCAGCAAAAGTACTGTGTGTCAGAACATCACAGCCTTTTGTCCTTTCCCCTCACTCTGAGTTGAATGACTGCACAGAGATGATTTGGTTCCAGTCTTAAATTCACCTTTGACTTTTATCAAATGCAAGCTTTATGTAGCATGGCAAATATCCAAAGGAATTTGACTATCCATAACCTATTAACTAAATAATTGTCTTCTCTGTGGAAAGTGGCACAATTTCTTTTGATAGTCTATAACCTTTCTTTCATGTTTTAGCTACTTAAGAGTGTGTAGTAAATATTTGCATTATCACAGGTTTAAAGTGCTGACACCACAATGGATAAAGTAAAGGCATTTTTACCAGTACTTTCTGAGATCATTAGGTCATGAGAATAATGCTTACAAAGAGTTTTTGTGAAAATATGCAGGGAAAAGACTGTCTTTCCTTACCAGCCTAGGATCCAGACAAAAGTCAATTGTTAGCAAAACAGGAAAATGTCCTTTCTGAAAAATGGAATCTTGAACTTTCCAATTTCTAGAACAATAAGATATATATTTACATTATCACTTCTTTTGTATTTGATCACAATAGCCCAAGAAGATTATCAACTTATTATTTGATAAGTATTTAAAGGGAACAAAAAGAGCATATTTTTATGAACTTAAAACTGTTATTATCTCACTAAGGATGGAGATACTAATTTCTAAAAGTAGTTTTGTAGTGAGGCAATTGGGAATAGGATGAACTATGTAAAACAATGGTTCTCTACATTCTTAATGTCATGATCTTTTAATACAATACTAATACATAAATTATATTTATTGTCCCTTCATAACTATAATTTTACTAATGTTAGGAATAATAGTGTAAATACTATTGAAAATGAAGGTTTGTCAAAGTAGCCATGACACTCAGGTTGAGAACCGCTGATATTAAAACTACCCAAGAGATGAAATTTCATTGGAGACTGATAAAATGATGAGACTGAAAAAGATACATCAAATAGATATAAGATGGCCAAATGACAGAGCTATCCAATAAACAAGATTCTTTCCAACAATGGCTAACAGTGTACCAGCAAATTAAATGGAGAAATGCAAGGTTAATAATCATAAGGGAAACAGAAACCAATGGAATATCAGCATGCCGATACTAAGGGTGTGATATCTGTGCTGCATATAGAAACAATTCCTGAGGATGTAGGGGGAAAAAAAACAGAGGCGGGGAGTCTTTCTTCCAAACACTGTGTTTGAGCAAGAGTAGCTCCTTAGAGAAGTTAAAGAGAAGAAAAACCATGGGGCAGATGCCTCTGGAAAAGCCTCATTCAATGAATTCCTACTGCAAGTATAAGGGTTCAGATCACATTGAAATTGAAATTAAGTGATCAATATATCTTAAAATAAGTACAAGCCATATCTACATAATGTGTTTCTTTCATGTTTTATTTGAAGGGGAAATTCAACTTAACATCTATTATTGTTTCCAGCAGCCTCACAAGGTGATTTCCTTGTGCTGATGAGATTTCCTTCCATTACTGAAGTTCTCGAGGATAATTTTCTTGGTAGCATAGAAAACTATAGATTCATAGTATCTATCCTACCTCCAAAGTATAGAAAAAGATTAAGAAAAACTAACATATTCACAATAAGTGATACATATGAAAACTAAGCTGAGATTTAGGAAGTTATAATGCTAACCTATTCAGGAATTATGTGACTGAAAAAATGCGTTTGATCAGATAAATTTGACATTGTCTGATAACATACAATTTCCTAAAGTTATGATTTCAAAATTGCACTAAAACATATGCCTGAGTTTTAAAATTAGTAAATCACTAGACACAGGTGTGTGTTACCCTGTCGTCATGGTGACATTGTGACCACATTTCACATCTGTCCATGAGAAGGAATCAAAATAATCTGTGTATAAATTTTTAGTCTTCTACAAGGAATTATGCATATATATATGTACACACACATATATTATATATGTGTGTGTGTTTGTGTGTGTGTCTGTGTTAAGTTTCATTGAGAACTAAGGTTCTGCTGAACTGTTGAAAACTCATAAATATCTAACAATGACTAGAAGTGGTCATAGAAAGAAATAAAACATTAAATATTATTTGATCAAAAACTATGCAAGAAAATATTTAGTAAGGAATATATATATATCCATATATTCTGTAATATAGAATGTGGTGAAACTGAATAAAATCTAGAAATAGGGTTTGTGAGAGTGGCAGACTAGTAGAGATATAAAGATAACCATGGCCATAAGGTTTCATCCCTTAGCTTTCAAGCCAGTGAATAAAGATTGCCTGTAATTGTTCTGTATCTACTTGTCTGTCTCCATTCACTTATGCATCCTATCCTTCCTCATACAGATTATCTAGATAGTTCTGTCCATCTTAACATTCTTCACATTTAAAAAATCCATAGGCTATATATTAGTTATTTTTCTTATAACAGTATATATGATCATGGATCATATACATTTCCTTTATGTCATGGTGTTTTTCATCTGCATGGGAGACAGGGTATGTGATTCTACTGTTTACATGTAGATCTGGATGTGTAAAACTTGCTCAATGCATGCCTAATAAGTTGAAAAGTGCAAAATAAAAACCATCAAATTTTGGGAATGGATGTTTTGCCTTAAGAATTAGCACAAAATTTTATCTGTCTGCTGGCTTATGACCTGGGACTTGATTTGACAGTATCATGTCTACACTGACTTCCTTTGATACAAAGAGGTCAAGAACACAAGTCTAACTTGTGTTAGAGAATGTCTAGACCAGAAATATTTCCTGTTTTTTTTTCTTTTTTCCTTAAGGAAGCACCCAAGTCTAGAATAAACTTCTCATATAACCTTTTAATGAAAGACATTTTCATTATGATGTATTTTTAAATCATATTAAGATAGAATACCTAAGGTAGAAGAAACGCATGATAGCTGTAGCTTGAATTTTACATGATGTAGAAGTACATGATGGTGGATTCCAGGGGTTTCTCCACATTTTGTATGTTCACAATCTAGGAACTGACAAACAGTAGAGTCTCAGATGACCTACTATCATAGGTTTTCCTTGGGTTGTTTTGTTTTCTTTTGAAACATGGTCTCACCTAGTGCAAGCTGCCAGGCTTTGATTTCTGACCCTCCAATTCCACATCAGACTTGGGCTCCTGTCTCAGGCCAGTTTTATGTGGTTCTTGGAATCACATCCAGGTTTCATGTATGCTAAGCAAAGCACTCTACCAACTGCGTCACATTTCCATTAATGGGCATCTGAATATTCCATTTTATCACTCAAAACAATGTTGCAACTTCCCTAATATATTTCCTTACATGTGAATTTATTATGTCAAATGATATAAGCATTTAGCAAAAGTGCTTTATATTTCTTATATTAGACATATATTGGGAATACTATGCTTTCCGTAGCACCAAACATACTACACATTGCTACTTCTAGTTTTCAAGAAAATCTTTGCAACAAGAAAATTCCTGAGAAAGAGTTTCCAAATTGCTTTTGGGCAAGATTTTTACAAACCTCTAGACAAAAATAAATAAATCAATTAATAAAGACAAACCAAATAGTGTTCACAACACATAACAAAAAAAAAAAAAAAAAAAAAAAAGGACATGAGGCTGAGGAAGATGCCAGGGACTTGATAGGAATGAGAAGGAGAAAAAAATAGTGTGGAAACGATAAAAATCAGAATACACATTTACATGTGTAAAATTATCAAAGTAAAACTGAATAATAACTCAAGATGGTTATACTTGTAACTATACGTGGGAATCAAAACTAAACTTTTTGATAATTTTTCCCATTTCCTAGAGGTTAAAAGAATCTGATGAGTGTCACAAAGTTTATGCTCTTGAAGCTGCGCAGAGTTTAGGTCCACACTGGCACATCTACAGTTACATTTCTGCTGCAGCCATGTCCCCTAATAAATAAGCCCTGCCTATTTCATTAAACAAGTTTTTTTTTCTCACAAAATCATGTATAAGGATTGATGACAATTTATCCCCTTGAAGTAATATTTTTAAAACAGAATTTCTCAGATGATCTCTGGGAAAAAAGCATCAAAAACAGTTGTTAAAAGATGAGAATGATATTAACATTTTTCCAGAGCTTTGAAAGGCAATTGAATAGACTTCTTGCCATAGCATGAGATCAAAATCTTGTGGTCCCCCAAAATGAGTCTATTCTGAAAGGAGGAAGTGTATGTAGAAAACTAGATTATATTTTATTAAATATCCTCCTTAATTCAGAATACAATTGTACTCAATCATAAAACAGAATAACAAAGGTACACCTCCCACAAAAGCAAGATCTATCATGCCTCTTAATGAATATGGGGACTGGAGTCAGAGATTAGGTATCTCAGTGGCTTCATAGTTGTTCCTTAAGGAAAGTTTTTTTCTGACACTTGCTATCACTAAAATTTTACTGATTGTTACAATTAAATGACTCCTTCTTCTTTGAAGAAAATGACTCGTGTATGTGTGTGTGTTTGTGAGTGAATATATGTATATTTAATTAAGAGGGTCTAAATAATAAAAATATAAATGTTACAAATCCACTTTACGCAAAAACTATTCAAAGGAATGTGTAATATGAGGCTTTCTATAGGTTAGGGTTGATGCTAAAGATGCATATTGAAAGAAACAGACACTGGACAGGGTGGCCTAAGTGTATAATTCAAGCAATTGTAAGGATATTGAGACAATATCCCAAGTTAGAGGATAGACTGGGCTCTGGGTAACACAATCCTTACTCAAAGTATCAACCAATCAACTAAAAAACCAATCAATGAATCAATCAAAAGAAGGGTAAGGCAAGCTTGATTTCTTTTGTTACCGATAACTCTGTTGAACAAGTAACACACAAAACACACTAGCAAACAAATACAAAGAAAAAATTTAAGTTTTTATGTAGGAGTATTTAATCAAGCAAATCATTGTATTTTCTTATTTACATGAAGGAAGAATTCAAACTAAAGGATTTCAATCATACTGGAAACAGGATTTCAGTAATATGAACAAACTAACTATAGAACCATGAAAGCTGCAAGTTAGAAAATGGAGTGTTTTAGGAAAGAAGTATCCTTCAGTCAAAAGCAGTAGGTAAAACGCTATGTAAATTCTAAAGATACCACACATTCGAGTATTTTAATTTATGTCTGTATGTGTTTAAAATCTATTGTTCCCATCCCAAGTGCATACCTTTCATGAAACATGCAGTTGAATTGTAAATAATAATAATAACAATAACAATAATAATGATGATAATAATAATAGTAATAATATTGGCAATAGTTCTTTTCAAAGCACATTTTATTCTTTTATCCCTTTTATTGAAAATATTTTCTCATATAATACATTCTGATTAAAATTCAGCCTCCTCTACTACTAGTTCCTCCCCACTTCTCCTCCCATATAGATCAATTCCCTTTCTGTCTCTTATTAGAAAAAAAAAAAAGCAGACTTCAAGAGATAACAACAAAACCTACCAAAATACAATATAATAAGATAGAACAAAACTATCACATTAAAGTTGGGCAAGGCAAGCTAATAGAATGAAAAACACCCCAAGAGAAGACAAAAGAATCAGAGACTCACTCATTCACAAACTTGTGAGTCCCATAAAAATTCTAAACTGAAAGCTATAATATATGTACAAATAGAACCTAGTTAAGACCTATGTAAGTCCTATGCTTGCTGCTTCAGTTTTCTTGAGTACATGTGAACTTTGTTCCATTGATTTACAGCACCTTGTTCTCCTGGTGTCTTGCATCCCATCCCCTCATGTTCTTACACTCTTTCTACCTCCTCTTCCACTAGTTCAAACTTACACTTCTCCAAAGAAGGGCACAGGAGTTTTCTCTACTCTAGAACTTAGAGAGAAACAAAAGATCAGATAATATACATGGGGCTACACTATTGAGCAAGAAGCCTAAAAAGGCATAACTCCTGTCACATCTTCACTGAAGGCAGAGGCAGAGCAGAGCACCATGTATGAGCAAGGCCACTAGTAAGTACCAGGGGAAAAGCAACCAAAAGATTTACAAAGATTTTCTGCAGCTCTGTATCCCTCAGCCATTTCTTCAAAAATGCCAGACATTATCTGTGTTGCAATCCTTTGGGAAAATGCCTGATGTCTTTAGCATAGTCCCACCCATGCAGAAATTTTTAAAGCTTTGTCTACATATCTCCCCAAACCCCATGGAATTCTCTCCACTCACATAATTTGTCTAATTTAGGAGTGGTACATTTTAAAGCTGTGAATCCTTTTATAAACAAAAATAAATTACAGGCAATTTCTAGTTGCCATACTTTTGAATATTCATAACTTTGATGTTCTTTCTCATACTGAATTTCTATGAGTTCCAGCTGAAGCAATAACCTCTCAAGGGTCACAGCTGCCCATAATTAGTGTCTGAAATTGGAAGGTGTCCTGGTCACCTCAGATTTTATATACAAGCATTGTTCATTCCAGGTCATTTGTTCATTCACCAAATGTTTAATGAGGACCTTTTTATAATATATGGAATGCACTCCAGGAAAAGTGAAGACATATGTAACAGAATGTACTTGGAATTTTACTACAACTTCCAACTCTTTCCAAATAAATTGACCCCACTCACCTGAGTCCAAGACATGATACATAGCCACTATGCTGGGCTACTAGAGAGAAGATGGACGTGTAGTGCCTTGAAACTGCCACAGTATCTTTTTTTTTCCTTTATATTTTTATTTCTTCAAGTTACATCTCAATCACAGTCCCCTCCCTATTCCCCCTCCAGTCCCACCCTCCCATCCTCAACCCTCCATCCTCTTCCTTTTTTTTTTTCTTTTAAGTTTAAGGTATATCTTATTTCCCCCTACAGTTTCCCCTTTCAGTCCAACAAATGGCTCTTTCTCTTATAATAATAAATACAATACAAAACAACAGAGGTAATTAGGCCACAGTTATGAGGGTTATACGGCTTAACGTACATTCCCAATGACCAGTCCATATGTATTTGGTACCTGACTCTAACATTCTACTATCTAACCATCTCTATGAGTTTAAAGTTCTATATCTGACTCAACATTCATACTAATTGCAACACAATTTTAAAAGTATCTTCTTAGATGTATAACACTCTCTTGACTCCTAAACAACTCAAAATTTAATTATGAGACTCTAGATATCTATTCTTCAATCACCTCAGAGACCTGAGAGAGATAAATATATCTGATTTTATAGAAAGTACAGGGTCTGCAGCTTCCCAAACTAAGAAATGACATACCAGTGGCTGCCTGGACAGTTCCCATTTTCTCTCCATACATTACAGCATCGTTCTTCAGTCGTTTGGCCCCACTTCTCTGACAGACATTGATTGTAGAGCAGGGGTTATGAAGGACTTGCCTACCCTGTCTTGGCAGAGCTAGGCTGTTGACTTTCCTGCTTCCAGGTTTTGGAAAGAGCTAGTCTCAATTTCATATGGAACAACAAAAAGCCCAGAATAGCTAAATCAATCCTGTACAATAAAAAAATATCTGGAGGTATTACCATCCCAGATTTCAAGCTGTACTACTGAGCAATAGTTGTAAAAACAGCATGGTATTGGTATATAAACAGACCAGTAGATCAATGGAATCAAATTGAAGATCCAGAAATAGACCCACACACTTATGGCCACCTAATTTTTGACAAAGAAGCCAAAACGGCACAATGGAAGAAGGACAGCATCTTCAACAAATGGTGCTGGTTCAACTGGATGTCCATCTGTAAAAGAATGAAGTTAGACCCATACTTATCACCTTGTACAAAACTTAAGTCCAAGTGGATCAAAGACCTTAACATAAGGCTGGTCACACTAAATCTACTAGAAGATAAAGTAGGAGAAACCCTCCAACTGATTGGCACAGGCTCAACTTCCTGAACAGAACACCAACAGCTCAGGACTTGAGATCAACAATCAATAAATGAGACCTCATGAAACTGAAAAGCTTCTGTAAGACAAAGGACACTGTCGTTCGAACAAAACGGCAGCCTCCAAACTGGGAGAAAATCTTCACCAACCCCACATCTGACAGAGGGCTAATATGCAAAATCTACAAAGAACTCAAGAAATTAAATGCCAAGAAACCAAATAATCCAATCAAAACATGGGGAACAGAGCTAAATAGAGAATTCACAAAGGAGGAATCCCTAATGGCTGAGAGACACTTGAAGAAATGCTCAACAACCTTAATCATCAGAGAAATGCAACTCAAGACGACTCTGAGATTCCATCTCACACCTGTCAGAATGGCTAGGATCAAAAACTCAAATGACAGCACATGCTGGCGAGGGTGTGGAGAAAGGGATACCCTACTCCATTGCTGGTGGGAATGCAGGCTTGTGCAACCACTATGGAGGTCAGTCTGGCGATATCTTAGAAAACTTGGAATAGCTCTGCCTCAGGACCCAGCCATACCACTTCTGGGTATACACCCAAATGCCTCTTCACGGAATCATAAGGAAGTTTCTTCATCTATGTTTATAGCAGCCTTATTTGTAACAGCTAGAAACTGGAAACAACCCAGATGTCCCTCAACCGAAGAATGGGTTAAAAAACTGTGGTACATCTACACAATGGAATATTATTCAGCTATCAGGAAAAATGAAATTATGAAATTTGCAGCCAAATGGATGGAACTAGAAAAGCTCATCCTGAGTGAACTAACCCAGAGTCAGAAGGACACATATGGCATCTATTCACTTATAGTAGGATTTTAGCTATATAGTAGAAGGTATCAATACTACAACTAACACACCAAAGGGAACTTGGACATAGACTTCTTATTTTTAATTTTTATTCTTTATTTATTTTTTATATATTAGTTATTTTCTTTCTATTTTTAGTCTTTTTTATCTATTGTATGCTTATTGATTTGTTTGTTTAGTAGTTCTCTCTCCCAGGCAACGAGACACTTTTCACTGATGGTACTGCTTCGTAGATCCCCAATGAATGAAGAGGCTCTTGGCCCTCATACGACATCTCAACTGAGATGTGGGACTGTTATATAAGGACACCCCACCCCAGAGAAATGGGATGGAAGGGTTAGGAGGTAAAGAAAAAAAATTGAAATGTGAAATTTCGGCCTTTTACTACTAACTGTCATAAACTGTTTAAGATAATTAAGAAATGCAAACTAGGGCCAAGATGGCGGCGACCTACACTGATGCATTTTGAACGTGGGGAAAAAAGAGCCATAAAAAACACAGAGTTATTGGGCACTGTGCAAAAACAGGAGGGGCTAGACCCCCCCCCCCCCGGGAACACTCAAGCTCCCAAGGGACTGTTAAAAGTCCCAGGGCAAGGCTCTCACCCATCTCTCACAGACACGGAAGCCACTAAACCTGGGATTCGGGAACTACCATTTGGAGAGGTGCCTGGTAAGATCGATCCCAACTGACAGCAGGCAGAATCAGGGTCCACTTGGCCATAGATTGCTGTCCTATTGGGCTCCCCACACATCAGGTTGAACTTATACCCACTTAAAAAACTTTGCGAGATAGTGGAAGGCTTAGCAAGGAACAAACAGGGGGCTCAGAGGGTGGTCCGCAGCCGCTCGTGAAACAGAGGGCTGGAGGTTCCGAGAGAGCGCGGGAAGCTGGGAACACAAAAGCAGGTGGGAGGGGCCGAATCCCGCACACTTACGGTAGCGCAGCTGGGGAGGGAGCATGGCTGGCAGGGCCAAATCCCCCGAAACCACGGCAGGTCATCAGGGGAGAGAGATAGGCGTGGGCGGGATCAGGGATCCATGCACCCACGGCTGAGCTGCTGGGACGAGAGGTCCACTCAGGCAGCTGGAGGATCCAGGGCTTGGGATACCCACGGGACCCCTGGCGGTGCAGACAGGAAGGGAATCAGGCACAGAGTCCAGCCCTGTGGCGAGAAGCCTAGAGAGAAACCAGAAATCGGGACCATAGCTGTATCCTGGAAAATCCAGACATATTAGGTGTGGAGCCAGACCCTGTCAGCCTCCGTGATGACAAACAAAGCCCACAGAATCTGTGCCTGGGCAAACAGGCCCATACCATCAGAACCATTACAGGATGATAACTCAAAGTGCAACATAGGGAAGTCTGAATTGGGAGCAGCGAAACAATCCTATTCCATTACTCACAACCTGGGAATAGGCTGCACCAGCTCACAGTGCCTCTGGCGATTAAAACCACAGTGACCTTGAAATCCCCCTGTAAGCAATGACAGATAGCCAAGTAACTCGTCCCCTGCACCAAATCATCCACGGTGGTTCCAAGCACAGAAAACAGACAGCTAAATGCATCCAACGGCGAAAGGTCAAAAAAAAAAATAGAAATCAAGGAATTATGACTCCAACAAAGCAGAACCATCCTAGCTCATCCAATTCGGATGACCACACACCAACAGAAACACATGAAAACATTGACAATTCTGCATTATGGAAAGTGATAGAGTCCCTGCAAGAAGAACTTAAAGCTATGAAGGAATTCAAAGAAGCCACAATTCTACAAATCAAAACAAGGAACAACACCATTAAAGAGCTCCAAGCCAAGGTGACAGAGCTTGAACAGGAAAAGGAAAAAGCCATGAAAGATTTTCAAACAAAAACAAGCAAGCTGGAGAAGGAAATGTACAAAACGAACAAAACCATACAAGACATGAAAATAGAAATAGAAACAATAAGGAAGTGGAGAACCAAGGGAAGAGAACAGGAACTACGGATGTGAGTATCAACAATAGGATGCAAGAGATGGAAGACAGGATCTCAGGCATGGAAGATTCAGTGGAAGAAATCAGTACAACATCCAAAGAAAATGAGAAGGCTAAAAAATCTCTCACCCACAACATCCAAAAAATCAAGGACTCAATGAAAAGACGAAACCTAAGAATTATAGGTATAGAGGAAAGAGAGGACTCCCGACTCTAAATATCTTCAACAAAATCATAGAGGAAAACTTCCCAAACCTGAAAAAAGAGATGCCAATAAAAATCCAAGAGGCTTATAGAACACCAAACAGATTAGACCAGAAAAGAAACTCCTCTCGCCACATAATAATTGAAACCCCAAATGTACAGAACAAAGAAAGAATATTAAAAGCTGTAAGAGAAAAAGGTCAAGTCACATACAATGGCAGACCCATCAGAATTACACCTGACTTCTCCCCAGAAACGTTAAAAGCTAGAAGGGCCTGGTCAGATATACTACAAGTCCTAAGAGATCATAGATGCCCAGCCAGACTACTTTACCCAGCAAAATTCTCTATCAACATAGATGGAGAAAACAAGATATTCCATGACAAATCAAATTTAAACAATATCTACCCACAAACCCAGCCCTACAGAAAATCCTAGAAGGAAAATCCCAACCCAGACAAGAAAACTCCACCCAAGAAAACAAAGGGAATAGAAAACCCATCAGCAGCTAAACCAAAAGAGGCACAGGACCACCGCCTATACCAAACTAATGGGAAATAACAACCCCAGGTCACTAATATACATCAACATCAATGGACTCAACTCCCCAATAAAAAGACATAGGTTTACAGAGTGGATCCGCAAGCAAGACCCTTCCTTATGCTGTATACAAGAGACACATCTAACTATGAAAGATAGACACTGCCTCAGAGTAAAGGGCTGGGAAAAGGTTTTCCAAGCAAATGGACCCAGGAAGCAAGCTGGAGTAGCCATCCTAATATCAAACAAAACAGACTTCCATCTGAAGTTAATGAAGAAAGACAAAGAAGGGCACTATATACTCATTAAAGGGAATATTCATCAAGAGGAAATTTCAATACTGAACATCTATGCCGCAAATACAAAGGCACCTACTTTTGTAAAAGAAACACTTCTAAAACTTAAAGCTCACGTCGATCACAACACATTAGTAGTGGGAGACTTCAACACCCCACTCACAACAAAGGACAGATCATCAAGACAGAAGACAAACAGAGAAATATTGAGTCTAACAGAGATCATGAAACAAATGGACCTGACAGATATCTACAGAACGTTTCACCCAAACACAAAGGAATACACCTTTTTCTCAGCACCCCACGGAACCTTCTCCAAAATCGACCACATAATTGGTCACAAAGATAGTCTCAATAGATACAAGAAAATTGAAATAACACCTTGTATCTTATCAGACCACCACAGAATAAAGCTGGTCTTCAACAGTAAAAGAATCAACAGAAACCCTACACACACATGGAAATTGAACAGCTTCTTACTGGATGACCACTGGGTCAGGGAAGAAATAAGGAAGGAAATCAAAGATTTCTTAAAATCCAATGACAATGAAGACACAACATACCCAAACCTATGGGATACATTGAAAGCTGTGCTACGAGGAAAGTTCATAGCACTAAGTGCTTTCAAAAAGAAAATTGTGACAGCTCATATTAGTGAACTAACAGCTAAGCTGGGTGAATTGGAAAAAAAAAAGAAACAAACACTCCCAAGAAGAGCAGAAGACAGGAAATCATCAAACTTAGAGCTGAAATCAACAACTTAGAATCAAAAAGAACTATACAAAGAATCAATGAAACCAAGAGTTGGTTCTTTGAGAAAATCAACAAAATAGACAGACCCCTAGCCAAATTAACTAAAAGGCAAAGGGAAAGAACACAAATCAACAAAATCAGAAATGAAAAGGGAGAAATAACAACAGACATTGAGGAGATCCAGAAAATATTCGGGCATTATTTTAAAAATCTATATTCCAGTAAATTTGAAAACCTAAGCGAAATGGACAATTTCCTCGATAAATTCCACCTACCAAAAATAAATCAAAATCAGATTAACAGCTTAAACAGCCCAATAACATCCAAGGAAATAGAAACAGTCATTAATAATCTCCCAACCCAAAAAAAGCCCAGGGCCAGATGGCTTTAGCATGGAATTCTACCGGACCTTCAAAGAGGAACTAACACCATTACTTTTCAAACTCTTTCACCACATAGAAACAGAAAGAACACAGCCAAACTCATTCTATGAGGCCACTGTCATTCTGATTCCTAAACCACACAAAGACCCAACAAAGAAAGAGAACTTCAGACCAATCTCCCTCATGAACATAGATGCAAAAATACTTAATAAAATACTCGCAAACCGAATTCAAGAACACATCAAAAGTATCATACACCATGAACAAGTAGGCTTCATCCCTGGAATGCAGGGATGGTTCAATATACGAAAGTCTATCAATGTAATTCACCACATAAACAAGATGAAAGAAAAAAACCGCATGATAATCTCGCTAGATGCAGAAAAAGCATTTGACAAAATCCAACACCCCTTCATGCTAAAAGTTCTGGAGAGAACGGGCATACAAGGACCATACCTAGAAATAATAAAGGCAATATACAGCAAGCCAGTAGCCAACATCAAATTAAACGGAGAGAAGCTTGAAGCATTTCTTCTAAACTCAGGGACAAGACAAGGATGTCCACTTTGACCATATCTCTTCAATATAGTACTTGAAGTCCTTGCTAGAGCAATAAGACAACTAAAGGAGATCAAAGGGATAAAAATTGGAAATGAAGAAGTCAAATTATCCCTATTCGCAGATGATATGTTAGTATACATAAGCGACACCAAAAACTCCACCAAAGAACTCTTACAGCTGATAAACAACTTCAGCAAGGTGGCTGGATACAAAATTAACTCAAAAAAATCAGAAGTCCTTCTTTATACAACAAACAAATATACTGAGAAAGAAATAAGGGAAATAACCCCCTTCACAATAGCCACAAACAACATAAAATACCTGGGGGTAACTCTAACCAAGCATGTACAGGACCTATATAACAAGAACTTCAAGCCCCTGAAGGAAGAAATGGAAGAGGCCTTTAGAAGATTGAAAGATCTCCCATGCTCATGGATAGGTAAGATCAACATAATAAAAATGGCTATCCTACCAAAAGCAATATATAGATTTAATGCAATTACTATCAAAATACCAACACAATTCTTTATAGACCTGGAAAAAGCTATTCTCAACTTCATATGGAACAACAAAAAGCCCAGAATAGCTAAATCAATCCTATCCAATGAAAAAACATCTGGAGGTATCACCATCCCAGATTTCAAGCTGTACTACAGAGCCACAGTAATAAAAACAGCATGGTACTGGTATAGAAACAGACCAGTGGATCAATGGAATCGAATTGAAGACCCAAACATAGATCCACACACCTATGGCCAACTAATCTTTGACCAAGAAGCCAAAAATGCACAATTGAAGAAGGACAGCATCTTCAACAAATGGTGCTGGTCCAACTGCATGTCCACTTGCAAAAGAATGAAATTAGACCCATACCTATCACCTTGTACAAAACTTAATTCCAAGTGGATCAAAGACCTTAACATAAGGCCAGCCACACTAAAGACACTAGAAGAAAAAGTAGGAGAAACCCTCGAACTCTTTGGCACAGGTGACAACTTCCTGAACAGAACACCAACAGCTCAGGACCTGAGATCAACAATCAATAAATGGGACCTCATGAAACTGAAAAGCTTCTGTAAGGCAAAGGACACTGTCATTCGAACAAAACGGCAACCAACACTCTGGGAGAAAATCTTCACCAACCCCACATCTGACAGAGGGCTATTATCTAAAATCTACAAAGAACTCAAGAAACTAAATGCCAAGAAACCAAATAATCCAATCAAAAAATGGGAGATGGAGCTAAATAGAGAATTCACAAAGGAGGAATCCCTAAGGGCTGAGAGACACCTAAAGAAATGTTCAACATCCTTAATCATCAGAGAAATGCAACTCAAGAC
>CAJQZJ010032268.1:117652-148409 GCA_907164525.1 Lophiomys imhausi
CATGCCAAGAGATAGGCTTGCCACTAATTCAACCATCTCACACTGGACATATCAGCTCCTGACAGCAACCCCTATTCTACTCCAAGTAGAAGATAAGTATTTTTTTTTAATGTTTATTCACTACTTCAAGCCACATCTCCATCACACTGCCCACTCTCCACCCCTCCCAGCCCCCCTCCCCCCCCTCCCATTCTACTCCTCCAGAGTGAGGTGCCCCACACATCAGTGCCCCACCCAAGTTCATCAGTCACATGAGGGCCAAGAGCCTCCTCATATACTGGGGGCCTACATGGCAGCACCACTAGGGCAAAGTGTCTCATCAGCAAAGCCTGTGTTCCTGTTCCTTTTGGTGTGTTGGTTGTACAGCAGTTATCCTGTACTATATGGCTAAAATCCACTTATAAAGTGAATAGATGCCATGTGCAGCCTTCTGTCACTTTCTTTCAAGGAAAAGTTGAAGATTCAGTGAAATTTAAAAATGCCCTGTCCTTCAAGTTTTGTAATATGAATACCTTCTTAAGGTTATTGGAATTGGAGAAGCAGATTTAGCACTCTTCATTCAAACTACATATCAGTGCTCTACTGGGAAGTTGACAGTATATTCCAAATGTTAGTTTTCAACCTTCCAACATATTCTCCATTGATCATTTTTACTTCCTTTTGTATTCTATTTGATATATATTGGGGGACTTGCATATCCTGGAGATTGCTGAACTATGAACTAAGTTCCTATTTTTTTCAAGGGTAATCCATGGGTCTAGTGATTAAAACCTATATACTGACAATAGTGGAGCTGCCATGTAGGTCCTCAGTGCAAGAGGAAGCTCTTAGACCTCATATGGCTGCTGAACTGAATGGGGCTGATATGTAGGGCACCCCACACAGGAGGAGTAGGATAGGTGGGAGAGGGGGAAGAGGGTGGGAGGCAGAAGGGGTGGAGGGAGGGGGTTGTGATGGAGATGTAAATTGAAGTAATAAATAAACATTAGAAAAAGAGAGAGATTTCCTCTTTCCTCCAAGATTGGCCCTCATCCTGAGAACTCAACTGAGGTTATGCAAAGGAAGGTAGGACTGTGCACAGGCCATCAAATTTGGTCATATCAGATCCTAATACCAATTAAACACTTGGAAGATTTTCCTTTCCCTATTAATAGCTCACTGTTTGGTCCTAATATTCTCAAAGGAAGGAAATGATTTCATTATCTCTGGAATGCACCTGCCTGTTGACAAATTCACCAACACAAAGAATTAATGGAAACATGACTCATAGGGAAAATAGTCATAAATCTCACAAAAAAGTAGTGCAAATAAGTTAGCTAGCACCATGTGTTATCTATAACTAGTAACATGAAACAAAATGATTGTTTTCTGTATGTATGAAAATCTGAATATATATTTTAAAGTTAAAATAGTGTACCAGAGGAAAACTCTGTTCCATATTCCTTAGGTCTATTATTCTATATCTAAAGCTATAGCAGAGCATAATGCAGGTACAACAACATTTCTTTGTCAGGATTATTTTTATGCTATTATTTAAAATAGATAAAAACCTATGTGAATCTGATGTTGTGACAATACGGGAATGTTCAAATAATCCACAAATATTTATGAAATAATTAATTTTGTACAAAAATATTAAGGTAATTATCACATCATAAGAAGTAACTTGTTCATTTTGTTTCAATTTTCAATATCTTATACTTAAAAATTGACAAGAATTAGTGTTGCATATTAATGGAATTCAACACGACACTCATGTCATTCATATACTCAGGCATGTGTATATAGACTAATGATTAAATCCAGCCTCTTTTATCTACTTTCTATAAAAACTAAATACCCACATCTGCTAATTACTAATTTACATTTAAGTCAACTTATTTCAGCTTTTGTATGTGAAAGAGAACATCCACTTTTTGCTTTTCACTACCTGCCTGTTTGAAGTTAAACTACCAACTCCAGCCAACTCCATTCACTTTGCTATGAAGGAGACTGTTCTTTTCACTATGGAAGACAATAATATCTTGTTATATATATATATATATATATATATATATATATATATAAACATAGTTTCTGTATCTACTTGTAGATAGATACTAAGGTTGGCTTGTATCTTAACTGCTGTAAATAGTACTGAAATAAAAGATGTTTGAAGTTATCTTTTTGATATCATAAGTACCCAGATATGGTATATCAGCTATAGTACATAATCATGCCTATATCATTTTATATATATTTGGTGGTAATATAAAATAGTATATTAATACTTTTCTATTTAAACTACTCTATTCATTTGTTTTTATTGAATTTTCAACCAAGAGTAACATTTTTTACATGTAATATCTAGTTTTCCTTAGAAACTAATTAGTTTACATGTATGAAAATACTATCATGTTTCATTCCTCATTATGAAATTATGAGTTACTCTTTGTTCTTTTCTCTGTTTTATAACTTTTATTCAACTCTTATACATTACTTTTAAAGCTACAAAGCATAAGAAGTAGTATTAAAGTAATTAAGAAAGGTTCAACTCTATTTGCATATCAGATAAAATAATTACACTTATGCTCTGTGTCTGTGGATGACAACTTTAAGTTTGATTATGAACAAATGTTAAACCATCACAGGAAGTAGACCTTGTTCATATTTTTAGTGTTTCTATTTTTAAAGTCTTTCTACTTTGACTTTTACTATGTTATTTCTATATTTCTTATCTTAAGAATTTATATAATTTCCCTCTTCTCTTTCCTCGCATGAACCCATCCCACATTATATAGTTTTTTAAAGATTATATTCAGTATTTTCTTACTTTCAAATCTATTTTCCTAATTTAGAAAATGTACTATGAAATCCTCCTTTCAATATAAGCTATACAATCTAGTGGTATAAATGGAAATACTACAAATGATTTTCACCATTCTGGCTATGAATCCTGAATTCTATGTACTGTTCTGCTTAACTGTTTCAGGCTACTCTAGAGGTCCCTTCAGGGTAAGAATTGAATCCATGAGGCAGAATAATGGCTGATTTGAAGTAACATATTACAGAGGGATGTTTCATCACTCATGATCCAAGGCTACTAACTTAAACTACTTTGACTTTGCCAAATAAGTTCGTATGAAGGAAGACATTAGAAAGCCTAGAAATTACAGGATACATTTAGATAATTAAAAAGTCAATTATTTCTATTTTTTAGGGTTTTTTTCTATTTTTAAATATTTATTTATTACTTCAGGTTACATCTCCATCACAGTGTCCTCCTTCCACCCCTCCCAGTCCTGGTGTCCCACCCTCTACCCCCTAGGCTTTCCATCCCAGTCCTCTGGAGTGGAGTGTCCCTACATAACAGTCCCCCACCCCAGTTCAGCTGTTATATGAGGGCCAAGAGCTTCCTCATACACTGGGGACCTACAAGGCACCACCACTAGGGTAAAGTGTCTCAATGACAGGAAACAAAGTCTATATTCATGTTCCCTGTAGTGCATTGGTTTTAGTATAATTACCCTGTACTATGTGGCTAAAGTCTGATTTTAAGTGAATAGATACCATGTGCATCCTTCTGAGTTAGCTCACTCAGGATGAGCTTCTCTAGTTCCAGCCATTGGGCTACAAATTGTATGATTTCATTGTTTTTGATGGCTGAGTAGTATTCCATCATGTAGATGTACCACAGTTTTTTAATCCATCCCTCCAAAAAAAAGTCAATTATTTCTAATGTAAGGTCTCAGAGACCTTTTACATATTGTATAATTGAGTTACAACTTGAATTAATTTACAAATATTCACATATTTAGACATTCTTTTGTGGGGATTATATTTGTGGTAACAATAAAAATATAGAAATTTAATCCCCACAATACTAACTTTTGTGATGTATCAGAAGCAAGATATGAAACAAAGAATTATGCTTCATTAAATATTCATCCAATATAAATCACCATGCCAAAAGTTTCAGTTCTTATAATGTATATCACATACATCGTATGCCATAAATATAGATACAATGTATATATGTATATACATATATATATACATACACACACACTTTGATAATAGTAAGTAGATTAAAATCACCATTATTCAATTTTACAGGTGGAAACACTGACCTTAGTAGATATAAATAAGATACAATAAATAACTCAAAGAAAGTTTGACTATGGATGTTCTAACTTAAGAGTATATACTCTTTTTTTTTCTTCTATTCTTATCTGATAATTAAAAGAATAGTGTTTTCCTGAACAATTACAATATCAATAGACAGGGGTCATGTGAATGGGGGAAAATCACATGTTATCCAGACCCTACACAATTACTACAGGCATCTGATGACTTTTGAGAGAGAGTAAATTCTTTTATTTCAAGATTGAGTTCCCTCAGTGGTTAACCAATACAAAGTTATAAACCTTGAAATAATATACACATATAACACAAAAAAACTTAGAGGATGGTAGTTATATATTTATGCATTTATGTATACAAGTAACAATAATAATTAAGGTAAAAAGAATACATTATTTTGAAAGGAAGTGAGGGATATATGGTAGGGGATGTATGGAAGGGACATCGAGAGGGTTGGGAAGAGGAAAGGGAAGGCAAAAGTGATGTAATTACATTTTTATAGCAGTATATTAAAAGTACAAATTTTTAAAGAATAGTGTTTTCTACTTTTGAAAATCAAGTTTTGTCTTTTCTGTAAATTATTTTAAAATTTGACTTTTTTGTTCATTAATAGTATTCTAGCAGAAAACATGTATTTAGTACTACTCACAAAAAAATGTCTTGCCTCAGTCCATCTAGTCTACTATAACATGATTATTATGAACTGGCTCTTACTCAAAAGACATCTGTTTTCCAGGGAAGTCCAAGATCAGCACACCAATTTGGTGTCTTGAAAGAGCAAACTACTAGGCTCCTAAATGGAGAAACCTTTTATGATGTTGCCACCTGATGCCCCAGAGAAGGCCACTCTCTAGAGTCTCCTTACAAGGGCTTAATTGCACTTGTGAAAGCTCCACCCTTTTCACTGAGTCACCATCAAAAGGTCCAACCTCCTAACACCTTACACCGTGGTTTAGGATTTTAATGGGAAATTCAGAGTGAGGGATGAGCAAGCTATCTGTAAAAAGAGATAATTTCCACAGTGTGGGCAGATATAAAACCCCTCAGCAGGTAATTCAATACAGTGTCACTAACTGCAGAGTTTCTGTTAGGTCCAGACACCTGCAGGCATGTGGAGAGAGGGGCATCCAACTTTCAAACAGGGTGTGAGGCAATGATAGACTGTGGTCAGATTGAAGAGCGCTTTGATTTACTGATTACTCAGTCCAGTGAGTAATCAGACTAAAGCTACCTTTCCAAAAGTGAACCAGGGACTGATCAACAGCCTGACTTCATGCCAGATTCCCCACCTGCTAAACACAACTGACTTTAGGAGCCAAAGACTCTTCTGATGGAGTCGAACATGAAGCAGGATAATGATCAGATTTGTAGAGTTAAACAAAAGGTGTGTGAAACAGTCACATAACAAAATCAAACAGCATTCTTACATAGGGCTTTCTAATGTTTGAAATGAAATGTACATTATATAAAATATAAATGTCCAATATATCCAAAAATAATTTTGTATTTTACTTAGTTTTAGTACCACTTCAACTTTCTTATTAATTTGGTGATATTTCTTAAAGTACTTTTGGTTTTGTTTCTTGCAAGATGAAAATGTATACTCATATAGAGAAGAGTACAATTAGTTACTATTTTACTAATATAAAAAATGTTTAATATACTCAGTAAAAAATAACAATAGCATTGAAATTCACAGCACAAATGTTTCTACTTCTCAGAAATATCTGTGCAATGGAAAGATTTTCAGATACATTTTGATTAATCAGGTTTTGAGTGTTAACGCTAATTGATGAATGAGGTAAATATTTAATAATAATGTTAGGATATAATCCTTTTAAGAAATGGTGTACAGTAATTACTATATCCAGGGGTATTTTGCTAACACCTTTTTCTTTCATTATCTCAGAGATTTTTCACTTTAAAATCCATAAAAGACTTTTTTTATTTTATAATAAGAAATAGAGAAATAAAAAGATAGTTATTTTGTCACATGCAATTTTTCTAAATTTTAATTCATGGCTTCCTTATTTAAACTGTGTGTAGATACAACGTTATATGTAACAAACGGGCTACAGCCACTTCTCTCCTCCATCTCTCTGCTTGCTACATGAAGTTGAAGGTTGTTCCCTAACAAAGAATAGTCAAGGCAAGAACTGGAGTTGTGTTTGAAGTCTGGAACCTACTCAAGACATGGGAAAGCCATGGGACACTATATGTGAATTTTTCTTGAGAATGTTGAAGAGATCATCATTTTCCATTGGGTGATAAATAAGTGTAAAAGTGGAAGGAATTTTTCCAAGTTAAATTTTGAGACTTGCCCAGAATAAGTTGAAGAGAATTGAGGGATTTTGTTGTTGTTTGCTTGCTTGCTTGTTTGTTTGTTCTATCTGAAGATGACTGAAAATCTCATTTTTTTCTTTCTGACTGTGGTTCTCTTAGGGAAAATTCAATTTATAAACCAATAATACAAGAAGAGATTTCAAGAGCTTGATCTTGCTTTCAAATATTGTTTCTGTAATGACCTTAGTCATAGAATAGTCACCACAGAGAAAAGAAGAGTTGACATCAGAGCATTTTTATAATCAGTACTCTGTAAAGTCAAGACTCTGGTATTAACAGTGAACTCTTGATATCTACAGGCCATTTTGACCAATGTAAAAATGTGCTTTGCAGTGTCTATTTTTGTTCAAGACTAGGATTTGCCGTTAGAAGGCTACTTCTGAATAATGGCATGGTAAAAGATTACCAAGGGGTTAGGTGGGGGATCCCCTGCATTTCTTCTTTAGATCTGCACTGTCCTGGATTAAGGGGGTGCTTTTTCGTTTCTACCAGGATGTGTTTACTTGCTTGCTAGATTCTTTACAGTTCCTACCAGAAACACAAAATCATATGATCTTGTTCTCAAATTCATGTTTGAACTAAACTATTCATGTTGGAAAGTACTTGTATAAAGGTACTAATACAGGCTTTTGTAAAACCTGACACATTACTATGAAACATTAAGGGAAAATAATATGTAAATTCCAAAACAAGTACAGATGAGGAAATGAACATTTACTTAATTTACAAAATATTAATAGTTGCCTGTGCTTGGGGTCATGAGCCTGTACATCTGCTTCTGGGGAGACTAAGACAGAAGGACTGGGAGTTGAAAACAAGCTGAACTCCAGAATTAGTTCAAGTATAGTCTAAGAATTTATTGAGATCTTGTTTTAAAATAAAAATAAGTCATAAAAAGAGGGCTTGAGATATAGTTCTGTGATAGTGTGATTGCCTAACATATACAATTCTGAATTCAACTTCCTCAGTGTCATAAAAATGTAAACTAAAACCAGCAAACTAAATTATTTTATTAAATTATATAATGTTCATATTTCTTTATAGCATATTATCTTAAAAGGTCTATATATGTTTAAGTCTCTTTTCAAACACAATTTTCATATTACCTACATAAAAAATAAGTGCCATTTTTTTCAATCACCATATTTTACAAATTAATGATTTTAGGAATCACAAAACACATGATTTCTTATCTCTACATTGCAGTGTGACTAATGATTTGTTTCAGCTATTCCAAGATTTGAAACATTCCATTTTATATGGTGCCCTGCAACATTTTTAAAATGCATGATGTGTTACAGATACAGATTGTATAATTTATATTCTCAGTAAAGAAGGAACAAATTCTCTACCTGACATAACTTCTTAGTTTAGCTCTGTTCCACATTTTTTGATTAGATTATTTGGTTTCTTGATGTTTAATATCTTGAGTTCTTTATGAATTTTAGATATTAGCCCACTATCAGATGCGGGGTTGTACAGATCTTTTTCCAATCTGTAGGTTGCTGTTTTGTTCTAATGGCAGTGTCCTTTTCCTTACAGAAGCTTTTCAGTTTCATGAGGCCCTATTTATTGATTGTTGGTCTTAGAGCCTGAGATATTGGTATTCTGTTTAGGAAGTTGTCGAGACTTTACCCCACTTTCTCTTCTGTTAGATTTAGTGTGTCAGGCTTTATGTTAGGTCCACTTGGACTTAAGTTTTGTGTAAGGTGATAAATATGGGTCTATTTTCATTCTTTTACATGTTAACTTTCAGTTAGATCAGCACCATTTGTTGAAGATGCTTTCGTTTTTCCATTTCACAGTTTTGGTTTCTTTGTCAAAAATTAAGTGACTATAGGTGTATGGGTTTATTTCTGGATCTTTGATCGATTCCATTGATCAACTGTTCTGTTTCTATACCAGTACTATGATATTTTTATTACTATTGCTCTATATTGTTGCTTGAAAACAGGATGGTGGTACCTCTAGATGTCTTTTCATTGTAAAAGACTTATTTAGCTATTCTTGGCTTTATGTTATTCCATAAGAAGTTGAGAGTTCACAAAAAAGGAATCTCTAATGGCCAAGAGGCACTTGAAGAAATGCTCAACATCTTTAATCGTCAGAGAAATGCAACTCAAGATGACTCTGAGATTTCATTTCACACCTATCAGAATGGCTAAGATCAAAAACTCAAATGACAGTACATGCTGGCATGGTTGTAGAGAAAGGGGAACTCTCCTCCATTGCTGGTGGATGTCCAAACTTGTACAACCACTGTGGAAATCACTGTGGCAATATCTTAGAAAACTTGGAATAGCTCTACCTCAGGAATCAGCCATATGACTCCTGCATATACATCCAAACGGTTCTTCACTAATAAACCACAAGGACCTCTCCTCATCTATGTTCATAGCAGATTTATTTGTAGTAGCTAGAAATTGGAAACAACCCATATGTTCCTCAACCATCGAATGGATAAAAGAAATTGCTGTACATTTACACAATGGAATACTACTCAGCCATCAGAAAGAAGGAAATGCAATTTGCTGCCAACTGGCTGGAACTAGAAAAGCTCATCCTAAGTGAGCTAACCCAGACCCAGAAAGATGCACATGGAACATATTCACTTATAACTAGATTTTAGCCATATGGTACAGGATAACTATCCTAAACCAATAGACCAAAAGGAACAGAAACATAGACTTTGTTATATGTTAGTGGGACACTTTGCCCTAATGGAGCTGCCATGTAGGCCCTGAGTATGTGAAAAATCTCTTAGCCCACATACCCACATATGACTGCTGAACTGAGGGAGGTTGTTATGGATATGTAGGAGCACCCCATACCTGAGGAGTAGGATATGTGGAAGAAGGAGTAGGGGGTAGAAGGGTAGGACTGGGAGGGGTGGAGGGAGGGGACTATGATGGAGATGTAGTTTGAAGTAATGAATAAACATAAAAAAATTCTCTGCCTGATATTCTACAAATGTGCTAGATGTAATACTTTTTTTCCCAAAAAACTTGAGGCCTTGCAGCATTTCTGTTCTGGATGGAACTAGAAAAGCTCATCCTAAGTGAGCTAACCCAGACCCAGAAAGATGCACATGGCACATATTCATTTATAACTAGATTATAGCCACTACCCACATTCCTAGCCTGCAGGTACCACCTGGTATGTTAATGCAAAGTATGAGTCCTTACCTGTACATCTAGAAGAACCACACAGGTAGTCAGCCAGGCTTTGTTTCCAGCCATTCTCCAAATGTGTAAGATGAATTATATGTGGAACTAGCAACAACCTCTAAACAGATTTGGCACTGAAACAAGACTAAAATCTCTCTATACCCTCAGTAGTTTGTGTAAAACCATCACATCTTCTCCAAATTCATCACACATAGCACTCCATATGGTAGAGAAGCTGGAGAAGAACAGGACCAAAACTTTTAAAAGGCCTCACTTTGAAATCATCTCTAAAGAGTTCCCATATTTTTTTCTCAGTCAGCTTGGGTTGTTCTAGTAGCTTTTTTAAAATTTTATTTATTATTTCAAGTTACATCTCCATCACAGTCCTCTTCTTCCTACTCCTCTGGTGTGGGGTGCCCCCACATATCAGCCCCCCTCAGTTCAGCAGTCATATGAGGGCTAAGAGCTTCTTCTTGCACTGGGGGCCTACAGGTCAGCACCACTAGGGCAAAGCATCCTACTGACAGGTAACAAAGTCTATGTTCCTGTTCCTTTCAGTCTGTAGGTTGTAGGATAGTTATCCTGTACTATATGAATAAAATCCAGTTATAAGTGAATAGATACCATGGGTATCTTTCTGAGTCTGGGTTAGTTCACTCAGGATGAGCTTTTCTAGTTCCATCCATTTGGCTGCAAATTGCATGACTTCCTTGTTTCTGATGGCTGAGTAGTGTTTCATTGTGTAAATATACCACAGATTTTTTTTAAATTTATTCATTGGTTGAGGGACATCTGTCTTGTTTCCAATTTCTAACTATTATAAATAAAGCTTCTGTGAACATAGTTGAGGAGATGTCCTTGTGGTTTGGTGAGGAATTGTTTGGATATATACCCAGAATTAATATGGCTGTGTAAACCCACCCACCTATGGTCACTTAACTTTTGACAAAGAAGCCAAAACCATACAATGGAAAAAGGACAGCATCTTCAACACATGGTGCTGGTCTAACTGGCTGTCAACATGTAAAAGAATGAAATCAGACCCTTGCACAAAACTTAAGTCCAAGTGGATCAAAGGCCTTAACAAAAGTTTGAAAAATAAATCTATTAGAAAAGAATTTGGGGAAAAGCCTCAATTCATTGCCACAGGTTACAACTTCCTGAACAGAACACCAATAACTCAGGCTCTAAGACCAACAATGGATGAATGAGACCTCATGAAATTGAAAAGCTTCTGTAAGGCAAAGGACCCTGTCATTAGAACAAAGCAGTAACCTACAGATTGAGAAAAATCTTTACCAATCCTGTTGGCATAGTGTTAAGCATTCTAAATGTTAATTGGTCCTGTTTGCTGTCTGTTACTTGCATTGACTCTGATTGGTTAAATAAAATGCCGAGGCCTGAGATTGGGCAAAGATAGAAAAGGTGGGACTTCCTGAAATTAGAACAGGAAGCCTGTGCTTTAGACAGAGAATTAATTCATTCCAGTCAGGAGCAGCAGGAAGGAGGCACACACCATGGGTTAGAAAAAAGAACCTCATTCCACATGGCCAGGAACATTGGCATATCGTGGAGAATGGCAGTCCAAGGGGATGCATGTATATATGGGGTCATATTTGGGTAGTAGAATTAAGAGCTAGCTTAGATGGCCAAGGTTGCACAATTCAGGCCAAGGCTTGTTAAAATCCTTGTGGTCTCTGTGTGCTTATTTATAATAAATGGTTAAAGATTAACAGCTGCCAAACTAATTAAATATAATATAAATTCTGGATAAATAATTTAATTAGCCCCTTTTTTTCCTACACAATCCCACATCCAACAGAGGTCTAATATACAAAATTTATAAATAACTCAAGAAATTAAATACCAAGAAACCAAATAATCCAATCAAAAAATGAGGAACAGAGCTAAAGAATTCACAAGAGAGCAATTTCTAATCACCAAGAGACACTTAGAGAAATGCTCAATATCCTTAGTCATCAGAGAAATGCAACTCAAGACAACTCAGATTTCATCTCACATCTGTCAGAATGGCTAAGATAAAAAATACATATAGCATATATTCACTTGTAACTGGATTTTATTCATATAATACAGGATAACCTTCCAACAATTAATAGACCCAAAAGAACAGGAACATGGATTTTGTTACCTGTTAGTGGAACACTCCACCCTAATGGAACTGCCATCTATGCCCCCTGTGAAAGAGGAAGCTCTTAGACCTCATGTGACTAATGAACTGAGAGGGACTGATACATGGAGGTACCCCACGTTGGAGGGGTGGAATGGGTGAGAGAGGGGATAGAGGGTGTCAGGGTGGGATCAGGAGTGAGTAGAGGGAGGGGTAGGTAATGAGATGTAACTTAAAGTAATAAATAAGTGTTAAATATGAATTAATTAATTAATTATAATTTAAAAATCAAATGGCAGAACATGCTGTTGAGGTTGCAGAGAAAGGGAAACACTCCTCCATTGCTGGTGGGAGTGCAAACTTGTACAACCACTAAGAAATGACACTACTCCTGAACCAAGATACAGCAAGCCTCAATTTGTGTACTAGTTACTTTTCTTGCTGCTTTGGTGACATACTTGACAAGAACCAACATAAGGCAGCAATCGATTACTCTAGTTTAAAATTTGAGATGATACTTTCCATCTTAGTAGGGCCATCTTGAAAAAAGCAGCATGAACCACTCATAGTAACCTACATTTTTGCACCAAGGCTCTTCCTTTTAAAAGTTTCATAACCTCCCTAAACAATGGTACCCCCTTGGGACCAAATATTTACATGGGGATGGAGGACATCTCATATTCAAGCAGTAACAGCTTGTGGACAGTGAGATCTGGATAAAATCTGTGGATGCTAATCACAGAGGAGCCACGTTTAACTGATGTCACTAATAATAACAATCTTCAGAGGTGCATGTAGACAACGAAAGTGCTGGTGAGAAAGCCTGGACTTTTTTACTCAAAGCAGAAATTCTTTACAAAGATTTATTTATTTGCGGTTCTTCATGTTCCCAACGTTGATGTGTGAAGATCTATTGACACTGGAATTGAAATATAAGAGGGACAGTGAGCTTGGAGGATATTATAATCAGTGTTCTTAATTGCAGAGCCATCCTCCCATCTGCCATCAAACTTATTTTAATGCAAAGTACAAGATTCAGTTTAGGTAAAAGAGGACATTTTTCCCTTCCTTTTTTGATGGTCTATCATAAGTTACTTAACCCAGAGACATTTCAGTATAATCTTAGTTCTAAAAATATGTAGAAACATACTATTTATATTTTAATTATCAATAAAATATATAAAAAGTTAAGTAGTTGGTTGCTCAATTAGACAAAGTATATTTTTGTAACTATGTTGAGTGCAGTTGTGAAGTTCAGAGGCAGTTTTTCCAAGTAGATCAAATCACTGAGAAGCCAGGAGAAGACGGTTTGAATTAGTCATATTGGAGATGAGTTTTGAAACAGAACAGCTGAGTTGAGCCAGCCAGCCAGATTTCAGAAAGAACCAGAAATGGTGAGCTTTTTCAGCAGTGAGTGTTGGAGGCTGAAAACATTCTAGTCTTAGGTAAACAGATAAAGGCTGAAAGATGAAGTTTTAAAGTCCAGGCTTGTAAGAGACTAGATTGGATGGAGGTTGGAAGGTTCCAGGTCTAGGCCTAGAGAGAGTTAGAAGTGCTCTGGGCTTAGGCCAAGCCATTTATTTGTAAAGCTTGGGTATGGCTCTCATCTCCTCTTCCGAAAATAAAAACTTTACAAAAAGGTACAATTAAGAAAAAATCATATCCAGATTTAACAAGAATATTCATGAGTACCTGAAAAATGATGCTAGACCTGCATTGGCGACCAAAACAAGTGACTCATCTGTCTTTGTACAGCAAGGATTACCTTGTACCAACAGAAAGAACAGTATATTTAAACACTGTTATAAAGGACACATGAAACTGGATTTCCTATCATTTCCTGAGCTAGAGTGCCAAGGTTCTCCATTTCCTTATTAAATAATGAATTCTATCAAAACAAATGAACTCTACAACCTTCTTTGTTGTTATTTATTATTTAAAAGCTTTTCTTGCCCTGACTGGTCCAGTATACATAGCTTGAATTCCATTATTTTTCAAGCATTGTTTAGCATCCCACCCTGCCCAGCTGTTCTCACTATCCTGAAGATAGGCCACAGAACTGTGGTCAGCCCTACATTTTATTCCCAGGAAGAACATGCAGCATGCAAATTTACCTCCATTTCCCTTTCTGGTTATGCTAAGGAAGTTATTGTTCTTTTCCATTGCACCCTTCCTCTCCCACTCCTCTCTGATCTCCCTTTATGTCTTTATCTACAGTTTATTTATTCTGCTCTTTTTATCTTAATTAACTGTCTAGTTCTCAAATTGAGGCAGAATTTTAATTTTTCTCACTTAGGAGATAAATTTTCATGCAATATATATTTCTATGTCAAAACCCACCATGTCTTTAAAAAATAAAACACTTTTTAAATAATATTTTTTATCTGAGTCCTTGCTTATTCACTTGTATAATTTCAGTACTTTAAAATTTTGTGCCACAACACAAAAATAACTTTAGATGCTGATTTGCAAAAGCTAGCATTTGTGTGCATTTGTTGTTGTGTGAAGCAATAGACAAAAGGGGAGCTTATTATGTAAGAAATAATTTTGGCTTAAAGCTTGATAAGATAAAAAATAGTGTAAAATTTGAAATTTCTGATACTATTCCTAAGAAATAATTTCCTCACAGCTACTAGGTTAATAAATAAGTTTATTGCTAGAATAGAAAAATGTATATTTTTAATCTCAGTTATATATTGAAAAATTGCATTGAATATTATATGATGTTATTTCCTTTTTCCTAGATAGAAAATGTATAAGGATTTATTGTGGTCATTAAACAATGCATTAAAATTATATTAAAGAACTTCGTTTTTCTTTCTACAAAGCCTAAAATACTTTGATCATTAAACTCAAAAATCTTCCCTCAAGGTATATTTGAAATAGACATTTATATTTTTAGGAAATCAGCAGTATAATTTTTAAAAGTTATTTTATTAAGAACAAGAAGATTAAAGTAAGAGCAAAGCCAAACTTAGGGCAACAGAACTAGGAGGAAATGATCATCATGATTGTAATCTGCAAATGACAGAATTCATAAACAGTGTAGATGTGCTATAGTATAAAAAATAACAAATTAAATTTGTAGATGAACAATATTTTAATGGCTTGTATTTCGTTCGTTTTGTTAAAAAGTACTTTGAAAATCAAATCATGACTGTTTTAGTCTACATGACAAAATATGTTCATACCAGATCCTTTTCTGTTTTTATAATGTAAAAAACACAGGCTGAATAATTACAGTTTATATAATGAACATACTAAAAAGTAACTTTTCAGTAGCAGATTAGTAAGTGTATTCAAATTGAGCAGCTCTTTGGAACAGCTGAACAGAGAGGACTGGGCTTTTTGCTCCTCCTGGACTGAGCTTCTCATCCTGTGCCTCCTGTGGGTCCCAGCATATCAGACAACCAGAAACAAGTCGGTTCAATTGAGCCAGGCAGCTCCAAAGAGATATTTTGACCATAATTCATTTACTTTCTAGTGGTGACCTTTTGATTTATGGAAAATGGGTTACATAATTTTAACAAAAACAGCAAAAAACAAACAAAAAGTTAAAAAATAAAATATCATTAAAACAGAGCAAAGCCAATAGGATTCTGGGAATATCAGAGCAAAGCATCATATGCTCAGGGCTTAGTTCTTTCAACCACTAGAACAATTTTAGAAAACAAAAAGAAAATCAAATCATAGAATCCTGATATCTGCATGTTATGAAATCAGTTACAACCTGTGACCAATATCTCCACATAGAGTATACTGACTGGAGTCAAATAGATTTGCTCATGATAGCAATTCCTTCTCCTGGTGTATTCTCTGCAAAGGGAATTAAGGAAGATAAGGTGGGCCAAAAGAGACTGAGGAATGCCATAATGTTACTCTGAATATTAATGCAATAACAAAAGCATCAGTTACATTTCTTCAAACAGGTTTCTCAAACATGAATTTTTGCAAACAAGTGCATATGTTTCTTCTGTCCTTTTCAGAATCCTATCCTCATTAAACACACAATTAAAACGTAAAAAAAAAAAGCATTCCATAAACTTCTAGAATTCTCTTCCTTTGTGATACTTGTGTATCACAAAGTTATCATTGTCTACTCTTTAGGCTCTGCTTACACACTGAAACATACACAGACACAGGGAGATAGATGAGACAGAGACAATTATGTTTCGACAATGTTATTTGCGTGCGTATGATTACTTCCACTATAACTATAGGCATAGAACACACTATGTCATGTACATTTCAGTTCTTGTGGGGCTATTTCATACTTTTAAGGACTTTCAAAGAATTTAAATGATACATATCCCATAATTTGTTACCTATTTTCCTCCTGACAAACTTAGTATTTTCTGCTTTTGCTATTATAAATAATAGAGCAATAACATTCTTACAATCTTGCATTTATGTATATTTATGAGTATTTTTGTAGAATAGACTTAAAATGCACATTTTAAAATTTGTCAGATTTCTGTCAGTCTGTCAGCCTCAAAAGTCATACCAGCTAAAAATGCTGAATCTTTTTGTACTTCCATTAATGGAACATAAAAGTTCCAATTTTCTTAGATGATTTTGTTATTGTAATTTATCATACTTTAATTTACAGTCCTATAATCTAATTAATGAAAGTTAAAATATTATGATCATATTTATATGCATTACTTATTATCAATGAGAAAAACATTTATGTTTATTTTCCATGAATGATTTAACTGAAAATTCCTGTTTATCTACTTTCTAAATTTTCGTATTGTTAGCTTCATGTCTTCTGCTTTATAGAATCTCTTTATAAATATTGAATACTTGACAGTTATCTATGAAGTTTTCAAACATTTTTTTTCTTTTAACTGTACTTATAATGAATATTACAGCCTATTTCCCCAGTGCTATTGATTTCCTTCCACAACTTGAAGGTAAAGCACTATTGCTGAAGAGAGTAGGGACCTATGTCATAGGACATAGAGAAATACAGATGCTGCTCACATGGATGCTTCTTTTGCACTGGGTAGCATCCATTATGCTTGATTTCATCCATCAGTATGACCCCTGTCAGCTATAGTCATGCTTTCAAAATATGCCCACCTGTACAATAGTGGTACAAATGTTATGAGAGTAACTAACCATTTTAATTGAATTTAAGGCATGCTTTATGAGATATCTTACATTATTAATAAAGGAAAGAGCCTGAGGCTAGATAAATTTCAAGCCATATAGGAAGAACTACTAATATTCTGTTATGTGAACATAGCTAGAAAACAACTATGACTCACTGCTGAATACATAGGCTAATGTGGTGCTCATCTCTCATAGCAGAAGCATCTTCATTCAGTAGATGGTAATTATCATGGAGACACACAAATAGAAAAAGCAGAGGGTACACTTTATTTTTCAATGAACCATAAAGGTACTTTCTAAAATATATTTATCACTGTAGTTTCTTAACAATACTGGATATTTATATCCTTGTCAGCAACCTAATAAAGGTGTTGTAGTTTTAGACATGTGAAAGATTCATAGTCTTATTACATTTTGTTTTCAGTCTGTAAGCTTTCACATTAATTATGTTGAACAAAATTAGAAGTATATATATTTGAAATCTGCATTTATTAGTGAAAATAGAAAGTCATTTTTATATTTATTATTCTTTTCTTTTTTTCAAAAATTTCACCTTTTTTTTTTTCTGTTGTAGACCCAGGAATAAAGAGCAGTATTTGTGCATGCTATAAAAAGTTCTACCTCTCCCAGAAGGATGCACATGGCATATATTCACTTATAGTCGGATTTTAGTCATATAGTACAGGATAATGCACCAAAGGGAACATGAACATAGACATTTTTTCCTGTCAATAAGACACTTTTCCCTAGTGGTGCTGCCTTGTAGGCTCCCAGTGTATGAGGAGGCTCTTGGCCCTCATATGACTGCTAAAATGGGGCAGGGGACTGTTATGTAGGGACAGTGTGATGGAAGGGATAAGGTATAGAGGGTGGGAGGGTGGGACTGGGAGGGGCAGAAAGGGGACACTGTGATGGAGATGTAACCAGAATTAATAAATAAATATTAAAAAATAAAAGTTCTACCTCTCATTGATACATCCATCCTTCATGTTTTCATTCTTTTCTGTTAAAAATTTAAGACAAGTTCTTGCTAAATTACTAGGGAAAGTCTTAAGCTCTGCAGCCAAGGAGGGCCTAGAACTTGTGTTGATTTTACCTCAGCATCCCTAGTAGCTGATGTTACAAGCTTGAGTCTACAGGCTGAGCTAAATCTTTCATGTGTTTTCTAATCAACTTTGGTGCTGCTGACTTTATTTCTTCATTGGGTTTTGATATTTGAGTTTTATTTATTTTTAGACAATTGAAAATGATAAATGTATTAATAGTTGTCTTATACATTTAACTTTTTAATATTTATCCTTCTTATCCATTTCTGTGTCTTTTAAGAGTTCTCCTCTGTAAGTAATCCCTCAAGCATACTCTAATAGAAAAACCCAATAAAACTTATTGGTTCACCGCAGATTAATTAAACTAAAATATTCTTGAGATATCTTGCATAGGATATCAGCATCCTATTTTTCTTCTTTGTTGGCTAATTAACCACAATTATTTTGCTTACTTTATACTCTGTTTTAAACATTCAGTAGATGGTTATTATCACAGAAATACACAAATAGAGAAAGCTCTCTTTATATATATATATCTTTTGCTCTGTCTCTCTCCCTCCCCTTCTCTCTTTAATTGGGTCACATATAAATGAACACAGTAGTGAATATCTGACTTGACATGCTTCACTATAAATGGTGTTGAACATTGTTATTGAGTATTGTAAAGTTGCCTGAGAGGTGTGATGATCTCTCATGTTTTAGATCTAGGCAGGACTAGAACCACACGTTCCTGGGATAATACACTAGGTGTTTTCTTCCCAGTGACTAATATATCTTGAGGTTTTTTCCCAACTGTCTATGAAATCATTGTGTGGCTCCAAAGATTGTCTCACTCCATGCTTATATTGTGCAGTTTCCTGACATTGGGGCTGCCATCCATACTCAGCTAAAGACAGAACAACCCTCTTTCCAAAATGTCCAAAATGACACCTAAATTTTCTCTGTATCCCTATGAACCTGCATCCTACAGACTCCCAACTTCTCAGCTCAATGATAGGACCAGGCTGCTCTGAGTTTCACCTCTTTACAAAACATAGCTTGGAAATTCGTCCCAGACAGCCCTCTATAGGAATCAAGGAGTGCGGTCACCTATTTACAATGTTAAGAGAAAGCAGTATCCTTGTTTTCAATGTGAGATGCTTATTTGGTATTTTAGCAGGCTGTAAAATTGGATCTATCCTTCTATCCTTGTCATAAATCAGTTATTTTATGGTTGGTTTTGCCATGGTTGAGAAGTAGTAAATCCTAAGAATTACATCAAAACAATGTGTTGCAGCCAAGAGGACTGCAGAGCCCAGTAACATGAATAAGCAGACTTAGACTAAGTACAATTTTTCTCTAGATATGTACAGTTTTCTTATAGACCAGCTATTCAAAGCGACATGACAAATAGAAGTGTGTGTGTTTGTATGTTTGTATCTGTGTGTGTGTGTGTGTGTGTGTGCTAATAGTAGGAATCAATGAATGTAAGAGTGGGTATGTTGAGAATGTGAACAAGAATGACAGACAGAGAGACAAAGGGAAGAAAGTGCCAAAATTAACTGAATAAGAAATAAAAAAGAACAATGAAACATTACAAAGACAACAAAGAAATTCTGAATATTACAAGGAAGAACTTAAAAAAAAACTGTATGCCCTTAAATTAACAAACCTAAAAGAAATTAATGAATGCATGGTTCAGCCAATCAAAATTAAACCAAGAAGAGATCAACAACCTAAACAGACTAATAACAAATGAAAAAACTGAATTAAAAATAAGAATCTTTCCATCTTAAAAAAAAGTCCATACACAGATGGATTCACTGCAGAATTCTACCAAACTTACAAAATTTTACAACCAATTTTTCTTGAAGTGTTAAGAAACAGAAACAGAAGAACACCCCCAAACTTATGTTATAAAGCAAGTATAACTCACATACCTACACAAGGTAAACAACCAACACCAGCAACAAAGAAAACCATAGCTCATATTTCAGTTGAATATAGATTTTTACATGCTCACTAAATATAGTCCAAACCAAACAGTTTTTAATCAAAAAGATTATCTACCTCTATCATATTTGGCTTTATCTCTGCAATGCAGGGATGATCCAATGTATGGAAGTTAATAAATGTAAGACAAAAATCACATGGTCATCTCTATAGTTTCAGAAGTGACAAAATCTAGCCCACATTCATGATATTAACCTACAGAATATCATATTAGATGGAATCTGCTTCAGCATAATAAAACCTATCCACAACCAAGATCATTATTCTAAATAGAGAACATGAAGCAATACAATTGAAATCAAGAATGAGAGAGAACTGCCCACTATCCACATTCATTTTCAACATTTTCCTGAAGCATGATCTAGAGTAATAAGAGAAGAGAATGAGATTAAAGGGATACAAATAGGAAAAATATTTGTAGGTGATATGATGTTATATATGAAATCCCAAAACTTGTACCAGAAAACTTCTAGCCATAATAGACAAGTTCAGCAATGTGGCAGGATACAGAATCAATTGCACAAGTCAATAGATTCTCTAAACACCACTAAAAAACATACATAAGTTCAAGGAAACATTCCTATTCACAATAGTCTCAAATAAAACAAAATATCTAAAAATAAACCTAACAGAGAATGAAGGACCTTTATAGTGACAACTTTTAAACCTCCGAATGAAGAGGTATAGAGACTAGAAAAGGTAAATGTCATCTCATACTCATGGATTAGTAGAAATAATATTGGGAAAATGAACAATCTATCAAAAACTATTTACCAATTCAACACAATCTTAATTAAAAACTCCATCATTAGCATAGAAAAACTATCCTGGAATTCATTATGGAAACATAGATGTTGTGGAAAGTCTAATAACAATGCTTCTGATAGGCTCATTTCAATGCTGAGATCTGGTTATCACCCCTTCGGAGGCATTCTTTTGATTGGTTAATAAAAGTCGCTTATGGTCAATTAGCTGGGCAGAAAGAGTATAGGAAGGCAGGACTTCCTGAGATTAGAACAGGAACCTGGCACTTTACACAGAGAATCCCTCTTTCTGCCAGGAGACACAGAAGCAGATGGACATACTTGAGAATGCTGGAAGGTAATCACAGTCACATGGTAGTTTGGGATTAGGTGATCCTGGTTAACTTAGAGTAGCTAATTGAGAGTCTGCCCAGCTAAGGGCTAAGTGTTAAAACATTAAACAGTCTTGGTGTATTTAATTATTGGAGAAAGAACTAGGGCGGCTTAAAGGCCATCAGTCCAAGCTGTCCCGAACTCCTGGATTCCCCTCTAACCCAAGTGAATCTCCCACCAAGGTTGGTAATTCTACTGGCCTAATAACAACTTATATTAGTTAACAGAGTTTAGGTTACAGGTGGTGTAGGCCACCTTTGGTTCCGGGGTCTTTCCCCAGTACAAATCAGGCAACTGGTTAAGGCACATGGGCCAGGCTGCCCACTCCTCTGCCAAGCTGTGGGTTGATCTGCTGGCTTAATCTTACAGTTTATACTTACTAATAATTACAATTGATAATTAAATTGTAGTTTCACACAGAAGACCCAGAATAGCCAAAATAACCCTGAGTAAAAGACTTGTGCTGAAGAGATTACTATTTCAGACCTCAAGATACATTACAAAGCCATAGTAATAAAAACAGTATTTCATTGGCACAAAAACAGACATGTAGACCAATGAAACAAACTAGAATACCCAAGCATGAGTACATATAACTTCAACCTTTTAATGTGACAAAGATGCCAACAACATATACCAGAGAAAATAAAGAACCTTCAAGGAATGCAGTCTGAAATCAGGATTTTAACATGTAGAGGAGTGCATCAGACCCATAAATTTCACCTTGAACAAAAACTATCTTCCAAAGAAACAAAATCATTATTGTAAAACCTAAAACACTGAAACTGCTCTAAGAATATACAGGTTGTACCTTATATGGCATAAATGTAGGAAAGGGCTTTCTGAATAAAAAGTGGGCCCTCATTAAATGTAGGCATAATTGAAGACTGGTAAAATTACTCTGGTGATCTTTATGGAGAATCATTGAAAAGCTGAAATAAATCTATTATATGACCTAGTTAAACCATTCCTGGGCCTATGCCAGTAGGACTGTACATGTACAGATGCTTGCTCATCCATGTTTTTTGTTGGTCTGTTCACAAATTCTAAGAAAAGGAAACAACCTCTGTGTCTTTCAACTGGTGAATGTATAATGAAAATGAGGTTCATACACAATATGGAATGCTATTCAGCTTTAAAGGAAGACAAAACTTTCAACTTGTAGATTACTGGATGGAACTTAAAAAAAAAAGATCATATTGAATGATGCAACCAAACATGAAAATAAAATGTTACATGTGTACCCTCTACTGTTGTTCCTAGATCCACAACTTCAGATGTAAATAAATAACCTCTTGTAATAGGAGAAATAAGGAAAATAAAAATGGACCACTTGGAAGATGGGTTGAAAAAGCAAGAATATGGAATATTAGGTTAAAAATGATCTTCATGGTGAAATGGGTAAAACAAGGTGCTCTTTAGTTGAAATTGAGAAGGTAAATACAGAAGTGAGATGTAGAGTAAATAACAGTACAGTAAGGATGTCTGAAAAAGTTCTAAGAAAGAATAGTATTAACTCTCTCCCTAAAATACCTATAATAAACATAGTTTCATGTATATTTCTGTATATATAGTTTGAATAAAATTTTCTCACACAGATGAAAATGTTTTTCCTGAGAGGCATATATTATCTAACAAAAAGCCCAAGACCAGGCATAAGATGTTACCATCTAACAAAAATCCCAAGACTAGACATAAGATCTTCTCCTTTGTGTTGTTGGTGACGGTTGTCCAAGGGACTTCCAAAATATTACAGGCTATCACTATTGTCGTGAGTTACTCTCAGGATTAGAAAGTCAGTCTTTATTGTTCAAGACATCAGGCACTTCAACACAGGGCTCAGAGACCACAGTTGGATCTGACTTGAGAGTTTCCTCCATGAAAGCTAGCTACATGTTATCAAGATGGCACTATGCAAGCTTCCAAAGGAGGAAAGTAACTAACAGTCCTATCCCACTATAACACCCACGAACACAGCAATAACCAGTGTGCCACAATAATCATAAGAATGCAATAGAAAATACTGTGGTTTAAATGCATGGTAAATTCTTCCTCTCTTTTTTAAGAGAGATCACATAAACACATAGAAATTTCTAAACTTTAGTAACTGATCCTTTGATTCCTTAGAAAGAAATTTAATGCTTACACTAAGCTTTCTTAATGGGAATACAACATCCTGGAACTTATCAGAATAAATTGAGAGGTTTTGTTTCCACATATATTCACCTTCCCAAGGGTTAGCTTCAGGATCTACAGTTGCTTTGGAGACTAGTAACATAGTATAGAAAGTTGACTCTTCTGATATTATAAAGAAGTAGCAAAGAGGCTCCTATCTGTATCTTAGTAGTGACAGAAATGAGTGGGAAATAAAACATATGCACATGTCAACATTTAATGAAAACAGAGAGCAAACAGAGAGCATGGGTTTAAAAGAGAGCAAAGAGGGATATATGGAAAGACTTTACATGAAAGAGGGAAAGTGGAAATGATACAATTATAAGAAAATAAAGAAAGTAATAAAATTAAATCACTACATTGTTTTAAGGTTTAAGTAAGATCATCCTTATTAACTGCTTGGTTATATACACAGTCTTTATTTTGTTGAAGAATTATTTCTCCTCAATACTCTCTCTGTCAATCTTACCATAAAAGGATATTGCCTTTTGTAAAAGACTTTTTATGGATTTAATATTACCATGTGATTTTTGTCATTGAGTCTGTTTATGTGATCAATGATATTTATTGATTTTATTCAATAAATGCCAAAACATCTTTGCATTTCTGAAATGCAAACCGCTTGATCATGATCAATGATTATTTTAACATGAGTTTTAATTTTGGCTTGCCAATATTTTATCAGACATTTCTCCATGTTTTTTCTATATATTACCATTTTTAATTTATGATATTAATGAAATATATGATACCTCTAGAATAAGTTTTATAAAGCATATTATCTGCATTTGGGTTTCATATTTGTAAATAGGAATATAATTTTGAGTATAATTTGTTTACCAAGACTGTCTTTGTTTATTTCATTGGTTTTGTGTTTCGTTATTCATTTTCAAATGTTTGTAAATAAATATTAGGTCTTTTCTGTCATCTGATCTTGAGCATGTAGGTCTACATAGATAATGTATATATTTTCAGCCTTATTCAGCAGTATGTCACATTTTTATAATATTATAAACTATATGATTTCTTCTACTGTACTAATTTCTATGCTGGTATATTTACCTCTTTATTAGATATACTAATGTAAGACAAACTTTTTTGTGGATACTTGTTCTGCATTCATGTATATCTTTAGTTTTTCCATGTAGGAGATCTTGTCATTATGAACAATATTTTGCTTCCTCTAATTTCTGTACATCTTATTTCTTTGTTTTATTTCAAAAGTTAAATTTGTCAAATAAATTTTTGGCAAGCAAGCTAAACCGACTGTCCTAATTTCTCATAATGAGGAAAAAATCTTAAATCTAATATGTATTTCATTAATTAACTTGCATTTTAGATGCTCTTCATTAAATAAGGAACTTGACTCTTCTTTTCCTGATTCATGTATCTCCACTGGGTAACGGAATTGCATTCTCTGCATGAGTTGAGATGATGCTTTATGTTTTATTAGATTATTGACATGTATATTCTTTCTTATTACATACTCATCTTGTTTTGTTATTCAAACAATAGAGAAAGTATAAAATAAATTATAAAAGAAAACTCTTTTCTGGTGTGATTATAAAAGATTCAAATATTTTTTCTTTGGCTATTTGCTAGAATTTCCAAATGAAATTATCATAGACTTTTAAAAAATTATTAGTTATTGGTCTAATTATATAACGTGTGGTTTATGTTCTTTTAAATTAGTCAAGCTTCTATAGAGGATCCGAGTTGGAAAATGACAACCCAGAGAAAATAACTACACCCAAGAAACAAAGGAAGCAAAAAACTCCACTGCAGCTAAACCAAAAGAAACACACAACCACCACCTACAGGAAATAAAAACTTTTCATCATTAATGTCCCTCAACATCAATGGACTCAACTCTGCAATAAAAATCACAGGCTAATAGAATCGATCCATAGATGAGACCTATCATTTTGTTGCATACAAGAAACACATCTCAACAGCAAAGATAGACTCTACCTCAGAGTAAAGGTCTGGGAAAAGGTTTTTAAAACAAATGGTCCCAGGAGGCAAGAAGGAGTAGCCATCCTAATATCAAAGAAAATAATTTCAACTGAAATTAATCAAAAAAGATAGATAAGGGCACTACATACTTATTAAAGGAAAAGTTCATCAAGATTACATCTCAATACTGAATATCTATTCCCTAAATACAAGGACTTGCATATTTGTAAAAGAAACTCTTCTAAAGCTTAAAGAACACATCAATTTCCACACATTAATAATGGGAGACTTCAACATCCTGCTCACATCAATAGTCAGGTCATCAAGACAGAAACTAGACAGAGAAATAATGAGTCTAACAGAGGTCATGAACCAAATGAACTTAACAGATATCTACAGTACATCTCAAACACAAAAAGAACACACATGGAAACTTCTCCAAAATTGACTATACAGTTATACACAAACCAAGCTTCAACAGTAACAAGAAAATAACCCCTTATATCTGATCAGACCACCATGAATTAAAGCTGAATTTCAACAATAACAGAAATAACAAAACACCTACACATTCATGGAAAATGAGCAACTCTCTACTCAATGACAACTGGGTCAGAGAACAAATAAAGAAGGAAATCAAAGACTTCCTAAAATCAAATGAAAATGAAGGCACAACATACCCAAACCTATGGGACACAGTGAAAACAGTGCTACAAGGAAAATTCATAGCACTAAGTGCCTTCAAAAAGAAAATTGTGACAGCTCATATTAGCAAATTAACAAGAGAACTGGAAGAGCTAGAGAAAAAAGAAGCAAACACTCCCAAGAGGAGCAGAAGGAAGGAAATAATCAAGTTTAGGGCTGAAATCAACAATTTAGAAAAAACAAAACAAAACAAAAAAAATGAACAGCTCAAAGAATCAATGAAACCAAGAGTAGGCTCTATGAGAAAATCAACAAAATAGACAAACTTAGCCAAACTAATTAAAAGGCAAAGGAAAAATACACAAATCAACAAAATCAAAAATGAAAAGGGAAAAATAAAAACAAACATCGAGGAAATCCAGAGAATCTTTAGTTTTTACTGGAAAAAATCTTTACTCCACAAAATTTACAAACCTAAGCAAAATGGACAATTTTCTTGATAGATTCCACCTGCCAAAGTTAAATGGAGATCAGGTTAACATATCAAACAGTCCTGTATCTGCTAAGGAAATGGAAACAGTCATTGAAAGTCTCCCAACCAAAAAGGCCCACGGCCAGATGGTTTCAGCAGAGAATTCTACCAGACCTTCAAAGAAGAGCTAATACCAATAGTCTTCAAACCATTCAACAAAAATAGAAACAGAAAGAACACTGCCAAACTCATTCTATGAGGCCTTAGTCACCCTGATACCTAAACCACACAAAGATCCAACGAAGAAACAGAACTTCAGACCAATTTTTTTTCTCAGAAACATAGAAGCAAAAATAGTCAATTATAAATTGAATCCAGCAGCACATGATCAAGTAGGCTTCATCCCAGGAATGCAGGGGTGGTTCAACACACGAAAATCCATCAACGTAATTCACCATATAAACAAACTGAAAGAAAAAAGAAAAACACATGAACATCTTGCTAGATGTTGAAAAGCATTTGACAAAATCCAACACCTTTTCATGCTAAAAGTCCTGGAGAGAGCTAGCATACAAGGACCATACATAGAAATAATAAAGGCAATAAACAGCAAGCCAGTATCTTACATCAAATTAAATGGAGAGAAACTTAAAGCATTCCCTCTAAAATCAGAGTCAGGGAAGGATGCCAAATCTCCCCATATTTCTTCAGCATAGTACTTGGAGTTCTCACTAGAGTAATATGACAACTAAAGGAGATCAAGGGGATACAAATTGGAAAGAAGGAAGTCAAATTATCCCTATTTGCAGACGATATGATAGTATATATAAGTGACCCCAAAAATTCCACCAGAGAGCTCCTACAACAGATAAACACCTTCAGCAAGGTGGCTAGATACAAAATTAATTCAAAAAAAAAAAAAAGGCCTTCTTCACACAAAGGTAAATAGGATGAGAAAGAAATTACAGAAACAACACCCTTCACAAACAATATAAAATACCTGGGGATAACTCTAACCAAGCAAGTGAAAGATCTGTATGACAAGAACTTCAAGTCCTTGAAGAAAGAAATTAAAGAGGATATCAGAAGATAGAAAGATCTCCCATGCTCATGAACAGGTAAGATCAACATAATAAAAATTGCCATCCTACCAAAAACAATATACAGATTCAATGCAGTTCCTATCAAAATACCAATGCAGTTCTTTACAGACCTTGAAAAAACAATTCTCAACTTAATATGGAATAATAAAAAATCCAGAATAGCTAAATGAATCCTGTACAATAGAAAAACATCTGGAGGTATCACCATTCCAGATTTCAAGCTATATTACAGAGCAATAGTAATAAAAACACCATAGTACTGGTACAGAAACAGACCATTTGATCAATGGAAAGGAATTGAAGACCCAGAAATGGACCCACGTACCTATGGACACTTAATTTTTGACCCAGAAGCCAAAACTGTACAGTGGAAAAAGGACAGCATCTTCAACAAATGGTGCTGCTCTAACTGGATGTCGACATGTAAAAGAATGCAAATAGACCCATACTTATCACCTTGCACAAAACATAAGTCCAAGTAGATCAAAAACTTGAGCATAAAGCGTGACACAATAAATCTAATAGAAAAGAGAGTGGAAAAAGCCTCAAACTCATCGGTACAGGTAACAACTTTTTGAACAGAACACCAATAGCTCAGGCTTTAAGACGAACAATCAATAAATGTGACTCCAGGAAACTGAAAGGCTTCTGTAAGGCAAAGGAAACTGTCATTCAAACAAAACGGCAACATACAGACTGGGTAAAGATCTTTACCAACCCCACAGATGACAGAGATCTAATATACATAATTTATATAGAACTCAAGAAGTTAAACACCAAGATACAAAATAACCCAATCAAAAAATGGGGAACAGATCAAAACTGAGAATTCACAAAAGAGAAATCTTTAAAGGACAAGAGGCACTTGAAAAAAATGGTCAACATTCTTAATCATCAGAGAAATGCATCCCAAGATGACTCTGAAGTTCCATCACACTCCTGTCAGAATGGCTAAGATCAAAAACTCAAATGACAGCATATGCTAGCAAGGTTGTGGAGTAAGGGGAAAACTACTCCATTGCTGGTGGGAGTACAAACTTGTACAACCAATATGGAAATCAGTCTGGTGATACCTCAGAAAACTTGGAATATCTCTACATCAAGACCCAGGCATACCACTTCTGGGTATACATCCAAAGCAAGCATTCCTCACCAAACCACAAGGACATCTCCTCATCTATGTCCATAGCAGCTTTATTTGCAATAGTTAGAAACTGCAAACAACCCAGATGTCCCTCAAATGAAGAATGGATAAAAAATATTGTGGTACATTTACACAATGGAATACTTACTACTCAGCTATCAGAAACAAGGAAATCATGCAATTCACAGCCAAATGGATGGAACTAGAAAATGTTATCCTGAGTGAGCTAACCCAGACCTAGAAAGATGCACATGGCATCTATTCACTTATAATTGGGTTTTAGCCATGTAGTGCAGGATAACTATCCTACCACCAACACACCAAAAAGAACAGGAACATAGACTTTGTTACCTGTTAGTGGGACAATTTGCCTTAATAGTGTTCCTATATAGGCCTCCAGGGCAAGAGTAAGATCTTAGCCCTCATATAACTGTTGAATTTAGGGATATAGAGTTAATTAAATAAATTATATTGGGTGCCATTTGTAGAAAAATCGCTAATTAAAATATTTACCAGTATTTAAATTATATTTAATTGATTCAGTGGTGTTAATCCTTAACCAGCCATTATAAATGAGTACACACAAAGACCTGATGGATTATATCAAGCCTAGCCTAGATTGTGCAGTCTTAGCCCACCTAAGCTAGTTCTTAATTCTATTCCCCAAATATGACCCCATACATACATACATGCCCTGGGCTGTTATTCTCTATGCTGATGTTCCTGTTCACGTGGAGTGAGATTTTTTTCTAACCCATAGCTCCTGCTCTTTGTTTTGGTCCCTGTCTTAGAGGCCTCTTCTACCCTTCAACCTCTCTGCTTCAGAAACCTACCCTTTAGTCCCACCTACCTCTTTCTTTGCCCAATCTCAAGCATCAGTATTTATTCAACCAATCACAGATAATAATTAGAAAACAAAGTAACAGATAGTAAGGAGGGCAAATTAATTTACATTTAGAATGCATAACATCACCCCATCAGAGGAAGGCTGATATGTAGGGGCAACCCACTCCAGAAGAGTAGGATAGGTGGGAGAGGGTGGGAGGGTGCGACCAGGAAGGTTGGAGAGCGGGGACTGTGATAGAGATGCAATTTGAAGTATTAAATAAACATAAAAAATTAGTTAACCTTTGCATTTTGCTCTTAATTGGAAGGACATACTTTTTAGTTATAGAAACTAGATATTCTTTCAGGTAAGTTATACCTTTATTGGACACTTTGGTTGTTTGGATGAAAATGGCCTCTGGAGGCTCATATATTTGAATGTTTGATCCACTAGTAGTGAAAACTGAAAACTATTTGGGTAGGATGTTGGCATACTTTTAAACTATTTTTTAATAATTCTAAATACCTTCTAGCCAAATCACCTGCGGCACATAAGAAAGAATACCAAAATGAAGATGTGCTTGCTTAATAGCAAGTCCTTGGGTCAATTAATAATTAGCTGTCTACCCAAAATCAGCATCCATCAAAGGGAACACAGTAATTAACAGTAGCCCATGAGTCATCCAGCTATCATGATAATAGTTGCCACACCTCCCTCCCCGCTTGGTGCTGAGGTCTCTCCTGTCAGTTTGAATTAGCTGAACCCCCTCCAGGCAAGTGCTGTGCCACACAGCCTGCTGTATTCATGTGGCATAGTAGCAGGCAGTTGCTGCACACTAACTTGAGGCCACAGTGTCTTCGGTCTATTGGTCTAGGGGCAGGCTGCGGGCCAACCCCGGTTTGGGGTTGTGGCCTCTTCCATCTGCAAGGCCTAGGTGCCAGCAGTTGCCACCCGCTCACTGGGCACCATGGTCTCTGAGCAGGTGCTTCACTCCGCAGGCACCAGCAAAACACTGTCTAGAATCTTTCAATGTGAAGCAGCAATGAGCAGAGATATGAAGCAATGTCAAGCAAAAAGTTCCTCTAGAGTTTCTGGGCCTCCATTTTTTTCTTTTTTTTAATAATTTATTTTTTATTTCTTCAAGTTACATCTCAATCACAATCCCCTCCCTACTCCCCCCTCCAGTCCCACCCTTCAACCCTCCTCCCCCTCAAACCCCCATCCTCTTCCTTTTTTTTTTTTTTTTTTTAGTTTAAGGTATTTCTTCCCCCCCCCAACAGCTCTCCCTTTCAGTCCAAAAAATGGTTCTTTTTCTTATAACTATAAATACAATACAAAACAACAGAAATAAATAGGCCACAATTATAAGAGTTATATGGCT
>CAJQZJ010032268.1:153409-195601 GCA_907164525.1 Lophiomys imhausi
TGGAGGGGGTCAGGTAATATTTTTCCTGGAGCAAATTTGGTTTTTTTTGATAATATATAAAGTATTACCTTTCAATCCGGATTAAAGAAGAAATTATTTTGATATTTTGGAGCTAAACAAACCTTTAGTGTATATATTTTGAGATATCAAAGGACAATTTGTTTGAATTGCAGCCTGCCTTTTGTAAGTAGCTTTTAAACTTAAGTCTTTCCAAATCCTATGTGCCTGTCTCTGCATTCTAAGTTTTGGGATCAAAAACTTGTGGTTCACAACTGATGGGATTAAAGATGTGGGCCTCCATTTTTATATGCTTTCTCTAATAATACACCAGTATGTTTTCTCATTAATCAAACTTATGCCCTCTCTGAAAAGTACACCTGTTGATCAAGACCACGTGCTTTCCCAGGTGTTCCACACAGGTGCCAGTCTTCAGGTTTCTTTCTATGCCCCTTTTATAAGTCTGTTTTTCCAACGTTTGATGAAGCACTTCCACAACCCTTACATATTCATTCAACACAACTGTGTTTCCAAAAATTTCCAAAAATCCACTACAGAATGTATAGTTGTTAAGGACGAGTTAAAGAAAGTGTATCAATGGGGAATGGCTTTGGTGCTTCAAAAGTTTATTACATTTACATGTAGCTGTCCCCCACCACCACCCTAACTGCTTCTGGTTGTTGTTTCAACATGTATACACTCAGACGCTATTCCAGTACCACAACCCATTTAGAATCCTGAACACCAATAAATATTAAGTAGCCTTGGTCATGCTGTCATCCTCACAGCAATATAAAAGTAACTTAGAGAAATTCTCATTTAAGTAATATCTTAAAAGTCATGTTAGAATATACTTTGATCACAGTGGATTTATCAATATCTCTAGTTTTGATTCTTTTTCTTCTTATAATTTCTTCTTTCTGGACCTCTAATAGTAAAAATGTATTTTTTTGTCGAGAAGATCCTCTTAATCATCATTCTATGCCTTCTTTACATTTTACGATAGCAACTTCTTGTTTTCTTTTTTTTTATCTAAAAGCAATATGATGATTTCAGTCTCCTTTAAATTATTATTGTGGTATTTACATATAATTTTTAAACCAGTGTGAGCCATTATATTTAAATTAATTACATATTCTGGTTTCTTTTAAAACTGAATAAACTTAATTCCTTTAAAATAATTATGTTCAGACCTTGTTATTAACAGTAAACTATTTTTATTAATTATTTTAAAGAAGGTAAACAAGACACAAAAGAATTTTTCTAGTTATTACCAAGAGGATTGTAACTTAAGATTTTCTGATTAATTATTAGAGAGATTAAATATTTTTGTGAACCAAAATACAATAGTAATATTTTTTCAGTTGAAGATTGCTTAAATTAATTTGTTGCCTAATTTTTTGAATAGTGAATCTACTTTTATTGGCCAATGTTTCAATATGCTTTTTGAAAAGTCCACCAAAATTATTACACAGAATAGACCAGAACTCCCTGCTCATATATTTATTTCTCGCTGTATTTTTCTGCATCAGCATGCCTATCCTAACAGAAGTGGGTAAGTAACAAATTATTTTGGTTTCCCACAGAAAAAAAAGAAAAGTGGAACTGTGATTTCTCTCATTCCCTTTCTCCCAATCTCTCCTTCTTTCCTTCCCTTTTGTGTCCTTTCTTTCTCATATTCCTTGGTGTAAACTTATTCACACAACAGATCCTTCATAAATGTCAGGTAAATGAATAATCTAAAAGGAGAATCATCTTAAATTATCATGTGTCCAGGACTTTCACACATCATGAAGAATAACAATCTTAAGTCCAAATGGATCTGCCTTTCTACCAGTTTCTGATCACTGGCACTTCTCATTCACTGTCTTCAGTTTAAGTCTTTAACTGTTAAATTAAAACTATTGCATCCACTGAAATGTTAATTCTGTCATGTGTGTTTATATTACTTTATTATTATCTATATTATATTTTTGATGTAATATTAACTGAATTCTACATCGTCTTTAGTGATTTTGAATTATTAAAATTCTTATTATTTAAAAAATGTGATCCTTCCCTATCAGTTTTGTGTATTTTTGAGTTTAATTATTAGTTTATTAAGATATAATTTTAAGATAATCTAATTTTATTAGCATTTACAAATAATTCAATTTGGGCCAATGTGATCACATAGCAGGAAAACTCACTTATTGCCAGGCCTGAAATTATGAGTTCCATCTCTGAAGCTCACTTGGTAGGCGGGAGCCAACTCTGACCTTTGAAACTAAAACTTTGTTAACAAACATATTTATTAATAGTTATAAACACCTATTACCTAACAAGTAACCCTGATAATTGCTATAAACTCTTGTATTATGTCAGTGGGACCTGGTTGGATCCTAAATGAGCTTAGGTGTCCTGGATAAGGCTTGAGACACGGGGTGGCAATTCTGTGCCCATAAAATAAATATATCAAGACCTCTTAATATTTCAATGCTTAGGCCTTTACTGGACAGACTCTCAATTAGCTCATCTAAATTAGCCCAGATAACCTAATCCCAACTAGCCATGTGGCTTGCTGTACCTTCAGAGCTCTCAGAGACACACATCTGTTGGTGTCCCTGTCTCCAGGTGGAAAAAAAGTTTCATTGTCTCTTCCCAGGATTCTGTTCTTCTTCCCAGGAAGTTCTGCCTTCCTATACTTTCTGTCCAGCTAATTGGCCATCATTAATTTTATTATCCAATCAGAGAATGCCTCAGATAGGGTGTTAACCAGATCTCAGGGCATTGAAATCAGCTTTTGAAAACCATGCATAAGAAATTCTGCCACCATCTCTCCCTTTTAGTCAATACACCTTCCTCAAGTTGTCCGCTATTCTGTACCTGCACTCCATGGCATGTGCATGTGTGTACACACCCACACCCACCCACACACACTAAATAAATGAATGAATAAATAAATAAATGTTTAAAAATCTATCTAATTATTAAACCAGGAAGCATATACATTACATGTACTTACATATAATAATTTTGATGTTTTTGAATTTTATTAATCACATTCACTTTATCTACTACTCCTGCAATTAAGTTTTATGCAAATTTTTATTTTTAATTACATCTTAAAGAAATGCTATAGTTAGCTTAATTTTTCTCATAGTTAGTACTACTTGGGATAATGCTGCCTGCCCAGCTTAATTCATACTTGTTTTCCTTTTCCTATTCCATATTCATCTAATCTAAAGTATCTCCTTCCACTGCTGGGGACATTGAGAGTTAGCTGTTAATAATACTAAGCAAAAGTAAATTTCAAATGAATGTAATTGAAAGAACTGCGTTCTTCTTTCACACAAATTACCAGGCAAAAAATACCATGTTATGTTGGTTCAACATTTACTTCTGTCTGTAGATTAAATATTAAAACATAGTATAGTCTACCTTTCTCATAGCTTGATGTTAGATATATGAGAAACCAAACATTTTCTATTATCTCATATTTGCTAGTTATGACAGGGAAGCTTTCTAATTAGTGTAATAAGAATTTGTACATCAGAATTAATTGTAATTCACTCAAATATTATTTTATGCATATGATGCTTTTGAATGCTAATTTAGAATAATCTGTACCTTAGGCTACATAGTTTTTGATTCAAACAAATTTCTTAAAATGATTTGAAAAAAGTGCTGTTCAAATAGAAATAATCTAAGTTCTTCAGATGATGAATGTCTGAAGAAAACTATATCATATATACACAAGTTGATAATATTCTATTCTGCAAAGCATGACCTTGCTTTGTCACAATGTGGGTGAGCCTGGGGGACATTATGCCCAACTAATTTCTACACAGTAGTAATCATTTTAATGACTGCATATACCTTTCAACATCATGCTGTAAACTTTTATATACACATTAAAACTTATTTGAAAATGAATGAATCCATGTTCTGCTTTCTCCAAGAAAAGAATCAAATTGTAATTACAAACATTGTGATAGAATGACTGAAAAAATATGGGGAAGATGAATGATGCAGATAAAGGAAGCCATTCTGCAGCTATGTGAAGTTCCTCCAAAGAATTAGCCAGCCACGAAGCCCGTTATTTGGCTTATGTTAAGGCAAAGATCTCCCTATGCTGTCTACTCAACCAAGCAAGTGTCCTGAATAATATGGTCTAAGAACATGACAGCAGAATTCCACTAGCCAGAGGGAGAGAAAAATCTGAATCAGAAACATTAAGGTTCCCATGAAACAATAATCAGATCTCAGCCACAGACTAGCATGGTCCATCAAAAGAAAGGCTCACATTTCCTTATGGTCAATGTAAAGAAAGGATAACACAGGCACAGGCTGGTTAACCACATAGAGACACTAAGTTTACCCAGTTATAGCAGTATCCAAGACCTACAGAGAGACCCTGCATAACTGCTCGGTTACTTTCTTCTCTGCACTTCCTTTGTTCAACATTCAGATAAAGTAACTTTTGTTCTTTTCTTATTCTTCCCTCTGTCTTTTTGTCATTAAAGACTTTTGCCTAAACACAGGGTAGTTTAGGGTTTGGGAATCATTGCTTCACTCTGCTAAGTACTAAAACTGTTTTCAGCTTTCTTCCACTTCTATACAAAGTTTTCTGCTGGTGCTATCTTCAGTTGGACCTGCCCTCTTTCTCTCCATCACCATTATGTTTCCCTTTTTGTTTACTTTGACCTATGTTCTCTCTTGCTGTAATCCTGACTAGATATCTTACAATGCTGACTCACTTCCATTCTTAGCTTCAGTACCTAACAGTTTAGTTCTTACAATATCATCATTGCTGTTTCACTCACCTGGAATTATTGGAGTTGAAAGACTGATTGTTTTTTACTTAGCTTCTACATTTTTTATTTTGTGCGACTGTACTGGTTGCAGTTGCTTCTGCAGTGTGAGTTCTGCTCTCATTTGTCCTATAGATCTACCATGATCAGCTATCAGTGCCTACAACACATGGCTGAGCTTCAGGCTATGTTCTGTTTATCAGCTGGTTTCCATGTATTGCCCTCTTTATTTATTTTTTCATTAATTTATTTATGAAAACCTCCCAAGCCTTCCCTTCAATATGCATTACACCAATCGTATAGGCTCATGTACCATCTCTGCATGCATATGTGTATTCACTGGCTTATGATACACAATCTCATTTTAAGATGATTATCTCCTATACTTTTTCTAAGTAAAGTTGCATGATGAAATGCTTGGTCATAGGGCTTTAAACTTATATTTTATTTGAGATAGAGAGAAGGAAATAGTACTGTCTTCCAAAATTTTCTTCATTTATCTACATTTAATATTTCATCAAAAAATTACAGTATCTGCACAACTTCTGAAGAATTCAGCTATTGTCTTTGATATTGATATTTTATGTATTGTATATTCTTTCTTGATTCAATATGGATACAAATATTTCTCATCTTCTTCCATTGGCTCTCTCCCTGATGATCTTAATGTACCCTTATCTTGCTTCAGCATTTTTCTTTTTATACAAGGAAGAACCTACAGGTAAATTTTGATGATCTTTATCTCTTAGGAAAGTAATTTGTAATATTAAGTTTCAATAAAATTTAATCTTATTTCAAAATTTTGACCAGCTATGCATTTTATTAATTTTCTTTCAGCTTAAATGCAGATCAATTTTTTTCTTTTATTTCAACTTTCACATATGGGACAATTAAAAGAGTTGCTGTCTTTTTCAAATGTGAAGAGGTTTTCATAGGGAATTCCAGCTATAAATTTCTCAGTCAAAAGAAGTAAACTGGATTGTATTAAGCATGTAAATTTATTATTTTCATATTTAAAATATGCATATTCATGATTTAAGTAAGTATTGCTCCAAATATTATCTCCCCTCATAAACTGTTGTGTGTACTTGAAATTAATGGATATTCTGATGCCAATATATACAGCACTCTCTGCATGTCAAAGTTGGATGATTGTCCTGTAAAAATCTATGTGTTCATGCTTAATTTTTCCTCTCTATTATTAACAGGAAATACTAGAATTTCTTGCTATAATTCTGTTTCTTTTTAGGTTTTTCTTTGCACTATCTTCAGCTATTCATTTCCACTTTCAAATTAGTCAAACATAAAAGCATTTAATTGTTAAATATGCCATATTAAAAGACTCCTTGATGGGCATGGTGGCGGACGCCTTTAATCCCAGCACTCGGGAGGCAGAGGCAGGCAGATCTTTGTGAGTTCAAGGCCAGCCTGGTCTATAAAGTAAGTCTAGGACATCCAGGTATACACAGAGAAACCCTAGATCAATTTCCAAAGTGGTTGTATAAGTTTGCACTTCCACCAATAATGGAGAAGTGTTCCCCTTTCTCCACATCCTCACCAGAATGAACATTCACTTGAGTTTTTTATCTTAGTCATTCTGACAGGTATAAGATGGAATCTTATAGTGGTTTTGATTTGCATTTCCCTTATGACTATGGATATTGAGCATTTCTTTAAGTGATACTAGTCATTACATATTCCTCTGTGGTGAATTCTCAGTTTGGATCTGTAACCCATTTTTTCATTAGGTTATGTGGTTTGTTGGTGTTTAATTTCTTGAGTTCCGTATATATTTTGGATGTGGGGCTAGTGAAGATCTTTTTCCTATTTATGGGCTGCCATTTTGTTCTATTGACAGCATCCTTGGCCTTACAGAAACTTTTCAGTTTCATGAGGTCCCAGTTTTTTTTTTATTGTTGATCTTAGTGATCTTAATACCAGCACTATTGGTGTTCTATTCAGGAGGCTGTGTCCTGTGCCAATAAGTTCAAGGATTTTCCCCACTTCCTCTTCTATTAGATTTGGTGTATCTGGTTTTATGTTGAATTCTTTGGTCCATTTGGACTTGACATTTGCGAAGGTTGATAAATATGGATCTATTTGCATTCTTCTACCTGTTGACATCCAGTTAGATAAACACCATTCCTTAGGGATGCTTTCTTTTTTCCATTGTATGATTTTGGCTTCTTTGTTCCATAGGTGTTTGAATTTATTTCTGGGTCTTTGAGTCAATTCCATTGGTCAGTCTGTCTGTTTTTATGCCAATGTCATGCGATTTTTATTACTATTGCTCTGTACAGTTTGAAGTCAGGGATGGTGATACCCCCAGAGGTTCTTTTATTGTACAGGACTGTTTTTGCTATCCTGGGTATTTTATTTTTCCATATAAAGTTAATAATTGTTCTTTATCGGTATGTAAGGAATTGTTTCAGGATTTTGATAGAAATTACATAGAATATGTAGATTGCTTTTTGCTATGAAGGCCATTGTTACTATATTGATTCTACCAATCCATGAGCATGGGAGATCTTTCATCTTCTGAAATCTTCAATTTCTTTCTTCAGAGACTTGAAGTTCTTGTCAAACAGGTCTTTCACTTGTTTGTTTAATGTTATGCCAAGGTATTTTATACTGCTTGTGGTTATTGTGAAGGGAATTGTTTCCGTAATTTCTTTCTTGACCCAATACACCAGGAGCATACAGGTTGGATAGCTTTCACCCTCCACCCACATTCCTGCCTCCTCAAGCCACAGGGCCATGCCCAACTGTCCTGAGCTGAGTGCTGTCTCATCAAGCTCCATCTTCAGGAGTTACTCTGCCTGGGGTCCCCCATGGGAGCAACTTCAGCAATATCCAGGTTGGATTCCTTCTCTTCCCTTCCCCCACAAATCCCTGAAATGTCCAGAGATCTGGGACACACCAGCCAACCTGAGTTGAGTGCTGTGCCCCAAGTGCCACTGTATCAACCTCTCCCCAACAGAGCCAACAGAGGATACAAGGTTTCACACCAGGAGTATCCAGCTCCATCTTCCAGACCCTGGTACACCTGGAGTCCCCAGGAACACCCAGGTAAGATTCCTTCTCTCCCCTCTAGCCAAAAATCCTTGCTTTTCCCAGTTCTCTGGGACAAACCCGAGTGATGTCCCACCAAGCTCCATCTTCTGGAACTACTCCACCTGGGGTCCCTAAGACTGTAAGTTCAGGAGCATTCATTTCTTATATCACCATCTCTGATGTCACCTTTAAGAATGCTTTGTTGATAATGGTGCATAGTCTTGATTATCTCAGTGTGGTTTCAAACTAACTTACAATTCATATAGAGCATTGAAGCTTTATAATTGGATTTTGTAATTTATCCCTTTCATTTTATGCAGTTTGATAATATATTTTATTTGCAAATGTTTCACATTTAATTTTCTTATTATATTGCTCATATAATATTAACTTATTCATGTTTCAGCAGGTTTTAAAATTAAATTGTGTTTAAATTATATTTAGGTTGTGAGAAATAAATCTATATATATTCTTATGTAAACAACATTTTTATTTCACTCATTCTTTTCTTCAGAATCACTTGTATGTTTAGGTCTATTTTACTGGTGTCTGAGGTTCTTTGACATTAACTGTAGTACAGCCTGTTAGTCATGAGATCTTTCAATATATATATATATATATATACCCCAGGGTGATATCTAACTGCAACAAATTTTCTGTCTCAGTCTCCTTGCTGCTGGGTTAGAGGCATGTACCACAACACCAAACTAATTGTCTCTTAGTCACTTTTTTTCAGCATGCTTTGAAGTGTGATGACATAGGTAGTTCATTCATTTTCTTTTCAAGAGTTATTGAGATTCATGGATCTGTGAGTTATGCATTTCATCAAATGTAGACACCATATAGCTATCATTTAAATAATATTTCCACATCTTCTCTTTGCAGACCACTTATGTATTTCATTTCAATTTTTACATGTCCTTTAATTCAAAATCTTAAAATTTCCTGATAGTACAATGTTTAAATTTCATAAGATTTGTTGTTATGTCTTAGTTACCTAATACAGTTTCTTCTGCTGTATTTAATATTTCATAACAGTACCATTCAAGAAGAATTTCATACTACAACTTTTATTACCATACTTAGGAGTTGTATTTAAGAATTTTTATATCATTAATGTGTTACTACTTAACCTGCTGAGCCAACATGACCATGATTACTTCTAAATTCTTGATATAAACTATAATGCACTTCAAATCTTCATGTTCCTATTGTTCAGCTTTCTCCTTGCATGTATCTTCTCATTTGTTTTTACTACTGGTAGCCATTATGTACTTTACTTACTTTAGGAATAAATATTTTTATAATCATTTAAATATTTTGAGCTTCATTCCAGTCAGTTATGAGGGGAATATATATCTATTATAGTTCCCTTTGAAAGTTTTTGAGGATGACCACATCAGTGTTTTCCTTAAAGATAGCCCAAGGCCAATCAGGATTTATTAGATTATTACATACATTCTACAATGTCCTGTTCAATTTGTGGTCATTTATTCTGGCTTTTTGATACTGTGTGTATCCCAGGCACTCTTAGGTACCATGTTTTAAGATGCTGATATCTGATTGCATTATCTTTTTAGAGCCATGTTTTAGCTCATCTCTGCTTGATCTGTCATGAATACTGCCTCTTGTAGTCCTACTCCAAGGGTTTGTCTGGCAAATTCTATCCCTCTTGTTCCCTGTATATTCAGGAATCTATTGCTTCACCTCAGAAACATGTCTGAGATTTACTCCTGAGCTCCAAATTTGCATGGCTTAGGACTTTCTCAAAGTAGTGAATTGTGTACACATGTGTTTTGTTTTATGTATCTAAAGACTTCTGTCCTTTCCCACCTCATGCCCATTGTCTTTAACACCTGTATCTTGTCAATTTGTTGCATCATTTAGTCATTTCCTGCTCTCATTTTGTTTATACATAAGGAAATGTAAAGTTTCTATTTTAAAAAAGCCTTTCTCTATTCAACATGTATTTATTCAAAAAAGAGACAAATTGTTAAATATATTTAGCTAGCATACACTTAATATTGCGGTGTTATTAATTTCATCTAAATAATTTAATCTGACCAATAATAGCATTCTTTTGTCAAAATACACTTTAGTCTAAAGATATGGCATTTCCAGAAAATTGTCTTCAGGGAAAGAAAGTAATTTCCTGTGCTTGAATTTATTTTTCATATTTTTAATATTGTAGTGTACTCTAAATAAAATATATGATAACTGAGTAAATTTTACTTACATCTGAAAAATATCCTAAGGTTATGAATGGATTTTATTTTATTTTACTGACTAAGGTTAAACACAGTCAAGAGAATATATTCTTCTACGGTGAAAGTAAAGTCATTGCAAATATTTGTTCTCTTAATAATAGATGACAAAATTTATCTATTTGTTATTTTACTTTATGAAAACTCTTTAATATTTAACTGGTTTCTTTTTAATATTGTTTCCAAGTAAGTAGACTATATGCAGTACACACTGAGCAGAGTGTTTTTACCACTGACACAGACACTCTACCCAAGAAATCTTAAAGACATCATGTGAATTTAGTATCTATCATTGTTGTTTTGTAATTTATTTGGCCTTTTAGAAATACCGCAAACACTAAAAACTATTTTAGGGGCTTGGATATGAAGTCATTGTTTCCATTCCTCATATAGAAACAGAATGGTTCCAATACTAACACCAGTTGAATAGAGACAACACAATCCACCTTTAATTTAGTTACTTTGTCAAGAAATTTTGTTACTTGACAATTTCATACATGTATATAGTGATTTTTAGATACTCCCCCACAACATCTATTATCTCCCTCCCACCCATGTAAGTCTCTCCTTTTTCCTATAATTCTCTTTCTCTCAAATTCATGATTCCTTTTTGTTGTTGTTGTACCAGAGTTTAACTAGGGTGACCATGGTTTTGAAGTTATCCCTTAAACTCCAGTGGTGTCATCAGTAAGTATTCATTTAAATACAATGCCTCCCTCTCTCACAGAATCTGCTAATTGTCAGTAGTTCAGCAGTAAAAAGGTTCTGAACCACTTTGCACCCAGAGATGATTGATGAGTTTGGATTAACTTGTGTTAATAGGTGTAGATGCTGTGGCTTCATGGTCACTATAGCTGTGCTGTGCTGAGAAGATAACATTTAGGGAATGGAAAAGATCTCTCAGAAGGTAACTGTGCCTGTGACCAAGTCTGTCAACCCAAGTTCAATCCCCAATACCTAAATAAGTAGAAGACATCTAATTTTCACAAATTATACTCTTACTTCCACATCCACCCTATGACTCATTAGAACATACAGAGAGTAATGTGTGATATGAATATGTTATCTCCATCACAAAAGAACCAAATGATCTGATCTATTTAGTAGTGATAACATGAAGAAACTTTTAGTTAAACTATTAATAAATTTTCTGTTTTTATATTACAAATAAATAAAAATATTTTAAAATGTAAAACTTGTGAAAGAATATGATGTTTTATAGATGTTTTCCTATCTTCCTTTTGTCAAAAACCTTATTTCCCAAAAAGTTAGATATTTCTGCTTTATATTCCATGTCTCTTAATAATAGACATTATTTTCCATTCAGAGACAAACCATTGTCTCCAAATAGCCACTTAGAATCCCACTGACAATTATACCTGTGGAAAGGACACTTTCAGGGCAAAGTAATAATACTGAAACATTACATACAGCAGATAATGAAGAAGAGGTGAGTTACACATCCATGTTTCTAGCATCTGCTCCAGTCAAGTCTTTAAATGTGACTTAGTAAAGACTGTATAAAATGTGATTATAAGTAACAGGTATATGTACACTTTGCTTGAAACTTAATTATTTGTTAGCTTACATAAAATATCTTCATCTCAATTTATGATCCAAACCTAAAGAGGAAACCTTAATGTATCATCTCACATAAAATGAATTACAAGAATAATGGGTAACCTGCATCTGTGGACTGAGATGTTGAACAGCCATACAGCAATCATATGGAAGAGAACGCCATAAACAGCGGGCCAGAACCCCATGTGGGGCCTCAATCTGGAAACAGAACTTGTGAAGTGTTGGCAGTAGCAATGTTTCTGACTATGCAATGACCAAAAATTAATTTAAAATATAAAAGTTCAATGAATCCAAATTGCTTCCAGTAGTGCTTGCCTTGTGTTAGATTTAGTTTCACAGCAGCCTTGGTTCTGAGGAGGAAGCATGCATGCTGTGACTGTATGCGCCATCATGTCCTGTGACGCCAGTACACACTACCTGAGACACCACAACTCTGATTCCAATCCAGTCTACTCTTCTAAATCACTATTACAGTGCTTTTGCTGTGCATATGGAGTTTCTGGGTCTTAAAGAACATAATCGTTTTGGTACAACAAATCAAGACAGTATTGTTTTACCACTGTTCTTGGCACGGAGATAAAATTGACATAGTGCTCAATCAACTCTGTGCTAGAAGAATTTACTTTTTAAGTTGTTTTTGGAGTATAATGCATATATAAACATGGATACATACTTGTATATGTATGTGTAGTTAATTTTGACTTGTATTTATGAAAGAGTTTCAAATTCTTATTTGAGATGGTCCTAAACATACTTCTGATATTTTGTTATGCCTCCATAGGAAGCAATGGTATAAATGCTCATGAATATGAAATTTAAATATTGACTAATTCTGAAAAAAAGAATTTCTCTTTTTGTATCAAACATTCAGCCAAGTTTTAGTTTTTATGTAAAATAATAATATCAATCGTATTACCATGCAAATTTGCTTTCATCTTTACTAAATGGCAAAATGGAATGGCAGCTACTCGTTTGTCATTTCTTAGTTTTGGAAGCTGCAGGTCCTGCACTTCCTATATAATCAGATATGTTTATCCCTCTCAGGTCTCTGAGGTGGTTGAAGAATAGATAGCTAGAGTCTCATAGTTAAATTTTGAGTTGTTTAGGAATCAAGAGGGTGTTCTGGATCTAAGAAGATATTTTTAAAATTATGGGGCAAGTTAGTATGAAAGCTGAGTTAGATATAGAACTTTAAATTCATGGAGATGGTTAGATAGTAGAATGTTAAAGTCAGGTGCCAAATACATATGGACTGGACATTGGGAATGTATGCTAAGCCATATAACTCTTATAATTGTGGCCTATTTATTTCTGTTGTTTTGTATTGTATTTATAGTTATAAGAAAAAGAACCATTTTTTGGACTGAAAGGGAGAGCTGTTGGGGGAAAAAAGAAATACCTTAAACTAAAAAAAAAAAAAAAAGAAGGGAAGAGGATGGGAGTTTGAGGGGGAGGAGGGTAGAAGGGTGGGACTGGAGGGGGTTGTAGGGAGGGGATTGTGATTGAGATGTAACTTGAAGAAATAAAAAATAAATTATTAAAAAAGTGTCTAGGAATCTTTAACACTGGCTACATAAAATAATGAGATCCTTGATCTTGTTGAGGTTTCTTTACTTCTCAATATGTCACAATTAAACATATGAAAAGTGTAGAACTCATTGCACATCCTGTATGCATCCTACAAACATGGTTTTCATAAGTTGTTTGCCTGCCTTAGATACAGAGCTTCACTTGGCAGAAAGATGCCATCTTTCCTTTCTTTTTCACGAAATACACAATTGAAAAATTTTACAAAGCAATTAATTTTAAAAGATACATTGAATTTTCTATAGGGTAGATATTGGAGAGATAAATTCATTTCCCAACAGCGGTTTAAAGGAGACATCTCCCCTTTGAAACAATGATCTTGTCTTATCTCATTTAAAATAAATTGCAGCTTCTATTATTTCCAATATTGTGTTCATCACATTTTTTCTATATTTTAAGTGATAATAGGTGTCCCAGAGGAAAACTAAGTTTTCTTTTAAAATAAGATGGACCAGATTTTGATACAAACTGCTATGTTAATATTTCCAGATAAATTTATTATGAATAATGATTCATTTTCTTTGGAATTAGGGAGCTATTTCATAGCTCCATTTATCCTCCTTGGCAATATTCTCTTCTTCTTGTTCTGAAGCCTGAGTCCCCAGGCTACAAAGAGACACAATCTAATAAATTTTTATTTGGTAATCTTAAAATCTCCTGAAATAGTGCAACATATATTCATGATACCAGAAAAGATTTAGAATGCAAGCATAGATATGGATCCATTTTTCTAAGCAACAGTTAGATATCTAAGTCAGAGGTTGTCTACCTTACCTGATAGCCAGATGTAATAAAATAGGGGTCAAATACTCCTGGCTAATGTAACTATCTTTATTTTCTATCTATTCCCTGATGTATTGTAAACAAATGTAGCATATATTACTTCACATGTGTCCTGGAGACTGCAGTCTTTCAAATAGTGATGTGCTGAGAGTCTTTTGATGTAATATTTAGAGAGATGATTTAAAGCCAGCCGTTCTGAGTATAACAATAGTCTTGGCAGTAAGAAAAAGAATAGTGGTTGACAGTGCTGTATCTACAGTACACAACTTTATGTTCAATCTCCATGATTTAATATTGCCAACAATGAGTGCTCACACACAGAAAGAAGGTAGTACAACATTCCATAACACAGGTCAAGATTATAGATCTAGTTTGCTATAGAGAGAGATGTAGTCAGACATCACAGTGTAACACTCACAAATATCTTCTCATCAATCAGATTAGATCCAGTCTTTATTATTATGATCTACATGTTACATCTTTAGAAAAACATGATCTCATCCTGAGAAGATGATTATAAAGCTCTAATCACAAAGCACAGCTCCTGTTTAACCTCCTTGCAAATAAAGCTGATTTCTGTGAGTGCATTTCCTGAAGGTTTCATTTTTTCAGAGGACAGTGCAACCATGAACATGCTAATGTCAATTTATAAAAGGGCTGATCAATTTTTTCCATTTACTTCTAAATTCCTTTTATGTACCGCCCCCCCCCCTTTTTTTTTGTTTTACAGAAGCCTCTGTGATGTTCGAAATGCCGTTTCCAAACCATCACTCTTTGGTCTCTCCCTTCACATCTGTTAGATTTCAGTTGCACAAGTGATTATTGTATAAACAAGTGATCATTGATAAACAAGTGTTGGCACACACCATGTCATAGAACAAAAGGCATGATCATTGTTGGTGGTCTATAAAGTGTCCTTAATCACTCAGTTTAGTTTTTCATTTGTGCTTCATAGTCCAGGCAACCACAGAGCATACAAAACAAACCACAGTTATTGAACGAAGTTTGTACACGAACGTTTCCTCTTCAGTGTTTGCCACTGTGATTGTATACATAAGAATGCAGTGTCATTGTGAGAATAAAAGCTAAGAGCAAAAAATAATGTTCATAACTTTCAATATGCTAGCAACTTTTTGTTCCATAAATATTTTCTGTGGAGACAACTTCATGTGTTAGCTGCAGTTTTACAGAGTTCTAAAAGAATAATTGTGACAATGGGTATTCCATACACTGGTTTTAAAACTGAATTACAAATAGGATGATCATGGCTTTATGAGCATTTTAGAAATTTATCTACATTGAATAAATTTAGAGTTGTTTCTTAAGTACTGAATTTCTACTTGTAGCCCTTTATAATGCAGAAAGACTCATGATAAAAAGAAGACAGCTGAAAATTTAAGGAAGAATGTTTTCAATAAATTTCAGAACCTTGAAATACTTTCATATATTCCTATATGATTGGTATCGTTTAATACATTCAGTTTATATTCATAAATACTATGAATATTTTGCTAGTGGAAACATTGACTAAATTAAGCAGTAAATATTGTGTAGACCAAATGTAATTCACATATAGACACATTGCTTTAATGACTACTATATAAATTACCTTAGTAAATATAGTAAATATTGATGTTAATTATATTGTTTGAATTAAAAATTCTTGTAGATAGGATGTCCTTTCATTTTCAAAAGTTTTCAAAATATTTGCGTATTAAGCAATTATAAATTACCTAATCTTAATTTCTTATTTGTTTTTCAGTTTCCATTTCTCATATTTTAGTAAAATGAAAAATATATTACATTTATATTATAGTATGCATACATTTATTTAAATTGAAGTTATTAGACAAAATACACCTTCATAGATTAATATTTTATTGTCTTCCAATTTCTATTGGGACATTTTCAACTCTAATATATTAGCAATCAATGAATACCTTTGTATTGCACGAGTGGAAAATTACACCTTTTAACACCATAGTAATCTCTGTGTCATAAAAGAAGCAATGGTCAGGACAGAAATTGTTGGCCTTTTGTCTTGATCTTCTGTTTGAAAAAAATAATTTCTGTGCTGTGTTGGACAGAGGTATGATCTACAGGATTTTATATATGTAACCACGTGGCTTATTAAATTGTATAGGAAGCCAGATATGCCAACCAAGACAAGTCTTTTATTTATATGCAAAACAAATTAATTTAAAAAAAACTGAATAACTGAAAAAGTATTCCCACTCCTTATCTGCTGCAGACTATTTCTGATTATCTACTGAGTGGAGCTAACTGGAACTGATGGAGCCTACTCTCCTTTTAATGTTTTTTAGTTCTAGGTAGTTTCCTGTTTTAAAAGCCCGTTTGCCTCACAGTCCACATAAACTGAAAACTATAAGACTTTAGTTAATTTTTATATTAAATTTCTTCCTTGACTTTTTCACGTTTATCTAAAATAACAAATTTGACCAGGACAAAGCATAGTTGCCCATTTTAGAACATTGTACAATTGGAACTATTCTGAGTGACCTCATGAGTGCTCAGACTGCTTTTATGAATGTATTTAGGCTATTATCTATGCCATTTTATGCATCATAATCTGGCTGATGTTGCCACAATGTACTTTTCCAGCTTAACCAGTGAATGGACTATTCAGAGATAATTTTATTTTGGCAATATGAATACAAGTGCAGCATTTCCATGTGCCTAATTGTGACAGTAGCACCATAATAAAAATAAAACAAGTGAAATATAAAGATTGCTCATCTACTGTAGAACTAAAATTTAACCTCTTTCCTAATGGACAATAACATCATCATTCTATAACTCATGTGTCTTATTTTATTTGGGAATCTGGGAAGAATAACTGTAGAGTTAAATTAGGAGGCTAGAGATTGGCTATACTTTTTTTATAAAGAAATAGCAAAATTATAAGTATTTAGTGTGTAAACAGAGTAAGCCCCTAATGCAGGTTTAGTTATCAAGTAAGTTGTTGTAAAGCCCATAATTGTCTTTTATTACACTCATTTTGTTACTCATTCCCTCCACTGTTATGCCTATGAATTCAAACTGTCCCTCTTTGGTTTATACTCTAGAATCTGTTATATCTTTGAATTTCATTTATTTTACAAGTACTTCCATTTTTTGTAAATTGGAAAAATAATATACAATTGTCAAATAAATTTATAGAGTAGGTTCTAAAAATTAATTTTCCATATCTGTTATTGACCTTCAGTCTCATTCCATGAAGATAGTTATATTTAATTAGCCATATTATTAAGCCTTATTGACATTGATGGTAGTTATAGGTGTTTCAACTCTGAAAAGATTAAATATTCATTGTGTCAATTTATTAATATCAAACTATCTCATATTCTAAAACACTGGAACTTTTGCTGGACCTTACAGACTGTTAAAAATACACTTAAGTTTACTTAATATTGTTGGCCTAGTGTATTCTCAAGCTGTTTCTTTAACGTGCCTTTAAGAGAACCATGTAGCAAACAACTTTACTTGTATTGGATTTCCCAGGCAATCATCTTTTACAACCAAACGTAATGTGCAGCTGTAATCTTAAGTTATGTACTCTTCCATGCCCCTGACCCAAGAGTACTGCATGTATGTTTAAAATTTTCCTGAAAACAGCAAATGGGACAAAAATGGCCTTATAAAATAAATACTCACCATAACAGGTAGACATAACATTTGACTATTGCTTAATTAATAGGAAAGTTTGGAGTATTGCTTGTTATCTGGGTCACTTAGGGTCAGTTGGAGTCACTGAATCCCTTGTAAAACTCTCATAAAGGTTTTATGTAAAGTTTCCCTTTTTCTTCACCACAAAGACAACCCAGCATGTGTGGGGAATAAAGACACAGTAAGGGCGAAGTAGAGAATTTAAATACGGTCTTTCCTTCACTAGATGTCACCAAGGGGAAGTGTGAATTATTTTCTAAATGTGATACCTATGCATTATTGATGACTCTGAGATTATCAGTAATGTATTCAAATTTTACCACATTTTGCAGAACACAATTCAAAGATAGTATAAAAACAAAACCAAAAAACAACAACAGCAACTACAAAAACCCAAAAAACAAAGACCAACTTTTCCAAAGGGAACTGTGGAGTAGACCTGGGGAGAGACAGAAGGTGGGGAGCCCTGGCAGTGGAGGAGGGAAGAGAAACTTCAGATGAGAAGGAATGTAGTATATGAGAGAAAAATAAATTTAAAAAGACCGAGCATGGAAAAATAAAGAGCAGCCATGCACTCTTCATCTGTCACGCACACTCTTTCCACTTCCAGGAAAAGCAAATACATGTTCAGCTTTGTACAGATTTTCAGAACATTTTGAGGTAATCTGAAACTTATTATGCCAATCACTTCAAGTTTAGAATTCAGCCATGTCAAGTTAATTCCTAGCATTTAAGAAGCCGTCTCTGGAATCTCTTTCATTTTGTGAATATTAAGCAGCTGCTACTGCACAACTCCTCGCCCTCCCACCCAACTCCTGCTGCCATTATCCTGTTTTTCGCTCTATGAATGTGTCATTTCTAGTTTTTTTTTGTTTTTATCAATATTTTTATTTTATTTATTTTACATCCTGACTGTAGTTTCCCTCCCTTTTCCCTCCCCTCCCCCGTTATCTAACTTCCCCCCCTCCTTATCTCTTCAGAAAAGGGGTGGCCTCAATGATAAATATCATCCAGTCATGGCATATCAAGTTTTAGAAAAACTAGACATTTCCTATTCTATTAAGAGTAGACAAGGCATCCCAGTAGGGGAAACGGTACCAAAGGCAGGCAGCAGAGTCAGAGAAAAGCCCTGCTCCCTCTGTCAGGAGTCCCATAAGAAGAGCAAGCTACACAACTGTAACATATATGCAGGGCCTAGGTCAGTCTCATAAAGGCCCTGTAAACTGCATGGGCTCAAATTTGTTGATTCTGTGGGGTGTTTGTTTGTTTGTTTGTTTGTTTTGTGGTGTTCTTGACCAGTCTGATCCTACAATCCTTTCATCTCTTCTACAGGATTCCCCAAGTTCCGCTTAATATTTGACTGTGAGTCTGCATCTTTTTCCATCAGTTGCTGGGTGTAGCTTCTTTGAGGACAATTGGGTTAGATGCTATTATGAGAACATAGCAGAATATCATTATAAATCACTTCATTGACTTTTTTTGCCATTTGATTTTGGTTCTCTGGGCTATCCAGACTATGGCTCCTGGACATCTGAGCAGTGTCAGGGGTGGGCTCCTCCTTATTGCTCTGGTCTCACTCAAGCTGGACCAGTCATTGGTTAGCCATGTTCACAATTTCTGAACCATGTTTACCCCAGCATATTTTGTAGGCAGGACAAATTGTTTGTCGATGATTTTGTAACTGGGATTTTTTTTCCCAAATCATCCACTAGAAATCTTTACTGGTTAAAGGAGATGGCTAGTTCAGGCTTTGGTAAATGCAGCCAGGAAGTAATTTCTGTTTAGGACTGTTTAGTTCACTTAGCACAACGTCTTTAAGGTTCACTCATTCTTTTCATATTAAGTCTGATGTATAATTTTGTTTATCCAGCCACATGCTGCTAGACATGTGGGCTGCTCCTGCCTCTTGACTAGCATCTTAATCAGTGTTCATTCTTTTGAAGAGACACTATGAACATGTCAACTATTATAAAGAAAAATATTTAATGGGGGCTGACTTACAGTTCATAGGTTTAGTCCATTATCACCATGGTGGGAAACATGGTGGTGTGTACATGTAATCCTTATAATTATTCTTCTTGTAGATATATACATTAATAGAAAAAATAACTAAAATAATAGAAAAGGGGATATGTGGTAGTGAATTAGTATGCATTTCTACTTAGCATCTGGAAGCATTAAGGAGGAGCTTGGCATCCCTTTAACTTGCTGAAATGGATAAAGTCAAGTTGAGGCCATAGTTCTGTGAGAAAAACAAAATGATTTGTTGAAGGTGCATGGCTAGGAAACCTCATAGTCCAAAGATGATGTTGGTTGCCACAAGAAGCCACAGAAACACTGGATGTCAGGAGAGATCTTGTGGACCCTCAAGACCACCAAGGATCAAGAGACCATGCAATATATAAACCAAAGAGCTCCATATGGCACTCTCTTCCTCTTCTGTTTTCTTCCTCTTGCCCTCATGGCTGAGACACACACTGGAGAAGTGCACAGCATGGTATAGCAATATGCAAATCTTTAGACCTCGATGGTCATAAACTGAAGTGGAGTCCATGAGAGAAAGACTTTCACTGCAAGTCAGCCTGAGAAAGACCTTTTGCAGTAATTTAGCCTATTAAGACTGGCAGAAAAAGCAAGTGGAGTTTGGAACCTGCTCAGAGAAACTTTAGGCCGTGAAGCATACACAGGTAGAGGAGACTATTGAAATGAGTCTCAGCTGATGGAGGAAGGTGACCTCAAGCTAGCAGTTAAAACAGACTGAACTTTATAAGTATGTCACAATTTAGCAGTTGAAGTAAACTGATCATATAAACTGGCAAAATTAGGCCCAATAGATGCTAAGTTTGAAAGGACTCTCTACAGTGACTGCTGAACCCAGACCATCAAAAACCAAATTATCCTGCTTGGACCTACACTAAGAATATTAATATTCTTTTAAGAAAGTTAAAACAGTATTAGTTAATTAGGTGTTCGTAGATAGGTGTTAGGGTAGTCTTAGATAGATTTTAGGATGTTCTTAGGTATTAGGGTGACCTTAAATAGGTATTAGGTTTTAGGTATTAGGTACTAGGTTATAGGATACAGGTATTTTATAGGTAATTCTTAAGTATGAATAAATATAAATATTTTAAATAAATATATTCTGTTACAGAGGTGTGCAGCCAAACATGGTAGTAGAGAGTCAGCTGAAAGTTCTACATCTGGATCTTCAGGCATCAGGAAGATACAGAACTATGCTTGGCTTGAGGTTCTGAAGCCTCAAAACTCACCCCTCAGTGACATACTTCCTCCAATAAGGCCATACCTACTCAAGCAAGCTCCTTCCAATAGGAGCATTTCCTATGGGCCTATGGGGCTGATTTTTATTCAAACCATCACATTCTACTCCCTGGTCCCCATAGGCTTGAAGCCCTATTATAATGAACAATTGACTTGGTTCAACTTCAAAAATCCCCATAGTCTTTAACAGTCTCAACCTTGCTTAAAAGGCCAAAGTTCAAAGTCTCTTGGGATTCACCTACTCTCTTAAATCTCCTCTAATATCAAAATGAAAAAAAAATTAAATATTTTCAACATACAACAATCACACAGGATATAGATTACCATACCAAGATGGAGGAACAGAAACATAATGAGTAAACATTGGACCAAAACAAAACAGAAAACCAGCTGGACAAACTCCAAACTCTGCATCTTCAGGTCTGAAATTCTCTTCAGATCTTCAACTCCTCTCAGCATTATTGTCTGCATCACATTTCTTTCTCTTGGGCTGGTTGCACATTTTTTCTTGGCAGGTGTCTCAAAAGTCTGACATCTCCAACATTTTGGAGACTCCAAGGCAATGCAGGCTTTATTTTCTCAGCTTCATGCAATGGCTTTTCTAAGCCTTCATGCAGGGACACCCTTGACACATGCCTGGCCTCAGCAGCTTTCCTTAGACAGGAGGACAAAGATTCTATAACCCGTTTCTTTTATCCTTGATTCTAAAGCCAGACCATGTGGCCAAAGCTGAAAACTTCTGCAGCTTACTAGGGCTGGAACATGGCTCCCTTGTTCAAATTCATTTTCATCAGCTTTCTGTTTTCGATGGTTTCCTTCACTGCCTAAGCATTCCTGTTCTGAAAACTTACTTCGTAGACCAGGCTGGCCTTGAATTCAAAGGTCTACCAGCCTTGCATATCCACTGCTGGGAATAAAGGTGTGCACCATCAAGCCTGTTCCTAAGTTTTTCTTTGATTTATTTTCACTAGTTTGAAGTTCAGCTGGGTGTAGTCGTGTTCTGAGTTCACCACTACTTAGCATCAAGCTTTTTTTCTTCTTTTTTAAATATTTATTTAATACTTCAGGTTAAATCTCCATCTCAGTGTCTTCTTTCCACCCCTTCCATTCTCTACCCCTATCCCTTCAATCCCACTCCTCTTGAGTGGAGTGTCCCTACATAACGGTCCCACGCCCCAGTTCAGCAGTCATATGAGGGAGAAGAGCCTCCTCATACACTGGGGGTCTACAAGGCAGCACCACTATGGAAAAGTGTCTCATTGACAGGTAACAAAGTCTATGTTCCTGTTCCCCTTGGTGTATTGGTTGTAGTATAGTTATCTGGTTATAAGTGAATAGATACCATGCACATCCTTCTGAGTCTGGGTTAGCTCACTCAGGAGGAGATTCTCTAGTTCCATCCACTTGGCTGCAAATTGCAGGATTTCATTGTTTCTGATGGCTGAGTAGTATTCCATTGTGTAGATGTACCACAGATTTATAATCCACTCTTCAGTTGAGGGACATCTGAGCTGTTTCCAGTTTCTAGCTATTAAAAATAAGGCTGCTATGAACATAGATGAGGAAACTTCCTTGTAATGTGGTGAGAAATCATTTGGATGCATACCCAGAGTGTTATAGCTGGGTCTTGAGGGAAAGCTATTCCAAGTTTTCTAAGGTATCCCCAGACTGATTTCCATAGTGGTTGTACAAGCTTGCACTCCCACCAGCAATGGAAGAGTGTTCCCATACCTCCACAACTTTGCCAGCATGTGCTATCATTGGATCTTTTAATCTTAGTAATTCTGACAGGTGTGAGATGGAATCTCAGAGTCATCTTGAGTTGCATTTCTCTGATGAATAAGGATGCTGAGCATTTCTTCAAGTGTCTCTCAGCATTTAGAAATTCCTCCTTTGTGAATTCTCTGTTTAGCTCTGTTCCTCGTATTTTGATTGGATTATTTGGTTTCTTGGCATTTAATTTCTTGAGTTCTTTGTAAATTTTGGATATTAGCCCTCTGTCAGATGTGGGTTGGTGAAGATTTTTTCCCAATCTGTAGGTTGCTATTTTATTGGAATGACAGTCTCTTTTGCCTTACAGAAGATTTTCAGTTTCATAAGGTCCCATTTATTGATTGTTAGTTTTAGGTCCTGAGCTGTTGGAGTTCTGTTCAGGAAATTGTCAACTGTGCCAATGAGTTCAAGACTTTTCCCAACTTTCTCTTCTAATAGATTTAGTGTGTCTAGCTTTATGCTAAGGTCTTTGATCCACTTGTACTTAAGTTTTGCACAAAGTGGTAAGTATGGGTCTAATTTCATTCTTTTACATGTCGACATTCAGTTAGACCAGCACCATTTGGTGAAGATGCTGTCCTTTTTCCATATATGGTTTTGGCTTCTTTGTCAAAAATTAAGTGACTATAGGTTTGTGGGTTCATTTCTGGGTCTTCGATTCAATTCCATTGATCCATTGGTCTGGTTCTATACTACTACCATGCTGTGTTTTTTACTATTACTCTATAGTACACATTGAAATCTGGGATGGTGATACCTCCAGATGTTTTTTTATTGCACAGGATTGATTTAGCTATTCTGGAATTTTGTTATTCCATATGAAGTTGTGAATTGCTTTTTCCAGGTCTATAAAGAATTGTGCTGGTATTTTGATAGAAATTGCATTGAACCTGCATATTGCTTTTGGCAGAATGGCCGTTTTTATTATGTTGATCCTACCTATCCATGAGCATGGGAGATCTTTCCATGTTCTGATGGCCTCTTCAATTTCTTTCTTCAAGGACTTGAAGTTCTTATCACACAGGTCTTTCACTTGCTTGGTTAGAGTTATCCCCAGATATTTTATATTGTTTGTGGCTATTGTGAAGGGTATTGTTTCCCTAATTTCTTTCTCATCCCATTTATTTTTTGTATAAAGAAGGGCTTCTGATTTTTTTGAATTAAATTTGTCTCCAGCCATCTTGCTAAAGGTGTTTATCAGCTGTAACAGTTCTATGGTGGAATTTTTTGGGTCACTTATGTATACTATCATATCATCTGCAAATCGGGATAATTTGACTTCTTTGTTTCCAATTTGTATCCCCTTGATCTCCTTTAGCTATCTTATTGCTCTAGCAAGAACTTCATGTACTATGTTGAAGAGATATGTCAAAAGTGGACATCATTTCTTGTCCCTGAGTTTAGAGGAAATGCTTATAGTTTCTCTCGATTTGATTTGATGTTGACTACAGGCTTGCTGTATATTCTCTTTATTATTTCTAGGTATGGTCTTTGTATGCCTGTCCTCTCCAGGACTTTTAGCAAGAAGGAGTGTTGGATTTTGTCAATTGCTTCTTCAGCATCTAGCAGTATGGACATGAGGTTTTCTTCCTTCAGCTTGTTTATATTGTGAATTACATTGATGGATTTTCATATGTTGAATCATCCTTGCATTCCTGGGATGAAGCCTACTTGATTATGATGTTTGATACTTTTGATGTGTTCTTGGATTCGGTTTGCCAGTATTTTATTAAGTATTTTTGCATCTATGTTTATGAGGGAAATTGGTCTGAAGTTCTCTTTATTTGTTGGGTCTTTGTCTGGTTTTGGAATCAGGGTGACTGTGGCCTCATGGAATGAGTTTAGCAGTGTTCCTTCTAATTCTATTTTGTGGAAGAGTTGGAAGAGTATTGGTATTAGCTCTTCTTTGCAGGTCTGGTAGAATTCTGTGCTGAAACCTTCTGGCCCTGGGCTTTTTTTGGTTGTGAGATTTTTAATGACTGTTTTTATTTCCTTTGGGATTATAGGGCTGTTTAATCTGTTAACCTGATCTTGATTTAACTTTGATAGGTGGAATCTATCAAGAAAATTATCCATTTCACTTAGATTTTCAAATTCGGTAGAGTATAAGTTTTTAAAGTAGGACCTAAAGATTCTCCGAATTTCCTCAATGTCCATTGTTATTTCTCCCTTTTCATTTCTGATTATATTATTTGGGTTTTTTCCCCTCTGCCTTTTAGTTAATTTGGCTAAGGGTTTGTCTATTGTAGAAAAAAAATGGCTAAATAAATTATTTACTAGTATTTATATTATATTTAGTTGATTGGTGGCATTAATGCTTAACCTGCCATTATAAATGAGCACACACAGACACCACATGGATTTCAACAAGCCTAGGCCTGAATTGTGCAATCCTAGCCCATATAAGCTAGCTCATAATTCTGTTATCCAAATATGACCTCAAATATACATATGTCCCCTTGGACTGCCATTTTCCACGATATGCCAATGTTCCTGGCCATGTGGAATGAGGTTCTTTTTTCTAACCCATGGTATATGTCCTCCTTCTTCCTGCTCCTGGCTGGAATGAATTAATCCTCCATCTAATGTACAGGTTTCCTGTTCTAATCTCAGGAAGTCCCACATTTCTCTGTATTCACCCAATCTCAGGACTCAGCATTTTATTTAACCAATCAGTCAATGTAAGTAACACATAGCAAGCAGGACCAATTAAATAATATTTACAATGCTTAACACTACCCCATCAGTCTATTTTGTTGATTTTTCTCAGAGAACCAATTCTTGCTTTCATTGATTCTTTGTATTGTTCTTTTTGTTTCTAAGTTGTTGATTTCAGCCCTAAGTTTGATGATTTCCTGCCTTCTGCTTTTCTTGGGAGTGTTTGCTTCTTTTTTTCCAGTTCTTCCAGTTCACCTGTTAATTCACTAATATGAGTTGTCACAATTTTCTTTTTGAAGGGACTTAGTGCTATGAACTTTCCTCATAGCACTGCTTTCATTGTTTCCCATGGGTTTGGGTATGCTGTGCCTTCATTTTCATTGGATTTTAAGAAGTCTTTGATTTCCTTCTTTATTTCTTCCCTAACCCAATAGACATCCAGTAAAGAGTTGTTCAGTTTCCATGAGTGTGTAGGCTTTCTGTTATTTCTGTTATTTTTGAATTCCAGCTTTATTCCATGGTGGTCTGATAAGATAAGAGGTGTTATCTAAATTTTCTTGTATCAGTAGAGGCATGCTTTGTGTCCAACTATATGGTTGATTTTTGAGAAGGTTCCATGCAGTGCTAAGAAGAAGGTCTATTTTTTTTTCTGTGTTTGGGTGAAACATTCTGTAGACATATGTTAGCTCCATTTGGTTCATGACTTCTGTTAGACTCATTATTTCTCTGTTTGGTTTCTGTCTTGATGACCTGTCCATTGTTGTGAGTGGGGTGCTGAAGTCTCCCACTACTAATGTGTGGGGATTGTTTAAGCTTTAGAAGAGTTTCTTTTACAAATATAGGTGCCCTGTATTTGGGGCATAGATATTCAATATTGAGATGTCATCTTGATGAATATTTCCTTTAATGAGTATGTAGTGCCCTTCTCTGTCTTTTTTGATTGACTTTAGTTGAAAGTCTATTTTATTTGATATTAGGATGGCTACTCCAGATTGCTTCCTGGGTCCATTTGCTTAGAAAATATTTCCCAGCCCTTTACTCTGAGGTAGCATCTATCTTTGTTAGTGAGATGCATTTTTTGTATGCACAAAATGATGGATCTTTTTTATGGATCCATTCTGTAAGCCTGTTTATTGGGGAGTTGAGTCCATTGATGTTGATGGATATTAATGAACAAAGGTTGTTATTTCCTATTATTTTGGTATAAGTGGTGGTTGTGTGTTTCTTTTCAGTTAGCTGCAGTGGAGTTTTTGCTTCCTCTATTTTTTGGGGTGTAATTATCTTCTCTGGGTTGGAATTTTCCTTCTAGGATCTTCTGTAGGGCTGGATTTGTGGAGAGATACTGTTTAAATTTGATTTTGTCATGGAATATCTTGTTTTCTCCATCTATGTTGATAGAGAGTTTTACTGGGTATAGTAGTCTGACTGGGCACCTATGTGCTCTCGGGGTTTGTAGTAGGATGTCTGCCCAGGCCCTTCTGGCTTTTAAAGTTTCTGAGGAGAAGTCAGGTATAATTCTGATGGCTCTGCCATTATATGTTACTTGACCTTTTTCTCTTACAGTTTTTAATATTGTTTCTTTGTTCTGTACATTTGAAGTTTCAATTATTATGTGGTGAGAGGAGTTTCTTTTCAGATCTAATCTGGTGGTGTTGTGTATACCTCTCTTGGAATTTTATTGGCATCTCTCTCTTTAGGTTTCAGAAGTTTTCTTCTATGATTTTGTTGAAGATACTTCCTGGACCTTGGAGTCGGGATTCTTCTCTTTCCTCTATGCCTATAATTCTTAAGTTCCATCTTTTCATTGAATCCTTGATTTCTTGGATGTTATGGGTGAGAATTTTTTTAGATTTCTCATTTTCTTTGGTTGGTGTACTGATTTCATTCATCGAATCTTCCACACCTGATATCCTGTTTTCTATCTTGTATTCTATTTTTGATACTCATATCTGTAGTTCCTGTTATCTTCCCTTGATTCTCCACTTCCACTCTTTTCTCTGTTTGTGTTTTCTTTATTGCTTCTACTTCAAATTGCAAGTCTTGAAACATTTTATTCATTTTTTACATTTCCTGTTCCAATTTGCTTGTCTTTGTCGGCAAATCATTCAAATCTTTCTAATCTTTCATTGCCTCTTTCCTGTTCATGTTGGGCTGTGTTGGCTTAGAGGTCTCCAATGGTATTTTCCAATGCTTTTTTTGAAAAATTGAGGATTCTTTGTATTATTTCAGTATTTTAATTTCTTCTTGAAAGGACTCCATCATTTTCCTAAGTATAGATTTGTCAACATTTTCATGTGTTTCAGCTGTGGTGGGATGTTCATGTCTTGCTGTTTTAACCTCGCTGAATTTCGTTGTAGTAATATTTCCCTGATTTTTAACGGTTTTGTTCTTTTGCTGACCTTTAGCCATCTGGTTGCCCTAACCTGATTGTTCCAGATGTCTTCTGGACTGTTTCAGTGGCACTGACAGTCCTCTTTAGGGTGTTGTGGTAACGGTTTGAATATTGGGCTCTCAGGATTGCCAGGAGGTACCTCTATCTGGCAGTTGGTGCTACCTCCCAAGAACCTGCAGTAATCAGATCTGCGGCAGACTGTACCAGTGCAAGAAGAGCAGCCCTCTATCCTGTCTGAGCGCAATGTTCTTTCAAGTGATTGTATATCCAGTAGAGGGACCTTTCTGTCCAACACCTTTTAGGTAAGCCCAGATACGCTTGTGCCTCCCTACCAGCCACTGCGTGGCTTTTGCCCATTTCTGTGGCCAGGTCCATGCTGGCCTCTGCCCTGGGTCCCGGTCAGTGTCAGTAGCCTCTGTCTGTACCCCAGACCTCTGCCCCACACCGCACTGGAGTCTGTGTCTCTCACCACTAACCTCTGCTTTGCACCCTGAGACTGTTCCCTGAGCCATTGATCTCTACTTTGAGCCCTGAGCCTGTCCACTTGCTGGGTTTTTGAGTGGCTCTTGCCCACTTCCGCAGCTCGCTCCTTGGCCTGGGTTCCATGCCACGCCAAGCCATGCTCCATGCTCCCCACTACTTGGGTCTGTGCCGCACTGCTTTCCGCTGTCTGGGAGTGTCGGAGGGTCCCATGAGGGACCAACACTAGTCTATGGGTTCAACAGATGGTACCCTCCATATTCATGCTTCTCAGGATGTTGCTCAGCTTGTTTATATTTCTGTGATGTTGTAGCTATTCCCCCTCCCCCAGACCAGCTCAATATGTGTCCCTCCTGACGTCACCATCTTGGATCCCCTCCAAGCTTCTCTTTAAACTGTTTACACTTGCTGGTGTTCCTTTTCTCCTCAGACTCTGTATTATGAGTTTCAATTGCGCATCTTGACTCTTTTCATTACAGATCTGCATAAGACTGGTCGCTATTAGTCATACAACACAGTTAATGCTAGGTAGTCTTGAAATGTCTTTTGTTAAAGCTGTTAATATACAATTTTTCAATTTAGCCTTCAGAAGACTTTTGGAAAAAGACAGAAAATAGCCAAGTTCTTTGCTAAAATATCACAAGAATGATATCTAGGCCACATACCAATATTCTTCTCCTCTGAAAGTTCTTGAGTCAGGCCCTGATAGTTCAAATTACTCTCAGCACCACTGTCCTCCATGTTCCTACTAAAAAGTCCTATTATGCCTCCATTAAAATATTGAATTACTTTCCTAATGCAAACTCCCTAAGTCCACATTCTGCCAAGAAGAAGCCACATGATCAGGCCTATGACAGCAATACACAAGTCCCTGTGTTTACTTTTGTCTTCTGTGTTTAGTTTCTATTGCTATGAAGAGACACCATGACCATGTCAACATTTATAAAGCAAAACATTTAACTGGTACTCTCTCACAGTTCAGAGGTTTAGTCCTTTATCATCATGGTGGGAAGCATGGTGGCACGCAGGCAGACATGGTGTTGGAGAGGTAACTGAGAGTTCTACACCTGGATCTTTAGGCAGGTGGAAGAGACAGTGAATCATCAAATGTACCCCCATCCCCAGTGACAGACTTCCTCCAACAAGGCCACACCTATTCAAACAAGGTCACACCTCCTAAGAGTGCCATTCCTTAATGAATCTATGGGAACTATTTTTATTGAAGCCACCATAGTTAATGTACAAAATGGTTTTATTAATACAGGTGTATTGTGTTCTGAGTTTACATTACATATATAAATTCTTACCACACAGATATATGAGTTGTGTGAAGAGATGTAGCATTCACCATCATAATATGTCTCAAACCCAGTTTGTTTCAATAAATATTTGAACTTGAGTTTTGTCTTTATGAATTTTATAAGAAATTATTCTTCCATTTTAAATTTACATAGCTCAGAAGAGTCTAATATTATGTTATCTTCTAATGTTAAAGTCATCTAAAAGTAATAAAATAATTAAATAATTTTAATATTTAAACAGTTGATATGATTTAACAAGCTTACATTTTTCTTTACATTAAACCCTGTGTGTTTGATGCTAGTTCATTCATAGGATTCATATTATTTTTCTGTTAGCTTTATAACAACTTACAGCCTGAAGTCGTATAAAAACACAAATTTTAAAAAAAGAGCACTATTCTACTAGTACCAGAAGTATTGTCTTTTAAAACATAGTAATTTAAATACATCATAAAAGTTTATCCTTGCACATCATGTTATTCTCTCAGAAAATTCCATGAAAGATTATCAATAATTCTAACATAAGACAAAAGAACATTTAGTCTGGAATTGATTGCAGGGCATTTTCTTTGTCATAAAATAAGAAATTGAAAGTGTCTTTGAGATAGGGGAATAGAAAGAAAACATGCTTACTAGAAAATTAATATATTCAAACCTATAGCTGGACTGAGTTCCACAAAACTCAGCCTAATAGAATAGCATGGTAGTTATATTCTAAATGAAATCAGTTTGTGGTTGATCTTCAGAGACTCTTGATTACCAATCTAGTGTGTAGATTAATTAGCAATCTCTTTCAGAAAACTGTATGGACATTATTTTTTTATTAAGCACCTAGGTTTTATTGTAGGAATACTGTTATGTTTCCTAACAGTACTTATTCAGCCTCTAGAAATCTCTGACAAGGAGCAACAACCTGCTGCCTGTTTATACTTTCATCCTTCCCCAATTTCTTAGAAAATTTAGTTGAGGGAACAGAACAGATAGTATAGCAGTCTCCCAAAATGGAGTCAATTCTTGGTTTAAAAGCTTCTTCCAAAGGCAACAGAGAAGATAAAGCAGGACCATATGCATCACAAGAGCATAAGCTCCTTAGAATTTACATCACCCTTTCTCAGCTATATACTTGGAGTCTTTTTTTTTTCTAAATATGGGAGAAATCATAACACGTCTAGCTTCCTTAAGACATTGCTATTCGTATTTTTGTTGTCACTTCTGCTGTTCTCTATAGATTACAATAATTGGAACTGGCATAAAGTTTGTGAGCTAGGAATGTCTATTTTGCAGTCAATATTGGTAAAGAAATATCTGATATGCCTGGTATGAATTTCAACTTATTTTTTTCTTTTTGCAAGACTTTTTTTCTCCTTTTCTTGCTAGTTTCATTAAATATTTACTTCTTTCAGGGAAAGAGTACTTGCTCACTTTTGCATGGCATAAGGATTGTGTTCTCCACATGTGTAATATCTTGTGCACATTTACTGTTCTCTCATAAATAATGACTTACATACTAGAAATCATTGAACAACTATATGAAAGTTAGTGAAAATTCTGTGCCTCCCTGGGATTGTTATGCATGAATAGCTATTTATAACTCTTCCTCCTTACATTCAGAGCTTGTTTACTTAGAGTATTTTGTATTCTCTTATTTTCTGTCTCCATGGGTCTCTTGCCACTGAAGAGACTTTCTTGCAGTCAGTGAAGGATTAAAGCTTATTTAAAAACCATTAGGGAGACAACAGGAAGATAACTCACTGGAAAGTTTCCTAGTCTACAAGCATGAGAATTGCTGTTCTGGTATCCAGCACCCAAGAGACTAGGCAGCACCATGGAACACTTCTGTAGCCTCAGTGCTGGGGTGGAGTCATGATAGGCAGATTACCGGAGTTCATTGGCCACTGAGCCCAATCAGAGATCTGAAGGTTCACTGGAAGACTCTACCCTTAAAAGTAAAGGTAGAGAATGATTGTAGAAAGCCTGACATTAACCTCTGATCTCCATGCATAACAAGTACATTACACACACAGACACACACACAGACACACACACATATACATACACACAAACACACACACACACACACACACACATATACATACACATAACACACACACACACATGCACACACACATATACATACACATAACACACACACACACATGCGCACACACAACCACCACCAACAACAACACAGGGACATTACCATCATTACAGATGCAAACATACACATTTTAAAGTGATCATTCAGCCTTTTAAAAATTTTTCGACTTTTATTTTCTTAAATTTTCAATATTGTGCACATTGAACTATTTCCACCACACTTAATAACTTTCCTTTTTCAGCCTTTCCCTTCCTATCAGTCACCTACTCCCCTAGATTCTTTATCTTCTGCCTTTGTGTCATGTATGCATAACTGACTCTGTGTACAAAATTTAAAAAAAAACTAAAGAACAGAAATGAAAGAAAACATACTTGTTTTTCTGAGACTAATTAACTTAATTCAATTATCTCTCTTACCTCTATTTCTCTACAATCAGCAAAACTTTATTCTACTTTATGGCTTGAAACAAAATAGTCATTGTGTGGTTTTTCTTATTAAATACCTATGTTTGATCCATAACTTTGTTATTGTTAAGAATGTTGTTGTGAACATTGATGTGTAATTATCTCTGTGATTTGTAGATAGAACTACAGTTTGCTCATAGAGTAGATTTAATTTTAGTTTTCTGAGAGCCTTCCATATTGATATATACAACTATAAGACAAAAATCATTATTGTTAGAGACAAACTTCCTTACTACGCTTCACCATTGAAACAAGTGTCATTTTTAATTCTTTACTTTATTGACATATGTGTGTCTGTGCATGCAAATGTACTTATGTGCTAAACAGTCCAAGTGAAACAAAAGAACAACTTTCAAGGGACAATTCCCCCTTTCTCCCATGGGATTCTGTACTGAACTTAAGTTCTCAGGCTTGTGAAGCAAGTACTTTTACCCCAGAGCCACATCATTTGTTCCGAAGCACCATTAACTAAATCTTGCCCATATTAAGAAAAATTGTCTAGTATCTTGTGTATATTCACAATCACCCAAAGATACAAAATCAAAGCCTCATCAGATCAAATCAAGCGTCAGTTCGAGGCCAGCCTGGTCTACAAAGTGAGTCCAGGACAGCCAGAGCTGTTACACAGAGAAACCTTATCTCAAAAAACCAAAAAAAAAAAAAACCCAGATCAAACCAAGCAATGTTCTATGTACAGAACTAGATGTTATCATCCATACCATTTTTGAAAAAAAAAAAAACAAATAAACCATAAAATCTTTCATAATAGGACCTAGAATTTATGACAAGGAAAGTAAATATTTCAGAAAATGCTCATTGTATTTCTATGAAAGTTATAATTTAATAGTAAGTATTGTTCTTATCTAAAAATTATGGCACTAATAGTATGTATGTGTTAATCAGTAATAGAAAGATTCCTGATGTATGCTCTGGAAAAGGACTATTGTGCCATGGGCACAACCTAGAAAATGATGAGTAACAGAAAGTGCTTCAATAATCCTTATGTCTAACAGGAAAAGCAGAAGAGACGAGTTTCTTTATTCTGTATATTATGCAAATAATAACAATAATAGTAATAATAATATAGATTTATTAAAGTTGGCAGTGAACAGCAAGGGTACTTCATACCACATTCAAATATTCTTCAAAGTAAAACTAGCATTCCTTAATAGGAATACTAAGTCCTGATAGATGGGAACCTCTGGTGGAAAAATCTAACTGGATTAAATTTAATAAAAGTCCCAGGCGACAGGATTTATGTGTTTTATAATGTTGAAATAATTTGTATGTACACTATCACAGTAAATGTTACAGAAGTGATTTCATGCAATATCATTAAGGAAATGGCCTTTGAGAGGTAATTATGGACTTTAGAAGGCTTGCCTGATTCTGTATGTATAAGATACTCTAGCCTTTATTTATATAGAGGTAAGACAGCAAGAATTAATTCAATTACCTTACTTTGCTGAAGCTATATGATTAGGATGAGTTTCTTATGCATGAAGAAGTACATATTGATTTTTTTTAATTTTTCATAATAGAAACATGAATTATGTGTTTTTAAAGGAATAAACTTCCAAAATGGGCTATCCGAGGTGCCAAACCATAGATAATGAAACATTAAAATTGCAAACAAAATGAGGCTAGAAAATTGATTCATTAAAGTCCTTACAACTTCCATCAAATTACAAAATGAGGGGGAAAATTACTGGATATAGGTCAGTAATTTAAAAATGATTTAACAAAAAACATCAGTGAAATTCAGTAAAATCCTGAACTTCACTACTTAAAACAACATACTTCAAACACAGCTTAATGGAAGGCTTGAAACAAAACACTTGAGCAATTAGCTAAAAGGCAAACAATAAACTCACACTGCTCTGCAAGGTCATTCTACTTTTTATTTCAATATGCATTTATGAAAGTTAGACCTTGGATTTCTAAAAATAAATTTTAGAAAACTTGAGCAAATGTTCACTATTTTAGCCAGTGTAAGGCTAAAAGGTATCTAGCAGTAATTTTAGTTTTAAAGAAAGTTTCAGTGTTTGCACTGGGTAGCAATCCAAGATGACTATGCTCTTTTCTATCCCTGGTTTTGAACTCAAATTTTCAGTGAAAAGAGAACAGAGTTATCATTTCTTAGTTATAAAGTTCATGACTTTACTCTTTTCATTTTCTAGTAAGAACTTAAACTTGAAGAGCAATCTTGATTTCTATAACTTTTCCTTTTAAGAAATTAGTGTATAGCAACCACATCCTGAGATAAGACGAAGGGATGTAGTTATTTCCATACTTTTAAAACTAGACTATGTCACTTTATTTGTGTATATAGTTGTAAGTCTATATGGACATGATCCTTGTGTGGGGGTGCTCTGGACATCACTAAGAGGGTTTTAGAGTCCCTGCTCCTAGAGTTAATGATGGGTGTGAGTCACCCAATATGGGTGCTAGAAACTGAACTCAGATACTCTTTAAAATTAGCTGGCACTCTCACCAGAGGGCCATTCCTCCAGTCAGTAGCCTTTCTATTGTTGGTGTCATTGAGGTTGTTGTTGACATATGTTCTTCTGTTAGTCAGTAATGAAGATTTTTATTGTACACAACCTTCCTTATGATGACATAGTGCTACTCTATATGTTGATTAGAGAAGTCTTTGTTCAAAGGATTTTTCCCTACTCACTAGTACTTAAACGATGTTACTCTATTGTTTTTAACACAGTTTATAAATAAAGATGATAGCAATCTTAAACAAGAACACTGGCAAAAATGTAGTATGTAAAAAGAAGGAATTATCATGTATGCAAACCATAACAATTATAAGGTAAAACATTAATATGTATAGAAGATAGCACAAAATGCACAAGGCATACATAGAATTTTAACCAAACTTACATAACTTAGCAAATTGTTTGCTGAGAACAAGACTTGTTTTCTGAAAACAACAATGAAGCAAATATAATAAAAACAAAAGGGTGAAATGCACTGGTTTGTTTTTTTTTTTTAAATTTGAAACCTCATTATTTGTAATATGTCTCTTTCCTCTAAAACAATTGGAATAATACAAACAAGTTTTCTAAAATAAAATACTGTATATAATTTTTGGCATCATGATATTCTGAAAATGAAGGTGGTTTCCATAGCATGGCACTTATGATAATAGAAAAACATAGACTCATGCATTACATATCATCTGGAAAAAGGCCTATGCATATGTGATCAACTGAATTTCTACAAGCTCTAAAGATGACTTAATGATGAAAAATGAATAATATCAATTCACAAACCTAAAACAACTGAGTGTTTGTAAGTAACATAATAACCTTAGACCAGTACATTTCAGTTTGTGCAAAAACTAACTCAAAATGGATTTTAAAAAGTCAGTTTTTATCTAAATTTTTTTATATCTAGAATAAAATTTCAGAAAACTTATTCTTAGAAAATTTATTTATTTATTCACTCATTTATTTTCTGAATGAATGCTCTATCTGCATATACACCTACCTGCATGCCAGAAGAGGGCATTGGATCTCATTATAGGTGTTTATGAATGTCCATGTGAGCTGGGAATTGAACTCAGGAACTCAGCGCTCTTAACTTCTTAGCAATCTTTCCACCCCTTCCCCCACATTCTTTTATGTAGGCTAATATTTTCTAAGAATGACAAAACTCATGCTTTATTGCAATAAGTTGGATATTAAACAAATTGAGCTTTTCTGTTTTTTAAAACAAAAATAATTTTTAAATGAAAACCTGTAACCAACTCTGCACTGAAAGAAAATACATGTGGAATACTCACCTGAAATATCACATGCATGTAGACATATGAAGAACCTGTGCATATTGTAAGAACCAAAGTTGGAACACGATTTTAAAAGAGGGATGATTTCAAAGGTATTTTTATAAAATCATAAGCAAATAGCAAATACTCTTATGAAAAGATAAGATCATTAACTAAAAAAATGAAATAACAGCTAACACAGGATTGCTACTTGTGAAGGGCAAGCAAGCACCTGTCTGACTCCACATTCAGAATCACTCAGCACTTTTCCATTTCCTCCCAGGCTTTATAAAGTAGTCATATACCCTGTATCCTTGCTAATACATGGAGACTACAGACTGTTGGGGTCCCAAGAGTAACTCCATGTGGGTGTGTAGAATAGCTTGGGGAAGACAAATTACTAAAATAACAAGGTGTGCTTGAGCTGGTGAGATGGTGAACCCTCTGTAACAGTCCTTCATGGAGTCATCATTCAGCAGTCTAACCAAGAATGAATTCTTGGCATATTCAACACACAGAGGAGTCTCAAAGTGATAGTGATAAGTGGAAGGATGTTGAGAAAAGGGTCCCAATTCATATAGTTTCCTGAAAATTGAAGCTTTTGGAATGGCCACAGTGTCTACATGACACTATCTCACAAGGAGAATGGGACATTTGAAGACTATTTGTGTGTTTCTGCTTCTCCTTTCTAGTGGCTTCACACAACTTCATGTATTCATCAAAACTTATCAAATCACACATTGAAAGGATTAGGTACATCCCTCCCCTAAATCTTGTTTAGTAAGTAGAAGAAAATAATATCAAGTATCATAGACCACCAAATGAAGTAAATATTAATACACAAAAATAATCGTAAGTCTTGAGTTGGAAAAGATGCAATAACATAGTCAGAGAAATTAATAATGATAGGAAAATGTTTTATAAATTCACTTCAAATTCATTATACTAAATTTTTTTTTACCAGGTAAATTACACCACCTACACACAAGCAGATACACACACACACACATGCACACACACACACACACACACACACACACAGGAGAGAAAGAGAGAATTGAATTTTATTATTTTGCCCCAAAGACTATTATTTCATTTTCATTTTAGATATACTATAAATATTTAAATGCAAATATATACCTATTAGATATTCTATATACTATGGATATTCCTCTTCATGAATATATAAAAACATATGCAATTATATAAAATTCTTCTCTTTACAAATCATGTATGCAAACACTGCCCATCCTAATGGGCTTTATTAAGTCCTATCCACAAGTTCATATTTACCAGAAGTTCTACCATGAGGAAAATCATAATTGAAAATGTAACTTAATTTCATCCTTTTACAATTGTAACAATACTTCTATGTGTAATAGCATTCAGTAAAATTATGATTACCCTTTTGTTTAGGTCTACAAATTTTTTATATTTTGATGTACAATTAGGTATACCCACAAACGTTGTGTTTCTTTTAATTCCTACTTACTGGTTTTCATTTTAAAACCCTCCTTTACTCATGTTTTATGTCTAAGTGAAACAGTTTCACTTTTGAGTAAGCTATTAATTGCTCTTGCTGCAGACATAAGCAGTATACATCTCCAGGAAACACTTTCATAGAAAAAAATCAATGCAATGATACATGAAATAATTACTTCAAAATAATTGGTGATACAGCTTCTTTTGTCAGTTTCTTCTACACTTGATTCTGTGTTCTGCTCCTTTAACAATGTAGTAATTTAGAATCCATCTTCACAAGTTTCCACAAATCATGTAACTAGTTATTGTGAAAGGGAATTTAATTAATTTCTGGGTAAATTCCAAATCACTATAAAATCCTGGAAGGAGACCATTTGTACATTTAATTAATAAATGGTAACATGTGCTCAATTGTTTCTATCCAACATGAGCACTGTAATGTTGATTATTGTTCAGTGTGAAATTCTTACCAAGGGTAATCATAGGGAAACACTCTGGAAGATCAATGTACATAAAGAAATATCAGTGGTGCCAAAGAAAGAATTCAGGAATTCAGTTGAAACAATAGTAAATTTGGAGTAGCTATAATACCATATACTCATTAGAGCTAGCTCCCTAGTTGAAAATAAGCAGAATACTACATCTTTTTAAATATCTTGATAAGATTTATCTAATTCTATATTAATAAAGTAAAATAAATGTTACATGAATTGTCAGGGCATTTTACTTTTTTCTTCTCTGTCTCAGTATATCCTTGGATGTCATTGAATTTATAATCCTCTGGAATATATTTTCCAAATGTTGAAATTATTCGTTTGTCTCAAATCATCAAGCTACGGTGCAACATCTGCATTTTTATGTGCATATTCATAGGTTTTCAAGTGTACATTAAGTGCACATATTTTGTACAAGCATGTATGTATGAGTATGTGTACTTCTGGAAGTTAGAGGACAGCATAAGATATCATCATCAGGCATTGCATCACTTCCTTTGAGACAGAATCTCTCCTTGCCTGAAGCTCTCCAACTGTGGTAGATTGGATGTTAAATGAAATACAGAAATCCTCTGCCTCTGCCTATCCAATGCTGGAATTACAAGAGCATGGTGTCAACAGTGCTTTCCTGACGGAGCCATTGCCCAATCCCCTAAAACCAACTTTTGATGGAAAGATTTTTTTTTTTTTGAATGCTAAGTTTGACAAGGAGCATGAGTTCTAGGCTAGCATGGGCTACCTAACAACACCCTGTCTCAAAAAACAAACCAACAAGCAAGCATTACATCAACCAGAACAGTGACTGCAGAGATAATAATAAAAAGAGCTGAAAATTATGAATTATAGGAATTGAATATTAGATGACCATGTAGAGAAGAAATAAGTAAACATTACTACAAATACATGTTATATTAGTTTCCCAAAGAAGAAGAGTTAAGTAGAAGTTATTCACTTAAAATGAAGTACTGAAGATAGGATAAGAAAGTAACACATGGAACACAGAAGTACCAATATTTATTACTTAGACATAGTACAAAAAAATGTGAAGAACCACAATTACTTGACTCAGAAATACTCTGTAACAAATAAAAAAATGCAGTTTCATTGTGATGTACTAATAAGAAAAGTAGGGTTATAGCAATGTGCTTAATGAATACTGAAATAAATCCAGTCTTAAAGTCACCAAGAAAACTGAAAGGGGCTGAAAATGGTCTAATTCATCTTAGTATGTTTAGGGAAATAAAACACCAGGAGATAACAGAATATATTGAATGCCAGTGAAGAAAAGTTGAGAATTTTATATCCAGAAAAACTACATGAATTCCATTAGCACAACAAACACATTTATTATAAAATATTAAGAAAATGATTTATGTGTAAGTGCCTACTAAAACTCTATTAAAGTTTGGATCTGAAATGCCCCATGTAGCCTATGTGTTGAATCATAGTTCCCCAGTTGTTGCCTTTACTGAGTGTGTAAGAAAAACTAGGATGCAAAATTTAAGAAGAAGAAATAGGTCATTGTGAGTGTGCCTTTGAGGTGTATCTTCTTTCCCATGTGTTTGCTCGCTCTATCTATCTATCATCTGTCTATCTATCTATCTATCTATCTATCTATCTATCTATCTATCTATCATATATCTATCTATCTATCTATCTATCATCTATCTGTATCTATCTATCATCTATCTATCTATCTACCATCTATCTATCTATCATCTATCTATCTATCATCTATCTATCTATTTATCTATTTATCTATTTATCATCTATCTAGTTAGTTAGCTAGTTAACCTTTTCAATGATTATCTATCCATTATCTATCTATCTATCTATCATCTATCTATCATCTATCTATCTATCTATCATATATCTATCTATCTATCTATTATCTATCTATCTATCTATCTATCTATCTATCTATCATCTGTCTATCTATCTATCATCTATCTATCTATCTATCTATCTATCTATCTATCATCTATCTAGTTAGTTAGCTAGCTAGTTAACCTTTTCAATGATTATCTATCCATTATCTATCTATTTGTCATCTATTTATCTATCATCTCTATATATATTTATATATCTCTCTTTCCCTTCCTCCCTTCTTCCTACATTCCCTTATTTTCTCCCTTTCCTCCTTTCCTGCCTTCCCCCTTAATCTGTAGATACCAGGAAGGTTCTAGCAGAACCTTTCTACCAAATGTCCTGTCCTATAATAAACCCAGAAATAGCAAATCATAGTGACACAGACTTAAATCTCTGAAACCATACACCATAATAACCCATTACTCCTTAACACTGAATTTTTTTTAGGTATTTTGCCACTGCAACAGAAGGTTAACAAGGTTGAAATCTGCTAACAGATGCATGTGACAAAAATTAAAAAGAAAAGAATAAACAAGAACCAGATAGTACATTTAGAGCATTTATTGGCATAACCAGTGTCACTAACAGTTAAGAGGAAGTGATGTTTCAAAAACGTTTAATGCACAGATGAGGATATTATATATTATCACAGTCCCAGTAAGACTTAAAAAAAAATAGGGTCATTGTTTCAATAAAGGCTGAAATGTATATATCTTGGGAGAAAAAAAACAGCTAATTTTTATAACTTGCATTTTTAAAAATAATTATACATGTTTACATTGTAAAGGAAATTAAAAGTTTCTAGACTTGATGCATGTCTTTTTTTTTAGGTACCTAAAGATTTTTCTTTGTTATGAGTTTATTTATCGCTTTCAATTTTTTTCAAAATAATTGATGTATTATTTCATGTATTTGTTCCAGAATATATAGAATTATCAATGTACATAAAACTCCATGAATGATTGATTACCTATGAATATTTCCAAAATAAAGCACCTAATATTTTTTCATATTTTATAATGAATACTTTTTTGACTTACTAATATGCCTTTAAGTTTTTGTTTATGTTTGATTTTAACCTTAAGCCTATTTAATGATAATTTCAATAATTCCATAGTGATTCTTAAAACACTATATTCTAGAGGTAGGGAGAAGACTTAGCAGATAACAGCACTTCAAAACCACTCAAGTTTGGTTGCCTGCATCCTTTTCAGGCAGCTGGCTCACAACTATTTATTTGTAACTCAGGTCTAAAGGATCTGGCTCCCTTTTCTGGCCCCTGTGAACACACACACACACACAAAGAGAGAGAGAAATATAAATTTAAAAATTGAAAATGAATTTTGCAAAAAGGAAAGAACTTTTTTATTTTATATAAAGTAAATAAAGAGGGTGTGGTGGCATATGAGACTATTCATGTGAACATTTATTTATTTATTTATTCATTTATTTGTTCATTCATTTATATATTTATCTATTTGTCTATTTATTTATTTATTATTTGGTGGGGGGGGGTGAGACAGGGTTTCTCTGTGTATCCCTGGCTGTCCTGGACTCACTTTGTAGATGAGGCTAGCCTTGAACTCACAGACATAAACATGCTTCTGCCTTTTGAGTGCTGGAACTAAAGGCATGTGCCACCACACCCTCTTTATTTACTTTCTATTAAATAAAAAAGTAATAAACTATTTTTTACAAACATTGAACTCATTATTCATTGACCTTGTAGTATCTGTCATTACTTTTGAGAAATCTGTAGTTAGTCTCTAATTTATTTAGTTCACTGGCAACCATTCAGAATTGACTCTTTATTCCATTGCTTTTATTATAACATTTTGAAGACAGAGCTGTCAGAAGGCACACACTTCACTTTTGGTTTTCCTTCAGTCACATATTCCCTAATCTGAAGATAAAGGATAGGAGAATAGCTAGACAGACATCAATTCCCTTTATTTCTGCTCTCTATCTGTTCACTTCTTTGTGTTGCCATTTTTTAAGCAATTTCATATTTGTACACATGCAACTGTCCAATGACTTGGTCTGTTTTCCAATTTGCCATTTCTAGTCTCAGCTGTAAAAGACATAGGCTATTGACTCATTCCACAGTCTAAGGACACATATTCCTAAGATGCAGGGCACAATATGTCTTTATACAACCCAAGAGTTGAATGGAATCCTCTGTGAACTGGGTGCCTCCTGTCACATTGATCTCAAAGTCATGGTATGGTTGACAATTTGTTAAGCTGATTATTACCAGGTCAAAATCCAACCCATAACAGTAGGCTGTAAATTCAAACACAGAAACATGAAGTGAGAAAGAGGTAGTTTTCGATTATGTAATCAGATTTCATTTTGTATGACTTTGTTATCTTCAGTTA